>CAWUFW010003614.1:0-555000 GCA_963921515.1 Calotriton arnoldi
CGCCACACAACCGACGCACACATGTCAGTGAAGACACGCAACAGCAGGACACACCCCAGTGTAACAAACATGGCGTAGCACACAGCGGCGGCAACACCAACTAGGAGAAGCAGGGCCCCTTCGGGAAGAGGAACGCCAGTACCACACAGAAACACCCATACCACCCTGCACATATGAACAAGACATATAAAACAGAACACCAAAGAGCCCGGGGACCGACAACAGGTGGCCCAAGAATAACATTCACACACAAGACCCAACGCAGAGCGGAAAGGCAGCCTGCCGCCCACACAAGGGAGAGCAGACAGCACTGAATGACCTTCCATTCCAACTCCGAAACCACAGCCCTACGACAGAAGCCGGTGAATACAGCCATTGTCCAAGAATAGACCAACACAGGCATGCCGAGGAGACCGACCACAGGGCAGATAGCGCATATCACAGAAGCACACAACGGACGGGGAAGAAAGAAGAAAACACTCCCCCATGTCGGCCACATGCAAGTTAATTGGAAGGAGTCACACAGCACTGACCTTGAACTGTCTGAGAAGCATGTGGGAAGAGGGCCCGTGTCCTCCAAACAAGCCAACAGAACACAAGTCCTGTCTCCCTACGACTACACAGAGCTCACAGCAACCCCGGAGCGTGCACATTGGAGACTGCACACACAGCCGGAGCACGCCACCTCAACGAACCGCTGCGAAATGGCAACCGCAACACACCTACCCAACTACGCCGAACAGCTCAAGCTGTACAAAACCAACCTGTTTCCCTGCTGAACGTAAGTTACCGACTGACTTACCGCATCACATTGTTCAGCTGCGTCATGCCCGTCTTCTACTGTCGGAGGTGTCCCTACCAGCATCCCGTCGAGATATGCCTCTCCAACCCGGCATGTCTGAAGGCGGACCTGCTACCACTACTCCTCCCTCTGGACGCACACGACAGGGCCTGCTCTGCCTATGGGGGCATGGCGTATGTGGCCAACATCGCACCCGCACTGAAATGGGACCACTGTGCCTCCACACGACGGATCATCGAGAACAGCTACATCGAATGTCACCCAGCATGCCCCATCATGGTCCTCCAAGGGACAACTTACGAACAACACCTTGACAGCCACCATCCGCTACATTGGCTGGCAAACATGTACACCACCAATGACATGGAAGCCCTGCTGGGCGGCATCGCATACCTGACAACCTGTAAATACGTCGGACCACAACGCAGGTTCCCCGAGTGACCTATGATGTCCAACCCCGCACCCATGCTTAGCTTCCGCACGGACTGGCCAGTCACCACCACAACAGCCATACCAAACGACCGGCAACTGAAACCACACCGTCAACGACATCGCCATGACATCGGATATGACCGGGACATGCACACTGTTCCCCATCACATCCAGGAACACCGCATGCATCGTGGGAGGCAGTGGCATGGGCTCTGTGTATCGCACCCACATGGACGGAACTGCACGAACAACCAGGACACGACATGGATCCAGCGCACATGGACACACACACCGCTCAGTGGACATGAATAGGTCGCCTGGAGTCTGTGGGTGCTGCACCCCTCCCACCCCCGCCCCGGGAATCCCATACCAGGACCTTTGCATGGACGACAAGTGCATACAACAACAACACGACCCCAGTGACTGTGACATGTCCAGTAACCACCACAGTGCAACAACAAGTGGCACGCCGCTGCATGCACGCAAGCACATGCCCTGATGTCAACTCACATGCACGCGTGCATGAGGAACAACCGCAGCAAACCTGTCACATGGAACTGAGATGGACTGTGCCCATGATGCCAAGCGGTCTGGTAGGCTACATGTATACCGTCTGTGTCAAAGTCCGCAGCTCCGCAGCTATACGTAAATGTACATTAGCACAGCCTTGGCCAAGCAGATGTCACTCTGAAGCCCACATCCCACATGCAACAGCCAATCACATGTAACCCCACACCCTATCCCATTTGCAATCATGCTCAGTATATCCTCAACATGTATTCCGCTGCAAGTAGTGTCCACTATACTGCATCACAGAGGACAGAAGACTCAATATAATGTTTGAAACCAAAACTGTCTCCGCTGACTCATTTCACAAGTACGAATGAGAGAGGATGAGAGTATGTGAAGTACACAGCAGTCGTGACATGACCATGTAGTCCACTGGTATTGGATGTCAACGCAAATGAGTAGCACTACTGTGGAAGACACACATGTGTCGTGTGAAGTCGTATGGACGCAGTGCTCAGGTGGGTGGGTGCGGCGGGTAGATGCGCACATGCCAAGTTGGAGCACGCCGTGTTGGGAGGGGTCATGAACAGTACACCACCGCTTCCCTGGGCATTGTGAGAGGACACCTGTCGGGGGAGTGAACACGTGTGTGCACAGCAGCCGGGCACACGTACAAAGCGGTACCAGGCGCACCTCAGCCCACCCTCTGTGGACAAGCTGGATCCTGTTGTGCGCCCGCCATGCCCCTTGACAAGGCACACACAGCCCCAGTCGACCAGGTGTAACCCCAACATAGTCAATCCGCACAGGCGATACAGGGCACGGGATGGCAGTGGAGCATGGTGTGTGAGAGGTCTCCTCGCGCTCCTCCTGGTCATATCACGCAGGCAATAGAACCTCAACGTCTAGCATGGCACAAGTCACATGGAAGTGTAGGGGGACGCACCACAGCACGAGCAGCACTGACGTCACGGGAGGTGGCTCGCACCATCCCATCCATTGCCCATCATACCAACCACGCCACATGCCATTGCGACTAAGTGCAAGCGCGTGCGCCACCACCCCGAGCCCTCCCCAGAGAGGCCAAAGAGTGAATGTGTGGGCCATCAGCCACAGACGGACGCGGCCTGGCCGCAAGGGCAGCCACAGCCACTGGGTGTCGCAGGTGGCGGATCCGGAAGGCGAAGACTGTGATGCATAGTCCATGCAGGCCGGGTCTCCATTTGGGGCACCACGCAGGTGGACGGTGTCCCGCAACACATCATACCCTGAGACAGCCCACTCGTGCAACTGGACCCACACATACACTCCTTGCCCTCTCTGGTGCGAGCTTGGGGCTGCCTGTGCAAGCGCTAGCCTCGCAGGTGAGCATGCATATTGGGGGAGCGAGGGGAGGACATGAGGGCTGGGGCGAAGATGACTGTATCACTGTCAGTTAGTACAAGGGATGACCCAGATGTGGAAAGGAAGAGACGTGTCCCGTGTGTACTGCAACTAGTCGCCAATACAACTACCCCCCATGTCCGGAATGTAAGCGTGCACCTAGGCCCGCCCATCCGCCACATCGAACATACCACCAGCACGACAACCTTCCCATTCGAAACACTGACTGGGGGTGGCGACCAGTGTACAATCATGTGTAGCCTACCCACGCGTACATGTGGGCCCTCCATGATCCATGTCACCTGCGGCAAAGTCATGACATGCGCAATGAGGGAAGTGAGGAGAGCTGCCCGCCCCACGCGCAGAAGGTGCATCAGCTCCACAGACCCAGCAGCGAGTCCAGCAGGGGTCACATGTGCAGGGGCAGCTGTGCCTGGTGTGAAGGCACATGCATATAGACAGCACATCGACCAATGTGTAGTCTGCCCACATCTACAGTCCATCATCATGCGGACATAGGAATTGAACACAGGGCAACACATCTTAGTGGGTGCACCCACCGTGACCAACCATGCGCAATCATCGACGTACCCGCCCTGTGCATGGCCCCCCACCCAACGGAGGCGCATCCAGTGCCACCATCCCACACACACAAGCCTTCCACGGAACATGCTGTGTCCAATGGTCAGTACAGAGTCAGCGCCCATCTGGTGGATCCTGAACAGGAGACACATGCACACACATGCCAGCTCCCACTATGTACGACTGCCACCTGGCACGTGCAATGTAACCTCTCACCTGTGACGTGTGACTGCAAGCACACAGCCGTCTTGGCATGGGGCTGTCAATGTGGACACCTGTCAATGTTTCGGGAGGTGTGATCCGTACAGTGCTGTACATAGGGTGCAGTGCTGACACCTACTACTGTCTCATATCCCCTCGTGCCACAGGTCCCACTTGTTTTGGCCACTCAGCCTGTGCCCACATCGTCGTCGTCGTGTGCCATACTCATCCAGCCGCGGAAGCAGTTCCATGCTCAGCAGACATTCATGTTGCCGTGGCGTTGCCGCTTGACGGATATGCAGTCAGTCCCCATCAGCACGCCCCGCAAGTCATTGGGGCCTAGATCCCCATGTGCATGCACATGGCAGTGGTTTGTATCACTAGCCATTGCCATTGTTGGGAGACCTGTGTAAGTGTATTGTGGCCGTGCCGTCCCAGCTTGACAGCTGGGCTGTGGCTCATGTGCTTGCTCAGTCATGTCAGTGATGTGTATGCGAAATTGCTATGTGTCGTGTTGCATTGACATGTGTCCTCTGCCATTGTCCCTAGGCGGAGACCGAACATTGACCGCCCATACCAATTGCTGGCGGACATGGACGATACAGAGGTTATTAGGAAGTTTCGGCTGGACAGGCCAACCCTGCATCGACTGTGTGCCATGTTAGAACCCCATCTCCGTCCCCGCAGGGTGTATCCGACTGCTGTCACCCCCACGGCTAAGGTGATGGCCGCCATGCATTTCTTCGCCACTGGGTCATTCCTGCACACAGTGGGCAGTGGAGGAGGGATGTCCCAGCCCATGTTCAGCAAGGTGCTGAGGGATGTACTGGCAGCCATGATGCTGTACCGGAACAGGTACATCCGCTTCCCCAGGGCTCGTGAATTGGCGGCAGTGAAGGGTGCATTCTATGCCCTTGGCAGAATCCCACACGTCGTTGGAGCCATTGACTGCACACATGTCGGCCTTGTTCCACCACAGGCCACTGAGCACCTGTACCGCAACAGGAAGCACACGCACTCCCTGAATGTGCAAGTGGTGTGCCTTGCAGACATGGTGATCACCCACGTGTGTGCAAAGTTCCCAGGCTCGGCCCATGACGCACACATAATGCGCAACAGCATCTTGCCACGACTGATGTCCAATATGCAACAGGATCGTGCCTGTATTGTCGGTGAGTATGTGGAGTGGTGTAGCGTGCTGGCTGTGCGATGCTGTCCCCTGTCCAGTTGGATTAGCAACGGTTCTCTGTGTCCCTCACACCCAGGTGACTCTGCGTATCCGAATGGGGCATGGCTGCTCAGTCCATTGAGGAATCCTCGCACCCCAGCAGACGATCGCTACAATGAGGCACATGGGAGGACCAGACGTGTGGTCGAGCGTACCTTTGGCCTCCTCAAGTCCAGGTTCAGGTGCCTGGACCGCACCGGGGTGCGCTGGCATACTCCCCACAGAAGGTGTGCCGGATAGTGGTGGCGTGCTGCATGCTGCACAATCTGGCCATTCGGAAGCAGATCCCCCTCATCGTGGATGACGGAGATCAACCAGGGCCCCAGCCCGCAGACCAGGACAGCTCGAGTGAGGAGGACAGCGGAGAGGAGGAAGCTGGTAATGTGCGGCAGCAGCTCATCGCCCGCTACTTCACTTGACGGTGAGTGTCCATGTACGACGGCTGATGTGGCTGTATCTGTGCAGGTGTGTGTGTGCTGTGTCAGGGTGGCCGTTTGTTCACTGCGTGCTGTGTGTCAACGCTCCATGGCCAGGGTAGTATGCCACTGTTGGTGGCTGTGGCATTGTGCCCTATTGCTCTGTGCGATGTGTGTACATTGCTTGTAGTTGTTGACATGTACTGTGTGATGGGTGTGTGACACACTCATTGAATGTGCTCCTGTTCTGTCTCCCACCCCTAGGTCCCTACAGGCCCTCCGGATTCAAATGCCATGCCACGCATCAGGTGCCTTTCCGCCCAAGGTGGCCGTTGTATTCTGTACAAATAAGACACAGGGCACAAACAGCAGTTAGTGAAAAAGGTGCATTTATTACAAACTGTGACATGTGATTGTGTGTAAGGTGATGACAAAAGTGGTGCGTGCAGTGACAATGAGCTGTCGGTCATGGCTGCGTGATGATCAGGGTGTACCCACTGGTTCTATGTCCATAGTCCAACACACACATGCCATCCAGATGGCTGTGTGGAGTGGGATCGTAGTCCAAGTCAATGCAGTGGCTGGTCAAGGAAGGCTGGCGGAAGGCTGGCTGGCTGCCTCACTTGCGTTTGGAGCGTGCGAAGTCCTCCCGGGAGATCTGTTTCCACTTCGGACGGCCCCTTCCACGTTTGCGAGGGGGTGCCTGCTTGCGACATGCTGGTGGTTGAGGTGTGATCACTGGCTGTGGACGCAGGGGAACTGGACACTGCTGCTCCACCCTGCACCCCGGCAGGTGGTGGCGGAGGGGAGCTGCTGTCCCTGGCTGTGACCTCACCGCCACCACCAGCTGTCCCATGAGGTCCACGATTTGGCCCATACGGGCGTCCATGGCCCTCAGCACCCCCAGCACCTCACGCGTGTCTGAAGCAGACCGGACCCATTGTCCTTGGGCCTCTTCATAGGCCCCAAGGACTCTGGCCATGTGAGGCAGGGCATGGCTCCCAGGGGAGGCTGGCGTTTCCCTGACCCTGCTCCTCCTACCAGTCCTGCTGCCACCGGCCTGCCCACTAGCCACATTGCTCACCACGGTCCTCGCTGTGGCTCCCAGGGTGGATCCAGTCGTCCGGGCCACCACCTGCGCTGGGGCTGGTGCCAGCGAAGACGTGGCGGTGGTGGCGGCGGTGGTGGTCGGTGCGGCGATGGTGGCGGTTGCGGCAGTGGTAGTGGCCACAATGACCGTGGGTGTGGCCGCAACGACAGTGGCAGCAGGGGGCTGGGAATGTTCAGCAGCCCTGGATGATGGGTTGGTGGGTAGGAGGGGTCCTGGGGAGCGGCTGGGCCCTGCCACACCAGATGGGCCTGCTTGGTTGTCCGTGTCCGAAGAGGAGGACAGATCCTCCAGATCCGTGTGTCCTCGTTGGGGGCTTGTAGGCTGGCTGTGCTGGCTGCTGGCTCCATCCCCAGCATCCAGCAGTTCGTCACCTGTGGAGAGAATGAGATTTGTTATTGTGTTGCACCTGGCGAAGTATGTATTTGTCGTCTGACATTGACAGTCCGTGCAATCTCGTACATGGGTTTCCCGGAGGCGTGTGTGTGGCTGTAGCATCTGTAGTTGTGTGTGCTTGGCAATGGGACTGTGTGCTGTGCACATGTGGCATGGGACGGATTGGCCATGCCGATGGGTGTGTTGCTGTGCCCCTACTTATTGTGACTCTGGTGTATGCGGGCTCCTGGCCCATCCTGGGTCTGGTTTGTACTTTGCTTTTGGTGTTCAGATGGAACGCTTAGGTACGCATATGGCAACATGGGGGCCATGCCCCAGATTCGCATTTGGGAGGGGATATGCTTTTGGGGTTCAAATGGAACGCTTAGGAACGCATGTGGCAACATGGGGGCTATGCCCCAGATTCGCATTTGGGAGGGGATATGCTTTTGGGGTTCAAATGGAACGCTTAGGAACGCATATGGCAACATGGGGGCTATGCCCCAGATTCGCATTTGGGAGGGGATATGCTTTTGGGGTACATGCTGTGAGCCATGGGTGCCGAACGTGACATGTGTTGTGGCAGCATGACAGTGCATGGTTTGAGGTGTGTGCATGCTTGACATGGCCTGCATATTTGCTGTCTGTTGTGATTACTGGACATGGCATTGGACGCATCGTTATGAGTGAGTGATAGTTGTGTGCCAGCCAACGTATTGCAGTTGTCCCATCTCCTTGGTGTGCGTGCTGCCCTGTGCCATGTGCATCACTGCAGTGCTCGGGGGGTGTGGCCCATGTTGTGTGTTGTTGCTCACAGTGTGTCGTGCGCTTAATTGACTTCTGGCACATGGTTGGTCATGGGCATGTGTCTTAGCGTGACTGCTGTATGTGTGGCAGCTGTGCGGATGACATGCCTTTCATGAGACTGGGGCTGACGGATGGGATGGATGGTATGTTGTATGTGCATGGTGTGTCTGTGAGTTTGATGGGTTCAGTGGTGTTCGTGTGCATTTATGTTGTTGCGCTCTGTTGCGTCTAGTGTTGTTTGTCTTACATAGGCGTAGTTGTGGGGTGTGTTGTTGACAGGCAGTAGGGGCTACATGGACAGGACTTCAATGGTGTTTCGGTTGTGTGTGATGAGTTGCACAGTGGCTGCCGTGTGGGACTATATTCAGTGTGGCTTGTGCATGCAGACGTGGCTCCTTGGGTGTTGCTATGTCTGTGATGGGTCATGTGGGGTGTGAGTCTGTTGTTCATGTCCGTGTGCACATTGTTCACTTGTTCGTGACGGTGGGCGGTGCTGCGTGTTCGTCTGCTACGTGACATGTCCCATGTGTTGGTCGTGTTATGGTCCTCATGCCTCCAGTAATCCAGCCCTGTCCAGTTTCCCACCTGCAAGTTGTTCGTGCGTGCACTGTACTGGATGCCACATGGCTCTAAGCGGGGGTGCTCCATGTTGCAGGTCTGTGGGGGTGGGGGGTGTTGTGGGTCGTGGGGGTGGCTGGACACCCACTGACACCGATTGCTGTGGACCGTGATGTCTGCCTTTCGGCTGTCGTTGTGCACTGCGGTGGCTGACACGTGGCTGTGGGGTGTGGGGGATGCTCCTCCTTGCTGTGCTGTGGGACTGGGGCCTGGTGTGTGTTGTACTTGGGCTGTCCACCGTCCCACCCACTGCACTTTGTGTTCCTGCCACATACCTGTTACTTGTCAGTTAGTGCAGCTGTGGCGGACACATGGGTGTGGTGGGTGCTCGTTGTGGCGCTTCTGGCATATTTGGGGACCTGTTGGTGGTTACGTGGCTGGCTTAGTGTACACATGTCCCCACGCATCTTACAGTTGTTCGGTTTGGGCTGTGTGTGGTAGTGTCTGTTGCATGTGTGTGTGATGTGTTGTGTATTGTGTGCTGGACATGGGGGTGTTTGTCCCTGGGAGCTGTGGCATGGTGGTAGTGCATGTGAGTACATAGCGGTGTGCTGGTATACATTAGTTTGTACTTACCAGCCTCCACTCCCCCTGCTAATCCGGCGAGGATCTCCGGATGTATTACGACTCGCACCTTCTCCTCCCACGCTTTGAAGGTCTTAAAGAGCGCGGGATTCCCTCCGCCAGTGACGGCAGCCAGCTCTCTGTTTTTGCCCTCCTTCTTCTTGACCAGGCTCTTTACGTCATTCCAACGTTTGTTAATCTCGACTCTGTTCCTGGGCAGGGTCCCGACTGCATTGACCTGGTCTACGATCCGGTTCCACATTCTGTTTCTGGTGGCTAGTGGTGTGTGCTGGACCATGTTCCCATAGATTTGTGGGTACACCTTGATGATCTCGTCGACCATGACCGTCAGCTCCATGGGCGTGAACTTGGGCATTCTTTGTGGTGCCATGGTGTTTGTGGTGCTGGTGCGGTGTGTGTTGTGTAATGTGCAGGGGGTTTGTGGTGCCGGTGTTTGGTGGTGGTGGTGGTGGTGGTGGTGGTGTTTGGTGGTGGTGGTGGTGGTGGTGGTGGTTGTGATGTGTGCGTTTCTGTGGTGTGCTGCTGTCCTTGCTGTGTCACTGTGTCCTCTCCTCTCCTCTCTGGTTTGCAATGTAGCAAGGGGTTGTGGTCTGTGGGAGTGCTGCTTTTGTACTCACCTATGTGGGTGTGTCCTCATGGTCTGTTGTTTTCAGGTGTGTTGTGTCTGGGGTTCTGGCCTTTGTATTTTTTGTTTGTCCGGGGGTGTTTTCGGGATGTGTACTGTGCTTGTGTATTTGTGCGTGCCTTGCTGTGTGGACTTGTTGGCCATGTTGTGTGCTATTGGTTTTGTGTGCGGATGGTTTCTGTGCAGGTACGTTGGCGCCATGGCTTCTGCCGTGTCGATTCTCATCGGCGTTGTTTGCGCTGGCGGGCGGTATATTTGTGGTTTTTCCGCGCTCATGTCGGTGCGATCGTAATGTCACGTGCGGTGTGTCGGCCGTGAGGGCGGGCGGTTTTGTGTTGTCGTGCGTGTTTCCGTCCGTGGCGGGCGGTTTGACTCCGACTCGGACGTTGGCGGGCGGTATTTTGTGTGCTTTTCCGCCGATGGCGGTTTTCGGTTTGTGTAATCGTAATGGCGTGGTCGGTGTTCAGGCGGTGTGTGCGGGCGGATTTTTGCCGCTTCCATGCCTGGCGGATTTATTTACGCCGGGTATCGTAGTGGGCCCCTAAACTACCAAAACAACACCTCACTACACCAAAAATGAACACATAACACCCAAACAAATCTATTTACACTACTACTACCTTGCCCCTACCCTAAAACTACCTTAAAAGTATATAAATTTAAACTTACCTTAACCGACGAAACGCAGCTCCCAACCGCGAGGTTCCGTCTTCCAAAATAACCTAAAAACGAAACAGATAGACAGAAAAGTTAGGAAATAGAAAATAAATGGCTGCGTAATAAAAATGAAAAAAAGACTAACTCCCCATAGACGACAATGGAGAAATATTTAAAAATTCAAAAAATTATATGTATATTTTTATTTATTGTAATGTTTTTTTCAAATGTTTAAAAATATATTTAAAAAATATAAAATATACAATAAATATTGTATTATCCAAAAACAAAAATATAATATTTAATGTACATTAAAATGTATGTTTGTTTCCTACACTGTAAATGTACAACAAATATGAAAATGTGAAAAAATATATACGGTACAACAAATTTTGGTAAAAATGTTGTACATTATTTAACATATTAAATATTATTTTATTTAAAAAAAATAATCAATATACTAATTAATAAAATATATGAAATATAACCTTGTAAAATACATATTATACAATTTTACAAAAAACATAAATATATATAATATGTATTAGGAAAATGTAAACAAAAATTTATACAAATGGTTTTTTTCGATAAAAAAATAATAAACAATAAACATGAAACTGTTTAAAATTAAATAACTAAAAATATTTTACTTTACTATTGCATGATTATACTACCAAAAAATTTACCATTTTTCAAAACTGTAAATAAAAATGTCTAAATGAAAATACATTTTTTATTTTGCAATTGTACATGAAAAATGAATGTTACAAATATAATATACTTTATAATAAAATCTGAATAACATCAAAATTTCTGATTTATGTTTTTAATATTATAAGCAAATGAAAAGAATATAATTGTGAATAAAAAAATACGTGTTTGCATATAAAAATGTTGCCAATAAAAAGTAACACCCGTCTCCTTACTTATTTAAATATACATATAAACTGTTAAAAATAATACATAATAAACAATAAATAATTACTATTGCTTACTTCAAAATGAACTAAAGTCAGAGAAAATGCTGGATAATAGCCCCATAAAAATTACTATCCCAACTCCAAAACTAACTATACTCAGCAAAAGTGCTGGATAATAAACCATAATAATTCACTATTCGAACTCCAATTCCAACTAAACTCAAGGAAAGTGCTGGACAGTAAACCATATTAATTTAGTATTCCAACTCTAAATCCAACTAAACTCAGGGAAAGTGCTGGATAATAAACCATAATTATTTACTATCCTTACTCCAAATCCAACTAAACTCAGGGAAAGTGCAGGATAATAAACCATAATAATTTACTCTTCCAAATCCAACTAAACTCAGGGAATGTGCAGGATAATAAAACATAATAATTTACTATTCCAACTCCAAATCCAACTAAACTGAGGGAAAGTGCTGGATAGTAAACCATAATAATTTACTATTCCTACTCCAAAAGCAGCTAAACTCAGGGAAACTGCTGTATAGTAAACCATAATAATTTACTATTCCAACTCCAAATACAACTAAACTCCGGGAAAGTACTGGATAATAAACCATAATATTTTACTATTCCAACTCCAAATCCAACTAAACTCAGGGAAATTTCTGGATAATTAATCATAATAATTTACTATTCCAACTCCAAATCCAACTAAACTCAGGGAAAGTGCTGGATAGTAAATCATAATAATTTACTATTCCAACTCCAAATCCAATTAAACTCCGGGAAAGTGCTGGATAATAAATCATAATAATGTACTATTCTAACTCCAAATCCAACTAAACTCAGGGAAATTACTGGATAATAAATCATAATAATTTACTATTCCAACTCCAAATCCAACTAAACTCAGGGAAACTGCTGGATAATAAATCATAATAATTTAGGGGCACATTACGATGGCGGGCGGAAGCACCACCGCCGTGCTGGCGGATGCAAAAACCACCAGTTACCGCCGGCACGCAGCAGTCCACACGCCCGTCCAATTACGATGCGAAAAGTAGGCCAAACACCGCCGGCAAGCCAGCAACACCGTCCGCCATCAAAGTGCGCCCGTACATGTAGCGGCGCAGCCCAACTGACACACACCGTCCGACGAAACACGTCCCGCCCGGCGCATAAATTACGATGCCGCAAACAAACGGCTCCCACGGCCAAGAGATACCGTACGACAAACCGAAGCGGTAACACGGATGCCGAGCACGGACAACGAAGAAGCGACTCCCCGAGCATGAATCCAGCACTGCAGGCACTCCCCATGCTTCGGCTGATGCACCACCAAGGACGCAACGTACCGCGGAGACGCAGGTAGGCACACACACAACAAGTGCACGCAAACAGCGCACACAGTGCAAGGGCGGAAAAGCGGACAACCCCCACCAGCGCGTGTACACTACACATCCACCATCGCATCCACATATGACACACAGGCCAAATCGTAACATCGCAGAACACATGTGTACACACCACCTGGGACTAGGAACCAACCACCCCGTCACGGCCCCAAAGCGCCGATGACGCCGCCACACATGCGCACAACGCAGAGGCCAACCGCAGCGCCATGCATGCGTCGCACACAGACACAGGGACACAACCAAGCAGCACACACATCAGCCCCACCCCGAACGCACATGACACGTGACAGGCCGGCCACAGACATGTCCCCAACGCCCAATTCACGGACAACACCCAACGCCACACAACCGACGCACACATGTCAGTGAAGACACGCAACAGCAGGACACACCCCAGTGTAACAAACATGGCGTAGCACACAGCGGCGGCAACACCAACTAGGAGAAGCAGGGCCCCTTCGGGAAGAGGAACGCCAGTACCACACAGAAACACCCATACCACCCTGCACATATGAACAAGACATATAAAACGGAACACCAAAGAGCCCGGGGACCGACAACAGGTGGCCCAAGAATAACATTCACACACAAGGCCCAACGCAGAGCGGAAAGGCAGCCTGCCGCCCACACAAGGGAGAGCAGACAGCACTGAATGACCTTCCATTCCAACTCCGAAACCACAGCCCTACGACAGAAGCCGGTGAATACAGCCATTGTCCAAGAATAGACCAACACAGGCATGCCGAGGAGACTGACCACAGGGCAGATAGCGCATATCACAGAAGCACACAACGGACGGGGAAGAAAGAAGAAAACACTGCCCCATGTCGGCCACATGCAAGTTAATTGGAAGGAGTCACACATCACTGACCTTGAACTGTCTGAGAAGCATGTGGGAAGAGGGCCCGTGTCCTCCAAACAAGCCAACAGAACACAAGTCCTGTCTCCCTACGACTACACAGAGCTCACAGCAACCCCGGAGCGTGCACATTGCAGACTGCACACACAGCCGGAGCACGCCACCTCAACGAACCGCTGCGAAATGGCAACCGCAACACACCTACCCAACTACGCCGAACAGCTCAAGCTGTACAAAACCAACCTGTTCCATACATTGGGATGCGATCTCCTGTCCCTGCTGAACGTAAGTTACCGACTGACTTACCGCATCACATTGTTCAGCTGCGTCATGCCCGTCTTCTACTGTCGGAGGTGTCCCTACCAGCATCCCGTCGAGATATGCCTCTCCAACCCGGCATGTCTGAAGGCGGACCTGCTACCACTACTCCTCCCTCTGGACGCACACGACAGGGCCTGCTCTGCCTATGGGGGCATGGCGTATGTGGCCAACATCGCACCCGCACTGAAATGGGACCACTGTGCCTCCACACGATGGATCATCGAGAACAGCTACATCGAATGTCACCCAGCATGCCCCATCATGGTCCTCCAAGGGACAACTTACGAACAACACCTTGACAGCCACCATCCGCTACATTGGCTGGCAAACATGTACACCACCAATGACATGGAAGCCCTGCTGGACGGCATCGCATACCTGACAACCTGTCAATTCGTCGGACCACAACGCAGGTTCCCCGAGTGACCTATGATGTCCAACCCCGCACCCATGCTTAGCTTCCGCACGGACTGGCCAGTCACCACCACAACAGCCATACCAAACGACCGGCAACTGTAACCACACCATCAACGACATAGCCATGACATCGGATATGACCGGGACATGCACACTGTTCCCCATCACATCCAGGAACACCGCATGCATCGTGGGAGGCAGTGGCATGGGCTCTGTGTATCGCACCCACATGGACGGAACTGCACGAACAACCAGGACACGACATGGATCCAGCGCACATGGACACACACACCGCTCAGTGGACATGAATAGGTCGCCTGGAGTCTGTGGGTGCTGCACCCCTCCCACCCCCGCCCCGGGAATCCCATACCAGGACCTTTGCATGGACGACAAGTGCATACAACAACAACACGACCCCAGTGACTGTGACATGTCCAGTAACCACCACAGTGCAACAACAAGTGGCACGCCGCTGCATGCACGCAAGCACATGCCCTGATGTCAACTCACATGCACGCGTGCATGAGGAACAACCGCAGCAAACCTGTCACATGGAACTGAGATGGACTGTGCCCATGATGCCAAGCGGTCTGGTAGGCTACATGTATACCGTCTGTGTCAAAGTCCGCAGCTCCGCAGCTATACGTAAATGTACATTAGCACAGCCTTGGCCAAGCAGATGTCACTCTGAAGCCCACATCCCACATGCAACAGCCAATCACATGTAACCCCACACCCTATCCCATTTGCAATCATGCTCAGTATATCCTCAACATGTATTCCGCTGCCAGTAGTGTCCACTATACTGCATCACAGAGGACAGAAGACTCAATATAATGTTTGAAACCAAAACTGTCTCCGCTGACTCATTTCACAAGTACGAATGAGAGAGGATGAGAGTATGTGAAGTACACGGCAGTCGTGACATGATCATGTAGTCCACTGGTATTGGATGTCAACGCAAATGAGTAGCACTACTGTGGAAGACACACATGTGTCGTGTGAAGTCGTATGGACGCAGTGCTCAGGTGGGTGGGTGCGACGGGTAGATGCGCACATGCCAAGTTGGAGCACGCCGTGTTGGGAGGGGTCATGAACAGTACACCACCGCTTCCCTGGGCATTGTGAGAGGACACCTGTCGGGGGGAGTGAACACGTGTGTGCACAGCAGCCGGGCACACGTACAAAGCGGTACCAGGCGCACCTCAGCCCACCCTCTGTGGACAAGCTGGATCCTGTTGTGCGCCCGCCATGCCCCTTGACAAGGCACACACAGCCCCAGTCGACCAGGTGTAACCCCAACATAGTCAATCCGCACAGGCGATACAGGGCACGGGATGGCAGTGGAGCATGGTGTGTGAGAGGTCTCCTCGCGCTCCTCCTGGTCATATCACGCAGGCAATAGAACCTCAACGTCTAGCATGGCAAGAGTCACATGGAAGTGTAGGGGGGACGCACCACAGCACGAGCAGCACTGACGTCACGGGAGGTGGCTCGCACCATCCCATCCATTGCCCATCATACCAACCACGCCACATGCCATTGCGACTAAGTGCAAGCGCGTGCGCCACCACCCCGAGCCCTCCCCAGAGAGGCCAAAGAGTGAATGTGTGGGCCATCAGCCACAGACGGACGCGGCCTGGCCGCAAGGGCAGCCACAGCCACTGGGTGTCGCAGGTGGCGGATCCGGAAGGCGAAGACTGTGATGCATAGTCCATGCAGGCCGGGTCTCCATTTGGGGCACCACGCAGGTGGACGGCGTCCCGCAACACATCATACCCTGAGACAGCCCACTCGTGCAACTGGACCCACACATACACTCCTTGCCCTCTCTGGTGCGAGCTTGGGGCTGCCTGTGCAAGCGCTAGCCTCGCAGGTGAGCATGCATATTGGGGGAGCGAGGGGAGGACATGAGGGCTGGGGCGAAGATGACTGTATCACTGTCAGTTAGTACAAGGGATGACCCAGATGTGGAAAGGAAGAGACGTGTCCCGTGTGTACTGCAACTAGTCGCCAATACAACTACCCCCATGTCCGGAATGTAAGCCCGCACCTAGGCCCGCCCATCCGCCACATCGAACATACCACCAGCACGACAACCTTCCCATTCGAAACACTGACTGGGGGTGGCGACCAGTGTACAATCATGTGTAGCCTACCCACGCGTACATGTGGGCCCTCCATGATCCATGTCACCTGCGGCAAAGTCATGACATGCGCAATGAGGGGAGTGAGGAGAGCTGCCCGCCCCACGCGCAGAAGGTGCATCAGCTCCACAGACCCAGCAGCGAGTCCAGCAGGGGTCACATGTGCAGGGGCAGCTGTGCCTGGTGTGAAGGCACATGCATATAGACAGCACATCGACCAATGTGTAGTCTGCCCACATCTACAGTCCATCATCATGCGGACATAGGAATTGAACACAGGGCAACACATCTTAGTGGGTGCACCCACCGTGACCAACAATGCGCAATCATCGACGTACCCGCCCTGTGCATGGCCCCCACCCAACGGAGGCACATCCAGTGCCACCATCCCACACACACAAGCCTTCCACGGAACATGCTGTGTCCAATGGTCAGTACAGAGTCAGCGCCCATCTGGTGGATCCTGAACAGGAGACACATGCACACACATGCCAGCTCCCACTATGTACGACTGCCACCTGGCACGTGCAATGTAACCTCTCACCTGTGACGTGTGACTGCAAGCACACAGCCGTCTTGGCATGGGGCTGTCAATGTGGACACCTGTCAATGTTTCGGGAGGTGTGATCCGTACAGTGCTGTACATAGGGTGCAGTGCTGACACCTACTACTGTCTCATATCCCCTCGTGCCACAGGTCCCACTTGTTTTGGCCGCTCAGCCTGTGCCCACATCGTCGTCGTCGTGTGCCATACTCATCCAGCCGCGGAAGCAGTTCCATGCTCAGCAGACATTCATGTTGCCGTGGCGTTGCCGCTTGACGGATATGCAGTCAGTCCCCATCAGCACGCCCCGCAAGTCATTGGGGCCTAGATCCCCATGTGCATGCACATGGCAGTGGTTTGTATCACTAGCCATTGCCATTGTTGGGAGACCTGTGTAAGTGTATTGTGGCCATGCCGTCCCAGCTTGACAGCTGGGCTGTGGCTCATGTGCTTGCTCAGTCATGTCAGTGATGTGTATGCGAAATTGATATGTGTCGTGTTGCATTGACATGTGTCCTCTGCCATTGTCCCTAGGCGGAGACCGAACATTGACCGCCCATACCAATTGCTGGCGGACATGGACGATACAGAGGTTATTAGGAAGTTTCGGCTGGACAGGCCAACCCTGCATCGACTGTGTGCCATGTTAGAACCCCATCTCCGTCCCCGCAGGGTGTATCCGACTGCTGTCACCCCCACGGCTAAGGTGATGGCCGCCATGCATTTCTTCGCCACTGGGTCATTCCAGCACACAGTGGGCAGTGGAGGAGGGATGTCCCAGCCCATGTTCAGCAAGGTGCTGAGGGATGTACTGGCAGCCATGATGCTGTACCGGAACAGGTACATCCGCTTCCCCAGGGCTCGTGAATTGGCGGCAGTGAAGGGTGCATTCTATGCCCTTGGCAGAATCCCACACGTCGTTGGAGCCATTGACTGCACACATGTCGGCCTTGTTCCACCACAGGCCACTGAGCACCTGTACCGCAACAGGAAGCACACGCACTCCCTGAATGTGCAAGTGGTGTGCCTTGCGGACATGGTGATCACCCACGTGTGTGCAAAGTTCCCAGGCTCGGCCCATGACGCACACATAATGCGCAACAGCATCTTGCCACGACTGATGTCCAATATGCAACAGGATCGTGCCTGTATTGTTGGTGAGTATGTGGAGTGGTGTAGCGTGCTGGCTGTGCGATGCTGTCCCCTGTCCAGTTGGATTAGCAACGGTTCTCTGTGTCCCTCACACCCAGGTTACTCTGCGTATCCGAATGGGGCATGGCTGCTCAGTCCATTGAGGAATCCTCGCACCCCAGCAGACGATCGCTACAATGAGGCACATGGGAGGACCAGACGTGTGGTCGAGCGTACCTTTGGCCTCCTCAAGTCCAGGTTCAGGTGCCTGGACCGCACCGAGGGTGCGCTGGCGTACTCCCCACAGAAGGTGTGCCGGATAGTGGTGGCGTGCTGCATGCTGCACAATCTGGCCATTCGGAAGCAGATCCCCCTCATCGTGGATGACGGAGATCAACCAGGGCCCCAGCCCGCAGACCAGGACAGCTCGAGTGAGGAGGACAGCGGAGAGGAGGAAGCTGGTAATGTGCGGCAGCAGCTCATCGCCCGCTACTTCACTTGACGGTGAGTGTCCATGTACGACGGCTGATGTGGCTGTATCTGTGCAGGTGTGTGTGTGCTGTGTCAGGGTGGCCGTTTGTTCACTGTGTGCTGTGTGTCAACGCTCCATGGCCAGGGTAGTATGCCACTGTTGGTGGCTGTGGCATTGTGCCCTATTGCTCTGTGCGATGTGTGTACATTGCTTGTAGTTGTTGACATGTACTGTGTGATGGGTGTGTGACACACTCATTGAATGTGCTCCTGTTCTGTCTCCCACCCCTAGGTCCCTACAGGCCCTCCGGATTCAAATGCCATGCCACGCATCAGGTGCCTTTCCACCCAAGGTGGCCGTTGTATTCCGTACAAATAAGACACAGGGCACAAACAGCAGTTAGTGAAAAAGGTGCATTTATTACAAACTGTGACATGTGATTGTGTGTAAGGTGATGACAAAAGAGGTGCGTGCAGTGACAATGAGCTGTCGGTCATGGCTGCGTGATGATCAGGGTGTACCCACTGGTTCTATGTCCATAGTCCAACACACACATGCCATCCAGATGGCTGTGTGGAGTGGGATCGTAGTCCAAGTCAATGCAGTGGCTGGTCAAGGAAGGCTGGCGGAAGGCTGGCTGGCTGCCTCACTTGCGTTTGGAGCGTGCGAAGTCCTCCCGGGAGATCTGTTTCCACTTCGGACGGCCCCTTCCACGTTTGCGAGGGGGTGCCTGCTTGCGACATGCTGGTGGTTGAGGTGTGATCACTGGCTGTGGACGCAGGGGAACTGGACACTGCTGCTCCACCCTGCGCCCCGGCAGGTGGTGGCGGAGGGGGAGCTGCTGTCCCTGGCTGTGACCTCACCGCCACCACCAGCTGTCCCATGAGGTCCACGATTTGGCCCATACGGGCGTCCATGGACCTCAGCACCCCCAGCACCTCACGCGTGTCTGAAGCAGACCGGACCCATTGTCCTTGGGCCTCTTCATAGGCCCCAAGGACTCCTGGCCATGTGAGGCAGGGCATGGCTCCCAGGGGAGGCTGGCGTTTCCCTGACCCTGCTCCTCCTACCAGTCCTGCTGCCACCGGCCTGCCCACTAGCCACATTGCTCACCACGGTCCTCGCTGTGGCTCCCAGGGTGGATCCAGTCGTCCGGGCCACCACCTGCGCTGGGGCTGGTGCCAGCGAAGACGTGGCGGTGGTGGCGGCGGTGGTGGTCGGTGCGGCGATGGTGGCGGTTGCGGCAGTGGTAGTGGCCACAATGACCGTGGGTGTGGCTGCAACGACAGTGGCAGCAGGGGGCTGGGAATGTTCAGCAGCCCTGGATGATGGGTTGGTGGGTAGGAGGGGTCCTGGGGAGCGGCTGGGCCCTGCCACACCAGATGGGCCTGCTTGGTTGTCCGTGTCCGAAGAGGAGGACAGATCCTCCAGATCCGTGTGTCCTCGTTGGGGGCTTGTAGGCTGGCTGTGCTGGCTGCTGGCTCCATCCCCAGCATCCAGCAGTTCGTCACCTGTGGAGAGAATGAGATTTGTTATTGTGTTGCACCTGGCGAAGTATGTATTTGTCGTCTGACATTGACAGTCCGTGCAATCTCGTACATGGGTTTCCCAGAGGCGTGTGTGTGGCTGTAGCATCTGTAGTTGTGTGTGCTTGGCAATGGGACTGTGTGCTGTGCACATGTGGCATGGGACGGATTGGCCATGCCGATGGGTGTGTTGCTGTGCCCCTACTTATTGTGACTCTGGTGTATGCGGGCTCCTGGCCCATCCTGGGTCTGGTTTGTACTTTGCTTTTGGTGTTCAGATGGAACGCTTAGGTACGCATATGGCAACATGGGGGCCATGCCCCAGATTCGCATTTGGGAGGGGATATGCTTTTGGGGTTCAAATGGAACGCTTAGGAACGCATATGGCAACAAGGGGGCTATGCCCCAGATTCGCATTTGGGAGGGGATATGCTTTTGGGGTTCAAATGGAACGGTTAGGAACGCATATGGCAACATGGGGGCTATGCCCCAGATTCGCATTTGGGAGGGGATATGCTTTTGGGGTTCAAATGGAACGGTTAGGAACGCATATGGCAACATGGGGGCTATGCCCCAGATTCGCATTTGGGAGGGGATATGCTTTTGGGGTTCAAATGGAACGCTTAGGAACGCATATGGCAACATGGGGGCTATGCCCCAGATTCGCATTTGGGAGGGGATATGCTTTTGGGGTTCAAATGGAACGCTTAGGAACGCATATGGCAACATGGGGGCTATGCCCCAGATTCGCATTTGGGAGGGGATATGCTTTTGGGGTTCAAATGGAACGGTTAGGAACGCATATGGCAACATGGGGGCTATGCCCCAGATTCGCATTTGGGAGGGGATATGCTTTTGGGGTTCAAATGGAACGCTTAGGAACGCATATGGCAACATGGGGGCTATGCCCCAGATTCGCATTTGGGAGGGGATATGCTTTTGGGGTTCAAATGGAACGGTTAGGAACGCATATGGCAACATGGGGGCTATGCCCCAGATTCGCATTTGGGAGGGGATATGCTTTTGGGGTTCAAATGGAACGGTTAGGAACGCATATGGCAACATGGGGGCTATGCCCCAGATTCGCATTTGGGAGGGGATATGCTTTTGGGGTTCAAATGGAACGCTTAGGAACGCATATGGCAACATGGGGGCTATGCCCCAGATTCGCATTTGGGAGGGGATATGCTTTTGGGGTTCAAATGGAACGGTTAGGAACGCATATGGCAACATGGGGGCTATGCCCCAGATTCGCATTTGGGAGGGGATATGCTTTTGGGGTTCAAATGGAACGGTTAGGAACGCATATGGCAACATGGGGGCCATGCCCCAGATTCGCATTTGGGAGGGGATATGCTTTTGGGGTACATGCTGTGAGCCATGGGTGCCGAACGTGACATGTGTTGTGGCAGCATGACAGTGCATGGTTTGAGGTGTGTGCATGCTTGACATGGCCTGCATATTTGCTGTCTGTTGTGATTACTGGACATGGCATTGGACGCATCGTTATGAGTGAGTGATAGTTGTGTGCCAGCCAACGTATTGCAGTTGTCCCATCTCCTTGGTGTGCGTGCTGCCCTGTGCCATGTGCATCACTGCAGTGCTCGGGGGGTGTGGCCCATGTTGTGTGTTGTTGCTCACAGTGTGTCGTGCGCTTAATTGACTTCTGGCACATGGTTGGTCATGGGCATGTGTCTTAGCGTGACTGCTGTATGTGTGGCAGCTGTGCGGATGACATGCCTTTCATGAGACTGGGGCTGACGGATGGGATGGATGGTATGTTGTATGTGCATGGTGTGTCTGTGAGTTTGATGGGTTCAGTGGTGTTCGTGTGCATTTATGTTGTTCCGCTCTGTTGCGTCTAGTGTTGTTTGTCTTACATAGGCATAGTTGTGGGGTGTGTTGTTGACAGGCAGTAGGGGCTACATGGACAGGACTTCAATGGTGTTTCGGTTGTGTGTGATGAGTTGCACAGTGGCTGCCGTGTGGGACTATATTCAGTGTGGCTTGTGCATGCAGACGTGGCTCCTTGGGTGTTGCTATGTCTGTGATGGGTCATGTGGGGTGTGAGTCTGTTGTTCATGTCCGTGTGCACATTGTTCACTTGTTCGTGACGGTGGGCGGTGCTGCGTGTTCGTCTGCTACGTGACATGTCCCATGTGTTGGTCGTGTTATGGTCCTCATGCCTCCAGTAATCCAGCCCTGTCCAGTTTCCCACCTGCAAGTTGTTCGTGCGTGCACTGTACTGGATGCCACATGGCTCTAAGCGGGGGTGCTCCATGTTGCAGGTCTGTGGGGGTGGGGGGGTGTTGTGGGTCGTGGGGGTGGCTGGACACCCACTGACACCGATTGCTGTGGACCGTGATGTCTGCCTTTCGGCTGTCGTTGTGCACTGCGGTGGCTGACACGTGGCTGTGGGGTGTGGGGGATGCTCCTCCTTGCTGTGCTGTGGGACTGGGGCCTGGTGTGTGTTGTACTTGGGCTGTCCACCGTCCCACCCACTGCACTTTGTGTTCCTGCCACTTACCTGTTACTTGTCGGTTAGTGCAGCTGTGGTGGACACATGGGTGTGGTGGGTGCTCGTTGTGGCGCTTCTGGCATATTTGGGGACCTGTTGGTGGTTACGTGGCTGGCTTAGTGTACACATGTCCCCACGCATCTTACAGCTGTTCGGTTTGGGCTGTGTGTGGTAGTGTCTGTTGCATGTGTGTGTGATGTGTTGTGTATTGTGTGCTGGACATGGGGGTGTTTGTCCCTGGGAGCTGTGGCATGGTGGTAGTGCATGTGAGTACATAGCGGTGTGCTGGTATACATTAGTTTGTACTTACCAGCCTCCACTCCCCTGCTAATCCGGCGAGGATCTCCGGATGTATTACGACTCGCACCTTCTCCTCCCACGCTTTGAAGGTCTTAAAGAGCGCGGGATTCCCTCCGCCAGTGACGGCAGCCAGCTCTCTGTTTTTGCCCTCCTTCTTCTTGACCAGGCTCTTTACGTCATTCCAACGTTTGTTAATCTTGACTCTGTTCCTGGGCAGGGTCCCGACTGCATTGACCTGGTCTACGATCCGGTTCCACATTCTGTTTCTGGTGGCTAGTGGTGTGTGCTGGACCATGTTCCCATAGATTTGTGGGTACACCTTGATGATCTCGTCGACCATGACCGTCAGCTCCATGGGCGTGAACTTGGGCATTCTTTGTGGTGCCATGGTGTTTGTGGTGCTGGTGCGGTGTGTGTTGTGTAATGTGCAGGGGGTTTGTGGTGCCGGTGTTTGGTGGTGGTGGTGGTGGTGGTGGTGGTGGTGGTGGTGTTTGGTGGTGGTGGTGGTGGTGGTGGTTGTGATGTGTGCGTTTCTGTGGTGTGCTGCTGTCCTTGCTGTGCCACTGTGTCCTCTCCTCTCCCTCTCTGGTTTGCAATGTAGCAAGGGGTTGTGGTCTGTGGGAGTGCTGCTTTTGTACTCACCTATGTGGGTGTGTCCTCATGGTCTGTTGTTTTCAGGTGTGTTGTGTCTGGGGTTCTGGCCTTTGTATTTTTTGTTTGTCCGGGGGTGTTTTCGGGATGTGTACTGTGCTTGTGTATTTGTGCGTGCCTTGCTGTGTGGACTTGTTGGCCATGTTGTGTGCTATTGGTTTTGTGTGCGGATGGTTTCTGTGCAGGTACGTTGGCGCCATGGCTTCTGCCGTGTCGATTCTCATCGGCGTTGTTTGCGCTGGCGGGCGGTATATTTGTGGTTTTTCCGCGCTCATGTCGGTGCGATCGTAATGTCACGTGCGGTGTGTCGGCCGTGAGGGCGGGCGGTTTTGTGTTGTCGTGCGTGTTTCCGTCCGTGGCGGGCGGTTTGACTCCGACTCGGACGTTGGCGGGCGGTATTTTGTGTGCTTTTTCCGCCGATGGCGGTTTTCGGTTTGTGTAATCGTAATGGCGTGGTCGGTGTTCAGGCGGTGTGTGCGGGCGGATTTTTGCCGCTTCCATGCCTGGCGGATTTATTTACGCCGGGTATCGTAATGGGCCCCTTACTATTCCAACTCCAAATCCTACTAAACTCAGGGAGAATGCTGGATATTAAACCCCCAAAATGTTCATTTTTCTAACTCAAAAGAATGTATTGTTTATGAAATATTACTTATTAAAAAATTTTAAAATACATAAAAATATTTACTAATTTTGAAATATAAAACATTATTTTTTATTAATTAAAACTTCTTTCGCAAAATTTAAAATATTACAAAAAATGTATTTAATTAATCACAAATTAAAAAAATATATATTTTAAAATAAAAATATATGACATAATACATTTATAAAAAATATTTTAAACAACATTTTGAAACACCACTTCTCAACAAATAAAAATAATTAATATTACAGTATGAATCACAAATAAGCATAAATATTTTATAATCCAATATTAACCTCTTTATAAACTATTTGTACACTAAAAATAATTAGAAAACTAATTTATATTCCTAAATTAAATATTTAAATAACTATTAACATAATTTTTTATTAAATTGTTAAATTTTTACTAATTTAGCGAAAAATGTTCACAAAATTTACATTAAAATATTCACACCCAAAAACTTTTGCATTTTGAATTTTTTTTTTTTTATATTTTATAATTGTTAATATTATTTATATATTTCTCATTTTTTTAATTTTAAATTGTATTTTTAACTAACATTCTTAAATTACTCCCCACCCTTATCCCCTATAAACCCAACATCCCGCTCCAAACTTTATAAAATTTTTAAAATATTGTAATATTTTCCACAAATTTTTTAATTTACTACCCACCCTTTTCCCCTATAAACCCAACATCCTGCTCCTAAAAATTATTTTAAAAACAATAAAAACAAATATTTTAACATCAAAAAATGAATTAAACTTTATAAAATGACTAATACTAAGGGGCCTATTACGATGGCGGTTGGATGTGGTGCCCGCTGGACCGGCAGTGGACATCCGCCCGCGATCGCAAGCCAGAAAACTGCCGGTCAAATTAGGATGGTGGTGGTGACCACGGCAGTGGGAAATTCCGACTGCCGCTTTTCCGCCGGTTGCCATCCACACTCCTGCCTGGCGGACGGAGCAGGTCCGGGATAATGGTGGCGGTGCAGAGCAGGCTCCACCGGCACGATTATGATGCAGGCGGTAGCCAGCCTTTCCTCAGCAGTCAGACCGCCATGGAAAGGCATGCGGAGATTGTCTTCCGGGGGCCCGTTGCAGGCCCCCGATGTGTTGGGGGGGTATCGGTGCACAGGGGGGGTACCCATGGCCCCCCCTACATTTCCCTGTACCAGGTGGCAGGCACTGTGCAGTGCCTGCCACGCAGTGCAGGGAAATGCAGGACATGCTCCTTTCGGCATCGTGGCGGTGCTGCGGGCAGCAGCAACCGCCGCACTGTTAAGGCCCGCGATCTGACCGCCGCGGTCAGATTTCGACCGCGGGTCATCATAATTCAACCGGCGGTGATGTCGTGGGCCATGCGGGCGGTCTTTTCCTGCTACCATGGCGGTCGGGGAAGTTTTCCGACCGCCATCATAATAGGCCCCCAAATTACTAAAAAAGAACATTAACAAAAAAATTTAAAAATCGATATTATTTACAACTATATTTTTGCCATCAATATTTACAAATTCGATATTTCTAGATTACACAAAAATCAATTTTTTTTAACAACGAGAAAACTTATCTCGATGTTTTCCACCATCGATATTCTTGCAATTCGATATTTTTGCGTCGATATTCTGTCTCTGCACTTTCCTTGTAATGTCTTTTGCATTGGATTATGGTTTAATTCTATGTTTATAGTGATTATAAACAGTGTCTTTCCCTGTATCTGAAACAAAAGATGAAAAGTAAATGGTCTGCAAAATAATATAGAATGATGAGTAACTAAATACTACTGAACAATGTAATCAGTGATTGGTTTTAGAATGTTCAAGTAAAAAACAGCTTTTAATGTGACAGGAAAATTGTTTTCTAACTTTCTAAAAGTGGCATTTTCAGATTTACAATTTCAAATCCGACTTCACCATAAATTGTGATTTTATATTGTAAGTCCAGAGACACCAAACTCCAAATCTCTATCTTTTCCCAATCGGAAATTACACTTAAAAGATTTTTTTAAGGCAATCCCAATGCTAACCTATGAGAGAGATAGAACCTTGCAGTAGTGAAAAACTAATTTAGCAGTTTTTCACTACCAGAACATGTAAAACTCAAAAGTACATGTCTTAGCTTTGCAATACACTGCACCCTGCCCATAGGGCTGCCTAGGGCCTACTTTAGGGGTGATTTACATGTAAAAAATGAAAGGGAAGGTTTGGGCCTAGCAAGTAGGTTAACTTGCCAGGTCGAAATGGCAGTTTAAACTGCACACACAGGCTTTGAGGTGGCATGCCTGAGCCGTGTTCAAGGGACTACTGAGTGGGTGGCACAATGGGTGTGGTAGGTCCACTAGTAGCATTTAATTTACAGGGCCTGGACACATATAGTGCACTTTGCTAGGGACTTAGTAAATTAAATATGCCAATTGTGGATAAGCCAATGTTACCATGTTTTGAGTACAGAGCATATGCACTTTAGGACTGGTTAGCAATGGTAAAGTACCCAGAAGCCTAAAGCCAGCAAAAATGAAGTCAGCAAAACAGGAGGTCAGAAGGCAAAAGATCAGGGGAAACCATGCTAAGTATGCCAGGTCTAACAATCATGTAAACAGGAGAGGCCAAAGTACAAGGCATAATGTGGAGAAATGAGAAAGCAGCTTAATCTCATCCCCATGGTTGTTCATACAAACAATCATTGACCATTGCATGGCAGCGCAGAGGTTTAGTTTAACACTAGATGTGCAGACTCTAATAACCCAAGCATGCATGTGTAAGGCAGCAAGAATTATACCATTATAGAGACATGAATGAATCATAGGTTAGCAGCGCAGCTGTGGTACACTAACTTTTTTAGACTGAAGCGTCAGGGTGTGTATGCACATACAGTGGCAGTCTAAGAAGCATCAAAAGAAAGATGAAAAAAATGTAGGTATAGGAACAGCGATGTGCTGTCGGCTCGTGGGCTGATGGTTTCCCTACAAGGAGTGTTAGAAATTGGGTCTCTAGTTGGCACCGGTATGCGCTCTGTTCAAGTAGGGATCACAATTCTAGTCAATGTAGGTGGTTACATGCTTATAGCAAACCTGTGCTCACCCTCTGGTAGCGTGGCGCAGCGCAGTCTGGTAAATATAAGAGGCAATGTGTAAAGTAATTTGGCACACACATGCAATAACTCAGTAAAAACACCATAAAAAGACTCCACACAGATTTACAAAAATAGGATATCTTTATCTAAATCGAATGAGACCAAAACATCAAAAATCCAATATGTACAAATCACAATATGAGCATCTAAAATTATACCGTAGGTTTAGTGCCTCACTGGCACTCACAATTGTTTAACACTGGCGGGAACGTAGAGGAAAGTAGCACAAACCCAGTTCAAATTGGGGAGGAAGGTTTCGGAACCCTTCCAGTAGTTGCGTGCCCAACAACATGATGCTCGAGCGGCGCTTGCAGAAAGCACTCCACGGGTCCCTCGGACCGAAAAATTAAACATGTCTCTGCCTCGAGCATGCGGCTTGAGTTCAAAGGATCTCAACCTCAGTTGCAAGCTCGGGGCTTGGCGTATTGAACAATACCTGGTTCAGTAGGAGCCATGGGGCTGATGGCATCGGGGATTGGGATCTAGCCACTGAGGCTCCCCATCAAGAAGGTGGTGCAGCAATGGGCCAGGCGAGTCGGTCTCCTGTAGTTGCGGTGATTTCCTTCGGGGCATCAGCAGGTTGACGACGTCTGTGTGCCACGATGACTCTGGTCACGTGGGCGGCTGATGTCGTCAACGGGGGAAACCTAGGTCACTGTGGCAACACAGCAAGGCCGTGCTGAAAAGGCCTTCCTTGCAGCACTACGACTTCATTATCGGGTGCAGCACAAAGTGCTCAGCATGCGCTGATCTTGGGGGAAACGTAAAGCGCTCAACACGAGCTAATGAAACTCAAAGTTCCCCACACACACTGGCCTATGCACTTGGATGAATAGAAAGCACTCAACACGCACTGATCTTTGTAAATTACAGAGTGAGGGAGCGATCTATCACAGCTCCCAGTCAGGACACCCCTGCTGTGCTCAAGAGTGACAGAGTCCTACAGCAGCGGTGCGTCTGTGAAATCTTTGATGGCACTGAGATTTCAAAACAGGGGACAAGCCAACAAGCCCTTGGAGAACATTTAGTCAGTCACAAAGCAGAAGTAGCAGGCAGTAGGCAAGCACAGCAAGGCAGGTAGCAAAGTAGCAGTCCCTCCTGCAGCTCAACAAGAAGCAGGCCAACACAGTAGAGCAGTTAGCAAAGTGGTAGTCCCTTCTGGCAGAACAAAAGTTCCTTCTGGCAATGTGTAGATGTAGAACCAGTGATATCTGGTTACAGGTCCAAAAAGTGTTTTATTTGGTGGGGCCAGAGCTGCAGTACTTATAACCACAAGTGCCTTTGATGTAGATGGTGACTTCAGAGGAATTCTCTGAAGTGCACAACGGTCCCTTTCATCCCTGCTCTGGCTCCAGACTAACAGCAGGGGCTAAATGAACCCTTCTTTTGATGGCAGGACACATCCTTTTCAGATGTAAGTGTGAGCCATCGCTCCCCCTTCCTGACCAGGACGGCAATCAATATGCAGATGAATGCAGATGAATCCCCTATCACACCTAGCCCTTCCTGTGTTGTGGTAGTCTAGAGGGAATGCACAAAGTGTAGCTATCACCCAGCCCAGGCGTGTATTGGAGACAGGCTGTCAGGCGCAAAGAGTTATAAGAACAGAGAAATTTCCAAGTTCGAAAAGTGGCATTTCTAAAATAGTAATGTGGAATCCAACTTCACCATTAAGGAGGATTTATCATTACCATTCTAAACATACCAAACATGACAACGCTGCTCCTTTCTGATCAGGAATTCCCACTTAAAAGTATAAGAGAATTCCCAATGCTAGCCTATGAGAAGAGTAGGTTTCATTGTAGTGAAAAACGAAATAGGCTGTTGGTCACTACCAGGACATGTCAACATGAAAGTACATGTCCTAGCTTTTACTTACACAGCACCCTGACCATAGGGCTACCTAGGGACTACTTTAGGGGGGGCCTATGTTTAATAAAAGGGGTGTTTAAGGTTTGGCAAGTGGTTTGAAATGCCAAATCAAAGTGGCAGTAAACTGCACACAGGATATGCCGTGTCAGGCCTGAGACATTGTTAAGGGACTACTTATGTGGGTGGCTCATGCAGTGCTGCAGGCCCACTAGTAGCTTTTAATTTACAGGCCCTGAGCACATGTAGTGCACTTTACTAGTGACTTATACGTAAACTAAATATGGCAGTTTGGTAGGAGCCAATACTACCATGTTTTAGGAAGAGAGCACATGCACTTTAGCACTGGCTAGCAATGCTAAAGTGCCCAGAGTCCTAAAACCAACAAAAACAAGGTCAGAAAAAATAGGAGGAGGAAGACAAAACGCTTGGGGTAGCCCTGCAGAAAGGGCCATTTCCAACAAGGAGGCAATATGCAATTAGCCAAGGGGTGTTTAGAAAGTCAATTAAATATAGAACGAGCATTGCCATCAAAGCGTGCCTTTCCCGGGTGAGGGTTGTAGTCAGACCAACAAACAACAAAGAGCGAGAACACCGCGCAAAAGGCCACTGGCCCATTGACTAATTGTTTAATTAAAACTGATTTCTTGCAAGTAAAATGAGAAACGCAAACAGAGTGTGCCGTACAGGAGCTGTCAAATGGAGACAACAAAAGGAGAGGGAACAGCGGGCGAAAAACCACTGGCTCATAGGCTGGGTGTTAACCTATCTGGAGGCTCCGGTGTTGTCCATCCACCGCCAGTTTCAAGGACACTGATTGTGGCTCGAATCTACCATTTTCAATGTGAACAGGAGTGCTGAATGGCACTTAATGCTTGGTGGTTCCTTAGAGGTTCATGGGTAATGTATTGTGAACACTGCAGTACTAAAGACTATAAAAGACGCCAGATAATGTGTGAAGTGTGGCGCCAAGATAGAGGATGAAGGGTGTTGTAGTTTGTATTATTAGCAAAGAGGCTCATGAAGATGATGATGATAAGGAATGCCTCAAAACGTTCTTGGCAACAAATGTGAGTGACAATAAGGGTGTGGTTGCTTCTGTACAGACATTGCAGGTGGCCAGAAGTTATGTCTAATGGGAAATATGATGATGCTGATGGACACAACAATTCTCAAATGTTTGTCCATCAGCTTTTGAATTTTGGCTTGAGACTGATATTACTAGGTTGACATCTCAATATTCTGAGACACCGAGGCAGAATGCTTTGAGATCACTAGTTAAGGCGAAGTATGCTCTTAACATACTCTATATTGCAAATAAAAATATGCACCATCACACATCAAACAGAGGCATTATGAGCAGGGTAAACATGCAGGTAGACTGTTGGCAATGCAGCAGAAGTAGGCAGATTCTAAACAACATCTCTACTATCAGAGATAACCGGGGACATTTGTTAACAAACCCAGCTGAGGTGATCAACAGTTGTGCCTCCTTTTGTAACCTAAATAACCTAGAACACTTGGATAGGACAGTGGAGGAGTCAGCATTCTTGTCAGACCTTGCCCTGCTAAGGCTCTTGGTAGAAACAGAGATATGTGAGGAGTGGGACACATCTGAGGAGGATATGGATAAATCCATTGATGACATTGCCACAGGGAAAGCACCAGGGGAACACAATTTTTCCAATAGAGTTCTACAAAATAAACAGATAGAAACTTGTCCCCTGTTGTACAGAGTGTTCAAAAAAGTTTTAAGGGGTGGGGATTCCACCTATCTTGAATAGGGCCAGGATTTCTTTGATCCTGAAACTGGGCAGACAGCCTGTAAGTTATATCAGCTATCGACCAATCTCATGATTAAATATAGATTTGAGGATTCTGACAATGGCCCTGGCAAATACGTTGAAGATCTTGATACTGTGCCCGACTCACTCCTTTCGGGTGGAATTTGTACATAATAGCTCTTCTACCACACATTTGTGAATGTTGTCCCATTTCTATTTCAGGTACACAATGATGATGAGAATGATGAGAAAGGTGCTGTGTCTCATGACATGGGAAAAGCTTTTGATTGCGTAGAATGGAGGTATTTTGTTTATGTAGAATGGAGGTATCTATTCTGTGTTGGGGAGACTGGGACTCAGGGCAAAATTATTGGTAAGCTGAATTGGCTGTAGAGGGAACCTTCAGCTCTTGTAAATTGTGGTGTTTTTATGGCTAAATCTTTTGAAATGTTGAGGGGTGCCAGGCCAGTATGCCCACTTTTCCCATTATTGTTTCTCCCGGTGCTAGAACAACTGGTGTTGTCCATTTCTCAAAATAAGGTTATACGAGTAACTGACATGGTGGAAGCTGAACAGAAAATCATGCTATATACCAACAATACCTTAGTGACATTGTTGAAGCCTTCTGTGTACATCCCTACATTTATCTCTCAAATATCATATTTCTTCCAATTTTCTACCTACAGAATAAAGTGGCAGAAATGTCTGGCACTACCAATGACCAGAAGTGCCACTGAGACATCACTGCATTACTCACATATAACATATCTGGGTGTGCTGGTCAAAAGAGGAATAATATGTCCATGTTTTAAGACCCTTCCTGATTATGTGCAGATATTCTAATTTAGCCCAAAATTCGATTTTTAGTTTGGGGAAGAGATCAAATTATTAAAATGTACTCAAAGGTTGGTGGGAACAATGACTGGCTGTTGAATTTTCAGATGAGAATGGAACAATTTGCTCCTTAACCACGATAAAAGCGTGCAAGAGGCTAGGCGGAAATTTGAGCATTTAAAAATTCGGCACTGATAGCTCTGGACTCAGTTTAGGTTACAGGTGGGGAAGCTGTGCCCAGTCTCACTATGTTGGAGGAGCAATAAACCTAAGTGCAACATTATTCCATGTGCAATGGGAGTGTCAAAATCTTAACCAAAACTGGTCATGCATATGGAACGGTATGAATGTTGATCCCCAGTCCTCTGAGCGAGAACTGTTACATGACATCAAAATCCCCGAACTCACACAGCAATGAAGGATGTGGCCCTCATCATCAATGGCTGCACTAAAATTGAGAAATTGAGATTGTGGAAAGTGAATAAAGTACCTACTAGAGTCCATGGTTGCAAGATGTGTTCAATAGGGCTTCGTATAAAAGTTGTGCACGGGTTGAATGATCAGACGACTCAATTTGAGTAAATATGTAGTGGGAGCTGTACATAGTGAACTTGAAATTTGTGATGCTTTATTAATATGTTATTTTTAGGTAGGGTTGAGTAAGGAGGAATATGGTGAAGGGATTATGAACTAGACGAAATGATAAATACGTAGGATAATAGGTGTCATTTTTATATTTTGGTTTAAGATTTACATGACTGTGATGTTATGCATCTTTGTCAATAGCTTCCGTTATGCGTCTTACTTGTTTTGAGGCTACCATCTGGTAACTGAGGAAACAGTTTGGCTTCTTCTAATGTGTGGTGAGAAATATACTTCCTACCCTCTCACTGCCTGTATTTCTCTTGCAGCAGAAGAATTAAAAGTTAAATGCTTAGTTGGAGAGACCGAGGCAGATATTGAATTGTCACTGTCAGAATTCTCACAGAGCTGAGGGGCAGCAGAAACACTGACACAGTTGTGCTGATTTTTGTCATTTATTAAACTTTGCCTGCTCTGCAAATGTGCGATTATGACAAAAGTTTAAAAAATAATTTGGAGGTTGCATTTAAACTATCTAAGGAAGTATCACACCAATGTCAATCTGTTAAAAAAAAGAGTCTGATCACATACACAAAACAAGTTTGCTAATTAGATTTATTAATTACAATACCTTAGGAATAATAAACATACCGTACTACATTGCCTATGTTGGTGGCTCTACTACCCCCACATCCAAGAGTTGGTCTATCCCGGGCACACCCATCTGATTCAGTTCACCGAGCAGTGCACAACCTGGAAATGCAGAGTGCAGTCCCATGGTTGGACACGTGCCCTTCCGAAGACGCCTCCAGTCAACCCACCTCTCTAGAGGGGCTTCCCCTTCCCAGGTCAGCCACTTGCTTCTAGAATGTGATCGAGGAATTATGCGCTGTAAAAAATAAAACAGTACTGCCGCTTCTCCTTTAGCAAACTGTGTGCTGCACGCAGAAGCGTCAACTGTCTGTCCTTTCTCTTGCCCAGTATTTTTTTAAATAGTTGGCCACAGATGTTCACCAAACACATGGAAAAATGAAAACATGAAAATTAGAAATCCTGCAACGGACAACAAAACTGGAAACTAAAATAAAATTAAAAAAATAAAAAGGAAAACAATGATTAAAAAGCAACATGCAAAAAGGGGCAAAGAAAAATCAAGGTAGGAAGAGGGGGGTAAAAAAATAAAACTACAGAAAATAGAACAGGAACGGTCACTAGTAATGCAAGTCAGTCACTCCCTTCTCTTTTATAACAATGAATGCAAAAAAAATGGCATCGTGCATCACGCCACATAATGTTTAACTCATAAGCAAATGCCTATAAGTGACCAATGTTCGCCCATGTTTTTCTTAACAGTGCATAATTGCAGCAGAAATCGTGAAACCAATCATCACACATACATGAATGAAACAGTGCAAATGGAGATCAAAAACATCACCAAAGGGCCCAATTTTCATGCAGAACTGGCGGAGTACCCTGTCCATCTAACCAATTGTCCTTCAACTCTATTTACAGTAGGTCAGAACATCATGTTTCCGATTGTGGTGGCTCTACTGGCTGCACCAGCAGAAACCTTAAACCAGTGATCGTCTGTGTAAGTATCTGAGGCTGTTCTCCGTCGTTCTAATTGCTTTGTAGGTTTCGCCTGCACAGCGCTTACGTTGTTCTTGTGAGTTGTTCTTGTGAAATCTCTCGTATTTACTATATCTTAAAAAGGGCTCCTATTAGTTCCCATGGGGGAATTACTGTGTGCATTCGTTTTTGTGTGGAACTTTTTTTTTGTTACCTTACCCTGGATGCACGCATTTACGATACTTCTACTAAAGCCGTTCGCACTGTTTAAGCCCCATTTACTGTCAAGATAAGATCTCTTTCCAGGGAAAATGCAGACAGCTTCTGACAGTATGCTGGAATGCTTGCTTTTTATTGCTAAGTTGTGTAAATAGATGCTTTAGCCTTAGAACGTTTGTGGCATTTCCTATTCATGCCACAGTACCTTTCCTTGCACTTTGTAGGTCATTATGATCAAATTCTAAATGTTGTAATAAATATTGCAAGTTAACAATGAAATTACTATACAAGAGCTATGCTATTTTTTATGACTAAACAGGAAGCCACAAGTGCAGCTACCTTTCAGACAACAGGGTCATGATTTGAATGGTGCAGCAGGAGCAGTAGCACCGGACTCAAAAGTTGTCAGAGCTCCTCTAAACACATAATATTGCTATATTTGACTGCTAAACAGGCAGTCACAAGTGCAGTTACCTTGCAGACAACAGGGTCATGATCTCAATGGTGCAGAAGGTGCAGTGGCACCAGGCCCAAAAGTTGTCAGAACTCCTTTAAACACCTAATATTGCTATATTTTGCTACTATACAGGCAGACATAATTGTAGTTAGCTTGCTGTTAATAGGGGCTTGATTTGAATGGTGCAGCAGTTGCAGTGGCACTGGGGCCAAAAGCTTTAGGGTCCACACTAAACGCAGATTATTGCTCAATTTTACTACTAAACAGGCAGTCTCAAGTGCAGCTATCTGACAGGCACTAGGGCCATTATTTCAATAGTGCTGCAGGTGCAGCGGCACCGGGGCCAAAAGTTGTCAGAACTCCTCTAAACACCAAATATTGCTATATGTACCTACTAAATAAGCAATCACAAGTGCAGTTACCTTGCAGGCGCTAGGGTCATGATTTCAATGTTGCAGCAGGTGCAGTGACACCGGGCCCAAAGCTCTAGAAACCCCTCTAAACACCAATATTGGGTCGGATACACAGGGAGTACCGGATGCCTGTCTGCTGTTGCGGTCTACAGCACCTATCTCAGTGCAACAGCGGGGTGTATGTACCCCAAATTTTAACATCCCACAACATATTCCAGTTGGATGTCCGAAGCTCTTACTGTATGCCTTTACACTATTATCTGTGGATACTACAATATGCCACTTCTGCTCATTTGGGGGTCGATGATATGCTGATCCTTACTGACATGCGTTCCGAATGAAGGCCAGTGTCTTGTATATTAACTTTACCAGATGACATTACCTCAAAACACTTCGCCCTGAAGAAGTCCATTGTTATAAACAAAACACGTTGGCTTTTTCTGCTGTAAAATTGATGACATATATACTTTTTTATAAGGATGTGAGAACAAAACAAGAATAAAAAAAGAATTGCACATAATTTGAAACTGTTTTTGAAATGTATTCATACTGTTACTACTTGTGGTGCACCTTTACTATGCTTCAATTTGAAATGTCCTTGCTCTAGGGCTGAATCTTGGCAACATGTGCTGATATTGTGTGCACACATAGATACAATTTTCCTGACTTATTGTTTTGGGGACACAGGTTAGGTGCGGCGAGCTGGGGTCCGCTGCCCTATTAGTGTTTGTAACCAAATATTGCAATATCTTGCTACTAAACAGACAGTCACAAGTGCAGTTACCTTACAGGCAATAGGGTCATGATTTGAATGATGCAGCAGGTGCAGTGGCACCGTCGCCAAAAGCTGTCATAACTCCTCTGAACACCAAATATTGCTATATTTTACTACTAAACAGGCAGTCACAAATTCAGTTATCTTGCAGGCACTAGGGGCATGATTTGAATGGTGCAGCAGGTGAACTGGCAAGGGGCCCAAAAGTTGTCAAAACTCCTCTAAACACATAATATTGCTATTACATCAATTATTTCTATTATTTCCCTCTTTCATTTAGTTTTTCGAAATTTTGCTATTACTTACCCACACTAAACAACTAGTAACAGCACAGTATATTGCCTTTTTGTACATAAACAAGTCATAACACTTTAACAGACTCTCTGTAACTTATATTGTACAACTACTCAGCAAGCTCCAACTTACAACAAAATACAGCTTATTATAAATCACATAGGCAAAACCTAATGCATTTACCAATGCTTGTGTTTTCTGTCAGGACTACCAGGAAAAACCTGGAGGTGTCAGTGTCATTAGATGGCTGATTTACAAAAACAAACTCCTGCTTTGGGAATTTGGTTTTGCAAACCTAAAAAGTTTGCTCAGCAGTGCATGAAACGTGGAGGCCACTCAGCCTACTTTCAGTTCCTTCAGAGAAGCCGCGGGAGGGAATTTACACTTGAATAAAACCATGTGCACAGCTTAGATGAACCAAGGAGTGTAAGTGGCTTTGTGACTCGATCCCATTCAATTTTGAATCTGTAAAGAATGGACTGGGAGTGCAGTTTTCAAAGTATAAATTGTATGCTATTGGTGGGAAAATGCTTTCCCACGGGAGCGTCTTGAAAGGTGGCACTGCAAATGTAGCGAGCATTCACGCAGTCATACATCTGGTGGCTTGCTCAGATATTTGCCAAGCCTTTTCCTATATAGTTTGCACGTCTATGTGAGGAAAACAGTGGAAAAACACAGTACTGTGCAATGATTCTATTCCTGTGGCAATCTGCTCTGTGAATGATCATTTGACATGCAAATATGTAGAACGTCTGTGAATAACCGAACATGGTGAATACTACTCAATCATGTGCAAACATCTGTGCCTTTAAGGTCTTAAGCAGTCTTTGTGAATTACCCTTAACATGAACGATGCAGACACTTATAGAAAACAGAGTATTACAAATGATGACAGACCAGAGTAGACATAAATACAGGTAGAGAATTGCAACTTCGGTGGCCAGTGCTCTGTGTCAAGGGGTTGCTCCCTTGCAGGAAAAGGCTATTTTACCATCTAAATTGTTGTACACACCATTCAAAGACCGCACCACCTTAAAAAGGTTGGGTTCCACTGAAGATGTTTAATGGAAGCAAAACGTCAGGATGTCATCAAAGTACCTTACTGATTATTGAATTGTTTGAATGAAAGTAGATTAACTCATTGACAATTGGTCAGTGTTTTAATGTTAAATAAAGACTGAAAAACGAAACGAAAGATGCAAGCAGTTCATCTACCACAATGCTATGGGGCCATCTTAAAGACAGCCTCACTGAAGACAAACACCTGTGAAAATGTCTGTGCCGCTTTGAGCACTGTTATAATTTGTGAATTAAACATGTTTATGTATACAGTGACATAAACGATGATGCAGTGTCGACATTGTCTAAGCACTAAGGATAAGAACAAATGGATGAACGCTATTTTTTCACAGTTTCAGCATATCTGGTTGAACAAGTTGCAAAAAGAGCACAAACGTCATTTCCTTCCATGAGGTTTAGTTTAATTATGTTCTTCTGAGGCAGAATGAACGTCCTACGATTTCCCGATTAATTCAGTTGTACCTTCATTTCTTTGACACTGAATGCTCTGCACTGAGTGATGCAGGAGACCTCGGAGCCATTTTATTGAACCATTCAGAACATCGCTCTGACTATTTTACACTCATTCATGTGAACGAGGCAGCCCTGAAAGTAATGTCAGCAAATCCTCGTTTTCTGGTAAAATAGTTGCCTTCCAATTGATCGGTGAAGTTGAAATGAGCTCTGCTGTTTATCAATAGATGATCTCATCGCAAATCAGAATGTCTGTGAGCAGCGTGCTTCGGTATTCAAACACATCGGTCATACTGTGAAGTACCGCTCTAGAACTGACCTTATCATAAAACATCAAACGATGTCCTTAAGTCAATAAGTGATCGGTCTAAAGCATGGGTCTCTAGGGACCACAAACTATGGTGTGTGGATGGCCGCATTAATGGCAGCTCAGTGGGAGTGGGGATTTGTGGGAGGTTAAGGTGAGTGTAGGGGAAGCGAATCACATACAAATGTACCTCTTCTTAGCCGCCACGCCGCAGGGAGGCTTACGTCCAAGTTGTTCCGGGCACCGCCCCAGCTTCCAACAGTAACCTGTGCTGGGCTGGCGGTGCCCTTATAGCCCCCACATTGTCCCCTCCTGGCATGCGGCGGCGTCCCCCCATTGGGGGAAGATTGCAAACTTTGCCCTGGTCTCGCATTGGCCAGGTATTTTCGTGCCACCTTTTGGCGCGTGCTCTTTCCCGGGGTGGTAGAACCCTCCCTTTGTTGTTGGGCGCACTAAGCTGCCCAAAAAGGTTTTCCCGGGTCCCAGGCAGCCGTTATGGCACCAGCCCACGAGGCCCCCTTCGGGGGCGGCCTCTGCTATAACCTCAGCACTGGGCCCACTCCCAAACTGCCATGCATATCCTTCTACACATATATTTTCCAATAAAGTTTACCAACACGTGTATGTCCTGTTTTCCAGTGGTATATGTTGGCCGCAGTTTATTTGGCATTACATGCACAGCTTACTTTTGGTTACAGTACCGTGATCATAACCCATTATGACCTGGCCATGAAACGCCGTCACGAGATGTCATAAATCATTTTTGACAAGCTCATAAATCATAGGCACGACGGATCATCAATCAGTCCCTTCGCAGGAATAAATCATTTTGACAGGCTCATAAATCACATGACAGGTCATAAATCATTTCTGACATATCACAATCACGTTCTGTTATCTGTCTACCATATTTGTGACACCTTCTAGTTTGTTCAGGCCATCGTGCATGCCGTTGTATGGGGTCATAAAGTTCCGTGTAGGTTTTCACGCTGATTGCGTGGGGGGTAACCTCTCCCTGGAGTTAGGCCCCAACTCGCTACCTTGTTTGTCCATTTTTGTGCCCTGCCATTCGGCGGGTCTGGGCTGTGAGTGCCGTCTCCGCTTGCTCCCCCTTCCGGCCTGCTTACCCTGCTGTAAGGCATCCCAAGGTGAGTCGCCTTCCTCCTGCACACCGCCCTGCGGTTGTGCCTTCTTACCAACAAATGTACCCCTTCTTAGCCGCCATGCCGCGTGGAGGCTTACGTCTCCCTGCGGCTGCCCCATCCTCTTTCTCCTTGCTTTTTTTTTTTTTATTAAAAGAGGGGGGGGGTGCCGCCTGCTGGTGCCTTAGCTGCTCGTTGGTTGTCCCAGAAACTTTCTTCTGTAAGGTGCACCCCACCCTGGGTGTGAATCTCTGGGCACATTGGGTTGGTCAGGCAGTGCCGGACGCTCTCCAAGCCATTGGTTTTTGCTACATCTGCTGGCTCACCTAATTTCCTCCTGGGGTTATCCACTGCACTATTTGACAGGGCACCTTACCATGCCCGCCCAGCCATTATTTCGGACCATGTGATGGTGTTGCTGCGCAAGGTCGCTGGATCCCAATCGGATCGCCCAACCCTCGAAGGGCCATGCGGCTGCTGCCTGAAATCCCTGCAAGTTTGCTGAATGGCTGGTTCCACTTCTTGCAGTTGTGTGCGGGCCCAGTCAGATCCCATTCAGCTCCCAGCATGTCGTCTCCACTCGCAGATGTCATGAATGAAAGAAAAGAGACAGTGATACACCAATATTTTTATTTTTTGTATGTGATGTAGCCCACTGTACCCCACAAAGTCCTTTGCTTGGTCCATGCCACTTACTGGCTTTGTTAGCCACCCATACCATGGACAGCTGGCAACGGGACAGGGAAGGGGACCCTCTTAATTCCCCACTCTAAGCAACTGCCCTTGTAGCTGACCACCGGGACACATGAAAACACCAAGCAATGAACACTTAACCTTGGGGGTAGGGATTCAGTTAGCACGGTGGCCACCTTTGTTCCTACACTCCAACCTTTTCCGCCATGGTTGCTCTGCGCTTCTGTGGTTGGAGGGCCTGCTGGGCAATGAGTGATAACTATTGCCTCATTTCTTCTGGTCTACCGCCGGCTCATCGGCCCCCATCCTGCTATGTGACTGCCGGGTTGTACCCCCATGTCCCTGCTGTCCAATTTAATGCCATTAATACCACGTAACATGTGGGGCTAATCATTGTATCGGGGGGGCGCACATGCACCTTGAAACCCCCAGAAGTGAACACTTAACCTTCAGAGTTTAGGGGTACAAGTGCACGGAGGCACTGTGTTCCTACTCTCCCGACTTATCCCGCCATGGCTGCTCTGCCCTTCGGTAGATGGAAAGCCTGCCATGTCATAAGCGTGCATTCTTACATGTTTCCTTTTGGTCTCCATCCCAGACCTTGGACCCCCAGCCGGGCGTCATGACCCTCCGGGCCGTACACTGCTGTTACCTTTGTCTAATTTAGTGTACTTGGATCTACACGTCCTGCGAGCACCATTGCAATTAACAGTGCTTGGCCGCTGCAGCATGAGCTCAGGCTTTTAAAGTAGCCCACTGGATGGGGTTGGCTGTACCCATAAGGATGTATTGTGCCCCAACCCGCCTGTCTTAGTAAACGTAGGATCCTTGGGGACTGGTAGCGCTCGTAACGTTTTGACCTATACCTTGAATTTATGCCTACACTCTTTGTTGCTGCCTGGCTTACTGTACTATCGGTAGCACCAAGACATTTACTGGGGGGTGGGGGGGAAGGGGGGAATCCCAGTCACGTTGCAGAAGTTACTCTCCAGTTATCAAGGAAAATTCCTTAGCCAACTCAAGCGCCAGATTACCGATCTTAACTGTGGCTCTGGGAGGGCGACGTAGGGTAAGCTCCACAGTAATCTTCCCCCAAACACACTGGTGTGCTCTTCTCCATCCTCGCAGGTGTGTAGTGGCACTCTTAGATCCTGTTCAGCCTCTTAGGGCATTGTCTCCGCTCACATGATTTCGTAAATGCAAGCAAAATTGGGGGAGACAGTCAAGTACCTATTACGGAGGAGTGATGCAGCACACAGTAACAAATAAAATCATCTGCCCAACCAACGCCCTGACTGGCTCACCCAGGTAAGGTCAAAGGTCCGTACCTTGCTCACATCTTTTGTGTGGCTTGAGGGCTTGTGCGCATGCCTGCGGGCATGTGAACGTTTTTGGTGCAGGGACTGGTGAGGAACTATTGCCATAATGTGGCAGAGTGGTGAAAATGTTTACGCACCAGTCGTCTCGCCCTTCCCCGCTTTTGCACTAATTTCAGAGACTCTTTATAGCTTCACAGCTCATCCTTTTTTAATTCGCCCCCCTGGTGCCTGCCACTTATAGTACCCCAGGATAATCATTTCGAATGACAGGGTACCGGGAGACGACCTGCTTCCAGAGCTCTCAAGGCCATCCCCTTGGGAAGCCTAAATTATTAAACTGGCTTGTCCCGAGTGACTCTGTAAAGCCCCCATTCTTAGTTTGCTTCCTCTCTGCCATGTTACCTCAGCCACTTTTTGCCCTCCAGGCTTCCCCTTAAAGACCCTTCGCCTGTTTAGCCACTTAATTTGTAAAGCGCTCATTCTCCCATGGATATCTTGGTGCTGAATATCAGATTTTTTATTGTTACTGATGGAGCAGGGTAAAAGAAAAAATTTAACCTCCTAATAATTTACGTAAAATGATTAACAAACAAGTTCGTTTAAGTAAATAACCAACAATGTATGTTACATGTGAAGGGTTAAAGGTAACACGCTATTTTGTGTGCAAACTAATTTACTTATAATTGTTGACGTGGCTAACATAACCTAATATTTGCGTATTAATAGAATAATAAAATGCATGATTTGTGCTTTGAAAACAAAACTTGTAGTGGCAAAATAAAGCAATGGTAAGTAAGGGACGGCTTTATATGTTGCTTTTGCTAGGTAATACCTAATTGGGGTACATAGAATGACGGGAGGGAAACGAAAGGGTTTATATTCTTTATTTTTAACTATATTTTGTTTATCTTTGTAAATAGTGCGCTTAGGCCTGTTGAGCAGCGATATAAAATGGCCGCCATGAGCTAGAATATGCGTGCGCGAGGAGAAATGTAGACAAGGAGAAAGGCCGTGAACAAGAATGACCACGTGATCGTTCCAAGAGCCTAGGATGAAAGTATGGTCAAGGCTATTGTGACCTTACTGAATAAATGTGTGCCAAGATGGGTCAGCAAGAAGCGTGAGAAGTCAAAAAGAATAAATGGACAAAAAGAACTGTTGAACCTAAAAAGTATCGGAAAGTGATACAAGTTGGACTGATCAAGCGGATGAGTAATGTCACGAACTGTGGGAAACGATGCAAGTATGGACATTCCACAAAGAACTGGTTAGAACAAGGAAGTTTGATAAAAGATGTATATGGACTCAAATGGACCAATTAGAGAGAATCTCGCCATAAAGATGCAACATTTTTATTTAGTAAGCTAGAATTAGGGTATAAGAAGACCTACTCTTGGTGGGGAGGGATGATGATGCTGCTGGTTGCTGGGAGCTGCTTTTTGCCGTTTTTGGCTGCTGTTAGTTGCGTATGGAGTTGCTGCTGCTGATGCTGACGAGCTGAGGCTGCTGCTGCTATTTTATATTTTTAATTGAGCATAAGATGCTGCTTTTTGAAGAACTTTTATTCTTGATAGATTTTTCCATTTAGAACTATAAGACTTTTCCAGAACAGATAGATAGAGATTTTGGGAGTTCTTGCCGTGACGAACTTATTCTTCCATCTAATAGGTATGCATTGCAATTTCAATTTATTCGTATAATGATAACAAATGTAATAATCTGAATAATAAACCTAAAACTTATTTCATGCTTCTAAACTTTATATAAACTTTATTATCTTTAAACAAATGACTCAGTGGTTCTTTAGCTCAATGATTAATGCAAAATGTTAGAAGGTTTATTGTGATTGAGCTGGTCTTAATCACCATCAACTGATTCCTACTAGTTGGTCCATCGACCAATGAGCGGAATACCTTAAAACAATGAGAAATATTATGTCGTGTTAAAAAGAGGTATCCCGTCTCCTTCCAGCGAATCGTTTTACTGTTTTTCTCCTAGGTTACTGACGGAGGAAATCCAGGGAATAAATGAGTGAGTGAATGCATGTGCGGTGTTATGGGCCCCACCGTCATATGGATACAGTCTGTGTATTGGAGGGATAGTTGTACCTGGATGACCGAAGCATATAGGAGAAGAATTTTTATTGTTAGCGCTGGATCATTACCCAACGGTACTCATTTTTATCGACCTCAGAAGGATGCACAGCTGCGTGGACCCCATGGCTTTGCACCTGTAACCAAGAGGTCAAACCAAGGCCCCCTACAGTGGACGCTTTAGTTCCCTGGGCCACCGGACCCAAGCCCTCCCCAGGCTAACCACTGGGAAGGTCTACCAGAACTTAGCACCCTTCACCCGCTCAGAGAGACAATCCAGAGAGGTGCCGTATCACCCAGGGGCCGCGCCTGCTGGAAACCCTCTCAATTGTCTATACCGGTGAGTGTTTACGTGCCTATAAAATATATCTGTGAAGCAGTCACGCTCGGGAGGCCTATTGACTCAAATTCTGCATGGCCATGTTGGGCATGCCCGCCATCCGTTTTACAGGGCTTGCCATGTTTGCCTGTGGGCCGCAAAGGAGGCTTGGGTCCTCAAGACGAATATAGCATGTTACAACGCATGCTATAACATCACGTACTATTACAACGCAGTTGTTACAACAACAGCGTTGTTAGTACGCGATGCATTTACATCGCAAGTCATTACAATGACTTGCACTAGGGGGCGTGCTGGACTTAGGAATAGTATTAATTACTATTCCTACTCCAGTTTGCGCAACAGTAGGGAAGGTGTTGGAATTTATTTCCAATACCTGAGCGCGCCCTAGTGCAAGTCGTTGTAATGACTTGTGATGTAATTGCATCGCGTACTAACATTGCGGTTGTTGTAACGACCGCGTTGTAATGGTAGCGCGATGCAATGACAGCGTTGTAAACGCTGTTTCCCCTCAAGACCATCCTGTCACCCCAGGTGGTGCTCACCTCGGCCACTGATCTGCTAACAAAAGCAGTTCAATGGCTGCGTTGTGCTGTTTGTGGCTTTTTACAGTGCAAACACGACCCTGAGGTCTAGGGGAGCATAACAATAGCAGACACCACATTACGCAGGGTCCGCTTCAAAGAATTATTTATATATATATATATATATATATATATATATATAAATATATATATATACATTATTTTTTTTATATATATAGCAACACCGCAAAATGAAGTGCTTTGTCCAGGCTCACAGGGTGTAGTTCCCCACATCAGCAGCTCTAGCGCCGCCCCAGTCTTACCTGGTGGTACAGGTCTTGGCGCTCCCATGAAAGCGCTGTGTAATTTCAGCACAGTTCTCCCTCTCTGAGTGCCTGAACCATACCTAGTGGAAAGGCACTCTGTTACGGGTGCCAGAAGGATGGGAAGCACAGTGGCGATAGGCGATACGCGCTTGCTTAATTATGTTACTCCTTCCTGCCAGGTGGTGTACCACTTGATCAACATGACTTTGCCTTTCTACAAATGGAGCTTGATATTTTTTTTTTTTGTAAACTCTTGCCAGCATTGGCGGGATACTCACCCTGGTCCCAGAGGACGAAAATTCACCGTACTTAAGCGCTATTTTAATTCAAGGTATCCCTTGTTTGTAATCTCTTGTACATGAATTAGAGTTTGCGTATGATGGCATTAAACAGGGATTATTCCATGAACACTCATTTGCTGCATATTACACCGGAATGTCCATAGGAAAATCTTTAATCCACTGAGACATCTTGCACATCGCTATCACAGTGCTGAATTAGCTTACATATTTGACTAATTATCACAAAGCGGAATTATTCTGCGTATTTGTTATTTTTTACAACGCCACAAAATATGCCTATTTTCACTCCCTTTTGCCCAGTTTTTAACATGCCACTGTAGGCCTGCTTTAATGCTGCATTTTGCTAAATTTTCCCGATGCTTTTGTTCTGTGTATATTTGCAGCTATCGAATATGTTACCGTAGTAGCGGACATATTCGCTCAATTTCCATCCTCTGATTACGCATTCCATTTTTTAAGGGCAGGGGAGGTTACGCGATTTGCTCATAATGGCAGAAAGTTAAGCCGACGCCCTGACTCGAACCTGCTTTCCCAGCTTCAAGGTCGGCTGCTCTGGTTGTTACACCATATCGTCTCCCCCGCCCACTTACAGTCAATGACTTTATGGCTTAAAACACATTAATCACCTTATATGGCTTAGGTCGGATTTATCTGTCTATCTACTGCTGCCCTTTCACAAGGTGGGCTCAAAGTGCCTTCCATGCCCGTGGGACTCTGCTCACGTTTGAGCCCACCGAGCCCTCCTTATGCTACACAAGGATACATTAATTCCTAGTTTGGCGCTGGGAGATTAAGTAATTCACCCAGACTCGCAGAGGACTGAGCCGACGCTGTGGCTCAAGCCTGGGTCCCCGCTGCAAATTTGGCAGCTTAGGAAGTAAAGCCCCATTCTCCCACTCGTTCTTGCCGGTCTTGTCATAACAAAGGGGGTGCGCAGCCATTCTGCTATCAGTATTTAAATATTGCACTCTTACCGTTGCCTTGGGTGGGGAGGAGGCGGCGTGTTCCCGCAAGCACCGTGTGCCTGTTCCTCACGCGGTTGGCCAAATCTACAAATTGTGCCTTGTGCTACATCCCGCGCCGCCTCGAACCATGGACGTTCCTTTTAAAAAGACCCCAGCTTCTGATTCTCGCTGAGGCCTCCGTGCGCCTGGCCATGTAAAGGTGCATTGCTGTACCCATGGCTGCCCAGTACCGGCTGGTTCACCATCGGAAGGAGCACTTCCTCCAGATTCTCTGCTGTAGGGGGGGGGGTCATCATCGCGCCTCTCGGTTGTTGGTCCTGCTGGGCCCTGGCGGTGAGCTGTATTGGGCCCAAGAGGGGTGCAGCACATACCACAGACTAGCTTGTTGGTGTGAAAAAGGCCGCTTTATTGAAAACAGGTGCACCTTACATCAACATTCCTTGGCCTGTGCCGTACAAAACTGATCCTCACTAAATAGTATCCTCCTACCTTACCCCCTCCCCTCCCTAAAGTTGTTCCCCCTGCAAACATTTATAAACCCCCAAAACTTGCAACTTCTTAACCTTTCTTCACCTAGCTATCTATGTACACTTCCTATGCTCTTTCCCCTTCCTGCGTGCTTCCGGAGTGACCTTCCCAACCAATAAACTGTAACTGTAAACCTCTGTACCAACTATTACCCAGGAAAAACGCCCCCTTAAATCACCATTAGCACACCAGCACCTGCTTCCAGAGACAACCAAAGTACATGCTTCCCCCCCGATGCACCTGTTCCCAACAACGCTACCCAAAACAAAACTCCTGAAACTAACAGAGGATCTAAACCCCCAGAAAAAACCTCCAGCAAAAAACCCCCCCAGAAAAATTGGGGAGGGAGGGCGGGAAAAACAGCTCCCCACTATGAAACCCTCCCAGCCGGCTGTCGTGTCACTTCCACCGCAATGGTGGCCAGTGACCTAAGATGCCCGGCTATGTAGTGCCCCCAGCCCAAAACCAGCCCAACCCTAGCCCAACTAGCCCAAAAATAGCCCGGGGCAGCCCAACAAGCCCAACTGGGCTCTGGCTGCCCCCCGGCCCAAAATCCCCCGGGAGGGGCAGGCCTCCCGGTGGTCGGCCGCCCCTCCCAAAGCCCTATTGGGCCCAAGAGGGGTGCAGCACATACCACAGACTAGCTTGTTGGTGTGAAAAAGGCCGCTTTATTGAAAAAAGGTGCACCTTACATCAACATTCCTTGGCCTGTGCCGTACAAAACTGATCCTCACTAAATAGTATCCTCCTACCCCTAAAGTTGTTCCCCCCTGCAAACATTTATAAACCCCCAAAACTTGCAACTTCTTAACCTTTCTTCACCTAGCTATCTATGTACACTTCCTATGCTCTTTCCCCTTCCTGCGTGCTTCTGGAGTGACCTTCCCAACCAATAAACTGTAAACCTCTGTACCAACTATTACCCAGGAAAACGCCACTCAGAAAATTCCTCCCCAGGACTTTTCTGACCCCCAACTAGGTCCCCGGTCGTTTCGGGTATCTACATATGCCTAGAACCCGGTCCAAAACCTCCTTAATCTGCACTATGTACAATTCCAAACCATATCTGGACAAATGAACCCCATCCCCCCTAAAGAAATAGACTGCTGCATAACGCAGGTCTGGATGCTCCATCCTCCCAAAACCTTCCCTGTTGCAAAATTTCCGCATGTCCCTGTTAATCTTCCTTCTCGCCTTATCTATTGCCGCTGGCCGCTCTGCCCCCCTCCAACATCTCCTGGGAATGAAATCCGACCAGATCATGTGACAGCCCGACCATTGCCGTTGAATCTCTAACAGGTCTCTCTGCATTTGTTTCAACAAAGCCAAACCTTTGCACTGCACCAGATCGTTCTCTCCCAAATGAATGAGCAACACATCTAGGCAAATCCCACCTCTGATCGACCTGTTCAATGCCGGCACCAACTCGTGCCACCTCATGCCCCCTTTTCCCTGCCAATGACACCTAAACAACCCAGGATCCAACCCTAGGTTCACACTGCTCTGTTTTCCCCATTCGTAATGCTCCGCCCTTTTCACAAAAGAATGTCCTACGAGGAGGATGGACAATTCCGCCGCCGCAGGTCCCTCCACTGCACCTGAAAAGACACATATATGAGAAAAAGTGGAGGAAAATCATGCCTCTCCCTCCCCGGGGCCCCGCAGCCTAATGTATGTTTTAAAACAATCTGATTTCCATCGCCCCAAACGCATAAGCTCTTCCCTCCCCCACCCCTGTCTTGCTGCATCCGTTGCCGCACCTATGCGAAAGGAATGTGTCCCAAACTATCGCGGGTTCTCACCTAGTCCTAGGAGGGCCCGCCTCAATACCCAAAGTAGTTGAGGCGCCGTCACCCTGCCCCCCTCCTCCCGGCGGAAAACCTCCCCCGCGCCAAAGGCCCCCCTTGTGGCTAATATCCTCCCCCATGCCGCGGGGCATACCTCCTGTTCCACTACAGGCCCCATGACCACCCACTTCCCTGCTCCCCGATGGTCTGTCTTCGAGCGCCCCAGTAGTACAGCCACTTCCTTTTCCCGCAGATCCACCTCCCCCCACTGGACCCCCCGCACCCTCCTTGCACCCAGGAGCTCAGAAACCCGAAAGGCCCCGAAATACATCCACAACATTAACGTGGAAAACAAAACCGTTTCTTCCTGGTTGCGGCAGATCTGCGGCAAAATCCGCGTCACGCCAACTAGAATACCTGCCGAAATGGGCCTCCTCCGCTGTGATCGGTTGCCTTTTTCCCGTGCCCAGCCTTCCATCAGTCGCATACCCAGTTCACCCGCTGAAGGCGCGTAGCCCCACCACAATTTTCCCATGAAGGCAATGGCTGACAGTTTTCCCGCTATCGTCACTTTGGACCATCCTTTGTCCATCATACCCATAATAAATTGTACCACCTGTTCTTCCCTGACCCAGAGCCTGTCCTGCCGCGTCGCGCCACTGTCCAGGAAATCCCGCCAAGCCAGCTCGTAAGCTCTCCAAGTTGATGTGGCCACAGACCCTCTTACCAACTGCATGACCCTTTCTCTCCTACCGACCACATCCCCTCTGGAACCGGCGTCCTGCATTCGTCCGCCTCCGTGGCTAGCCCATGGAACCTTTGCCACTGTGAACGAGACAAAGCGTCCGCAATGTCATTGTCCACCCCCGGCACATGTCTGGCTTGAAACAAAATATTGTGTTCCAAACATCGCAGCCCAAACACCCTCAACAACTTGAGCACCTGCGTGTCCCTGGCTGACTGCCTGTTCACGACCTGCACTACCGCCATATTGTCCACCTTGAAAATCACCTTCTTGTGCGCCAAATCCCGGGCCCAGACCGTCACAGCCACCACTAGTGGAAACAGTTCCAGAAAGGCAATGCTCCTCCCCCCGTTCTTCCAGTGCGATGGCCATTCCGCGGCGCACCACCTCCCTTGCCAGTAAAGTCCGAACCCTCCTGCCCCTGCTGCGTCTGAGGAGATAGTGACGTCCCATTCCCATTCCTCTGAGGCGGCCATGGGGATACCATTAAAGTGCTCCAAAAACATCCGCCACAGGCGCAGGTCCTCCTTTGTGCCCGCCGACAATCGCATATGATGATGCAGTAGCGTCAAACCGGACAAGGACAACCCTAGTCTTCTGCAGAAAGTTCGCCCCGCCCGCACCAACCGGCAAGCGAAATTTAAGTGCCCTAGGAGGACCTGTACTTCCCGTACTGTCACCTTCTTTTTTGCCAGCAGGCTGTCCACCAAGAGCAGCATATGCACCTTCTTATCCCCCGGCAGACGGGCTTCCATTGCTACTGAATCCAGCTCAATACCAAGAAATGACAACACCGTGCCTGGACCCTGTGTTTTCTCGGGCGCCAGGGGCACACCCAGGTAGCCCATGAAATCTGTAAAACTAGCCAGCTGCTGCTGACAGTCCGCCGAACCGGGCAGTCCCACCAGGAAAAAGTCATCCAGGTAGTGTGTCACCGTCTCTTTACCGGTCTGCCACGTAAAAACCCACTGCAAAAAGGTACTGAAACGCTCAAACAAGGCACAAGATATGGAACACCCCATTGGCAACGCTTTGTCCACGAAAATGGACCCTTCAAACAGCTGATAATCCTCTGGGTGCACCGGGAGCAGTCGAAATGCCGACTTGATGTCGCATTTTGCCATGAGGGCGCCCGCCCCCACCGTCGCTACCAACTGCCGCGCCACGTCCACTGATGAGTAGGACACTGACGAAAGCTCGGCCGCTATGAAGTCGTTCATGGACCCTCCCTCCGGCCATGACAGGTGCTGTATCAGCCGGTATTGTCCGGGTTCCTTCTTCGGCACCACTCCAATAGGGGAGATGATCAGGTCCCGAATCGGTGTCTCTTGAAAGGGCCCCGCATGCGCCCTTCCCGGACTTCTTTGCCCAATTTTTCTTGTACCACCGCTCCGTGCGCGTTGGCAGATTTCAAATTTTCAGCCCACCTGGCGGACCTCGGACCCTCGTACCCCAGCCGGAAACCCTCCCGAAAGCCCAGTTGCAGCATTCTAGCATCCTCGGTCCATGGATAGGGCGCCAAAAATGTTTCCAGCCGCTCTTGTTTAATTGGAGAATGAGCCTTTGCCCAGATGCCCCTGTCCTCCCGTACCCCCCCGACCCCCCGTTTGTTGCCCCGCCTGCGTGGACTGCTGCCCCTGTCCGCTGCCTCCCGCCCCCCAGCATTGCACCACTGGGTGTCGACCTGCGCACTTGGAGCATTCGTGCCTAAACCTGCAATATTGTCGAGCGCATGTGCCCTTGTTAAAATCCCAGCACGCTCCCCCTGCGCTTCCGGCGTTGTTCCCCGCATATCCCACCCCCCCGCGGGTGGGGCGGATCGGAAAGGGGCGGGGCGCGAGCTGTAGCCCGCTTGCCGTGTATATTGTTCTCCCGAACTTGGCCCCTCCCATGGTTTGCTGGTAAAGGTCTGAGTCTATTTCCCCCCACTTGGCCTCCGGATCCCAGGCCATCCGCGCCCGGAACTCCTCGTCATAATGGGACCATGCGTAACCCCCGTCCGTGACCTGTGCTCGCCTGATCACGTCCATATATTTAAACAAAGCGACGGCCCTGCCCGGGTACTTCTCACAGTACACGCTGGCGAAAATCAAAAATGCCGCCGACCAATTTTCAATGTTCATGGGCACCCTCGGCCTCTTGGCCAGTTCTAGCTCCTCTTCCTTGGACCCTTCTTTCGCTGTAAGCTCTCTATGTAGTAGCTTCAGCATGTCAACGTAGTTGCCCTTCCAGATTTTTTCCTTGGTGGCCAAACGTAAGGTGGGCCCCCAGGGGCTTCGTAATCCCCATATATGGCAACTTTTTCACGGGGATGTCGTGGCTCTCCTTTCCCCCCTCTTTGGGAGCCCCCCCTTCCGCTTTTCCCCCCTCTTCAGTCCCCCCTGCCGGTCCCGCTGCGTGTTCTCCTGAAGAGGTGGGCGCCTTCCCCCCCTCGCCCTTGACCCCCCCTGGACTCGCCGACTCCGGCCCCACCCCGTGTCTTTCACATACGTCCCTTTTCTCAAGCGCACCTCCCCTCCTCCCCCCGCGCATCGGTGCCAACCGAGACCCTCGCCTGCGGATCACCGCCTGTCGGCCCTTTATTAAACCCTTTCGTTGCCTTACCTGGCATCAAGGTCGGCGTCCGTACCGGATCCCGCCGCCTAACCAGTCATGCAGAAGGGGCCGTCACGCTCTCCGCTTTGTTCCACCTGACCGGACCGCTCTGTAACAGACTAGGCATATCGTTAATTACAGCCCCTCCCCCTTCTTGACGGTCCCCAGGCTCCACAATTTCCCCCTCTTCAATGCTTTCCTCATCGTAATCCAATAGAACTGGGCCGTCCACCTCGGACTCCGGCCCCTCCACCCCTGCGCGGTCCCTATCTGACCAGCTTGGCAATGGGCCGCCCTCCGTGGGCTCCAGCCTGCTCAAGCCCGCCTTCTCCCTGCAATCGCGGAGCAAGTCCCCCCAGTCACCACTCCCTCGCCGCTGCCCTGCGCGCTGTTTCTGTGGGTCCCGCTCCATGCTATATGCCTCCCGCGCCTGTCCCCCTAGGGCCGCATTGACCCATCGGGGTTGAGCTACCGGGGACCGCTCGCCCCGCCTCCTGTATGCCGCTGCCGGCAGGTCCCTCGTGGGAGCGCGACCGCCCGCATGAGGCAGAGCCGGCCCATCCTCTCGGTGGGTTGGAGCCGCACGCAACTCTCCCGAGCACCTCGCCGTCCTTTCCTGCCAAAAAGAAGTGGAGTCCGACATGCCGGGGTTAGTCCTGCCCTCTAAACCTCCAATCCCCGAGCCCTCCCCCGTGAAACCCCCATCCCCGTCCCGCACCCGACATACTGGATGAATGGCCCCCTGCCGCAATGGGGCAGACCCCCAGGCCCCGGCCCCAGCTCCCCCGCCCCGGGCACCCCATGCTCCCTCCCCTGGGAAAGCCCCCCCTTCCCCATCGCTCCACTCCAACTCCTCAACCACCCGACACCCTGAGCTGCCCACCCCAGCCCCCTTCCGGCCCCCTCACTCCCCTCGCCCCCCGACTCCAAAAGCCTCCCCCAACCCGCTGTTTCCGACCACCGGTGGCGCAGGCCCTCTGGCGCCCTATCCAGCCAGCCCCCCAACACGAGGGAAGGCATTGGCCCCCATCGCGGCCCCTCTCTGCCTGCCAGGCCCATCAACCCCCCCGACCTCCCCCACCCCTGACCGTTTGTGTGCCTCCCGCGCCCCCCGGGCCTCCCCCTTGCTACCTGCTAGGCCCCCTGCCCCCCCACCCCTAACCATGGCCCCATAGGCCCATCGCCTGAAACCCCCGCCCCCCCAACCAGTCCCTTCCTCCGCCCCTGGCTTCCCGCAGGCCCCCCTGCCTCCTCACTCTCCTCCCCACTTTCAATCAAAAGCGGGGAGGCCCGCCCACTGCCCGTCTGCGAGGGGACAGCCCCCTTGTTTGCCCGATCCGTGCATGTGGCCTCTATCATCAAGGGGGCCCCCACAGCCCCCTTCTTCCCTTGCTCCCTGTTGGGCCTGTCCTTTGCGGCCCCCCCGGCCCCCTCCCGGAATTGCAGCGCGGGCCACGCCCCGCCCCCCGCCACGTGTGCGCTTCCTCGGCGCGGCCGCGTTAGCTGTGCGGCCGCGCCCCCCTGCCTTCAAACTTAAACGTTTGCGAGCTCGCGGCGGCTCGCACGCCAGCACAGCCGCCGCGACCCCGCTCGCCGCCCTCCTGGGTGGCCTTACCTTGACGCCGGGCCGCAGCATATCCGTGCGGCCCGCGTCCTCCAAGAGGCGGAGCGCCTCCAACACCCGGGGATCCTGGCTATGGGCCGCCATTGCACCGCACCAAATGCCGCAACGCCAGACACCTACGCACTAACCCCACAAGAAAAAACAGCTCCCCACTACAAAACCTTCCCAGCCGGCTGTCGTGTCACTTCCACCGAAATGGTGGCCAGTGACCTAAGATGGCCGGCTATGTAGTGCCCCCAGCCCAAAACCAGCCCAACCCTAGCCCAACTAGCCCAAAAATAGCCCGGGGCAGCCCAACAAGCCCAACTGGACTCTGGCTGCCCCCTGGCCCAAAATCCCCCGGGAGGGGCAGGCCTCCCGGTGGTCGGCCGCCCCTCCCAAAGCCCTATTGTACGTTAGCTGTTTCTCAAAAGTTGTTCCGGGCACCGCCCTAGCTTCCAACAGTAACCTGTGCTGGGCTGGTGGTGCGCTTATAGCCCCCACATTGTCCCCTCCTGGCATGCGGCGGCGTCCCCCCATTGGGGGAAGATTGCAAACATTGTCCTGGTCTCCTATTGGCCAGGTACTTTTGCGCCACCTTTTGGCGCGCACTCTTTCCCGGGGTGGTAGAACCCTTCCTTTGTTGTTGGGCGCACTAAGCTGCCCAAACCAGTTTTACCGGGTCCCAGGCAGCCGTTATGGCACCGGCCCACGAGGCCCCCTACGGGGGCGGCATCTGCTAAGTTGAATGTAGGGGAAGCGAATCACATGCATAGATTGGTCAGTGAGTCATGGAGTTATTTTAAGGGTTTCTGTCCATACTGCCCTCTAAATTAAGTCCCTAGTCTCATATAGTTGACAATACTGTGTTATTCTGTATCTGAATATCTGAAATGCTATCCCTCTACCGCACCGTGGGGTAAGCTTTTGTGCTTGCCATCGCTACCTTGGGAGATGCAAGTGTAAAAGTATGTGACTTCGAAGCGTGGCTAGGTTAAACCTTGCGCAAAACCAATATTTTAGTCAGGGTATAGAAGAGTATCTGTTATCATGAACCAGTGTGTAATACATCCACGGTTATGAACAGGATGAGAAAATTTGAGAAATGAGAAAATAAAGAAGAATATTATCTGATAATACTTTGGATTGACATCTTATTGGACTGATGCTCTAATGATATAATTTTGATTGCTTACTTGTCTCTTGCTCGGGAACGATATTCTGTTTTGTGCAAGTGTAAAAGTAAGTAAGTTAATTATCGAATTGAAATGAAATAGAATTGTACGTGAAACCAAAAAATGTAGGCTCAATCCCTGCTTCCCCACTTCATCCAACTGTTTGATCCTAGGCAATTGCTAATTTCACTTTACCTCCTTTTTCTTCATTATGACAGATAAGAGCACCTTGAAATACATGATTTCAGGATATATGCTGTACAGACCTCTTGTGTTTAATAAACCTTAACGTTGTCAATGTATAATAACAACCCAGACCACCCAGGGGGTTCCACAGGACAACTGACTTGCTTCTTAGTTCACTATTGGCATGGCTGTCAGGGTTTGAGGAGGCATAAATATTTCTACACTCGTTTTTGAAAGCGATCAGTTTTAAATAAAATATTCCTGAATGCACCTGTCTATTCTGATGTACTAAGGCGTAAAGCTTCTGCATGTTAATGAAATACGCTTTTTGAATTTTGAAGAGACTTTATCATATTCTTACATGTTTGTTGCAAGATGTATTGAAAAATGTAATGTGCTTCTAAACGTAAGTTTTGCAGGGCACCTTATTTGCTTCTTTTCTTTTACTTCAGTTAGCCTGTAAATAAACGCGTTCCCATTTATTTAACTTATTTTTGAAAGCTAGTGCTTTCTGAAGTAAACAGCAGGCAGTGCAGTCATTCAGCTGGGGGCTGCATGTGAAGGTCTGGAGGACCGCATGCGACCCCTCTGGCTGTACTTTGAGTACCATGGGTCTATAGTCTCCCAAATTCATTCATCGGTTCACTAAATTGTTTCTTTAGAAACGTATACATTTGCTGCTATCCAGTGGAATAGTAAAGGTGGAATGGTCTGTAGAGCATGACAAGAAAATGTCTCCCCTGACTGATATTCAGGAAGTAAACTTGCCTCCTCACTCTGAACCAAGCACCCCATTGTAGAGCTTGACTCTCTCAGGGTAGGGAAGCAGAGCAGTCTAAGGCCTACTTAGGGGAGGTGGTGTGAGCTAGTAATGTCCTTTCACTGGCACACAATAATAGCACTCAATAAATGATTGTCCAGTCTGTGCTTTAAAAAAAAAAAAAGTAAGGTATGTTTATTACACAAACACTACTAAATACTACACATTAATTTACAAATATATACATCAGGTAGATGGAATTACCTTTAGTGACATTCTGAAATCACTGTTGATCCATACTGGGTCATGACCCCCAAAATCACAGTACCCCCTTCAATTATACAGGGTATTTTTAAATAAATCAGACCTATTGGCTTTATCAAGTCGCCAATTACATTATAAAACCAATTACCACATGTTAAAAATCATTATATTACTGGAATCATATTTAAACACATTCATTATTGTCAATGAAATGATGACAATGTTCATCAAAAATCACTAGCAACAGTATATTATCAATAAAGCATTGACATGTGTCCAAGTCTTTCTTTAACACATTTAGGAAACATAAAATGCAGCCATAGGACCAATCAAGAGAGCACCCTGCCCTCCAAGGCCATAAAACCAATGTTCCAGCTTTAGGAATGTTTAAAACTAACGAGTCCTTTTCCTGGGGATTCTAAAATCGAAGAGCCCGGAAACTAATAGTTAGCTTTCCAAATGATTAGGGGGGCTGCTGAACTCCCTGCATGCTCCACAATCCATTGGATAATTGTTGGCAGTGCATATGCCCAGAGTAGGGTGCCACAAGCAGCAAAAGCACATGTAAATTAGCTTTTGTAGGGCATGATGAGGTGCTCCTCACGGGAAGTGAGAATATTAAATTAGCAGCTTCATCAGCGGTTTACTCTGCTGCTTATGTGTATTTTCGTTTTCTGTTTCCTCTCTTCTAGTTGTTATGGGGTGCCCTGGTCCCACCCACGGCACCCACAGCTGTCTACAATCATTGGAGCACTGCAGGAATCCCACTCCCATGCTGCCCAACCGGCTCCCTGCCAGGCTGACACTCTTCTTTGCCAGCGTTGGAGCCGGCATGCTCGCGTCATCATAGGTGGGCTACAAATTGCGCAGTGCTTCCCCACTCCACCCAGTCATGGGGGGCAGGTGCACAGGAGTATGAGGTGTGGGTCCCCCTTTTACCAGTTTCTTCTGTCTTGTGGCATGGGATCTCCTGGAACTTCCCACTTTTATCAGCTTGGCAGGGCTGCTTTTGTTTTGTTTGGCCCCAGGGGAGATGAGCTCTTGGAGGAGGGAGCAACATGCATGCCCGCTCTCCTGTCAATTAAATCATAAATGGTGCACTGATCCCGGGGCTTGGCCCTCCCCAGTGTATACGTTTAGGAATACCAGCAGATTCCCATGCACTCCGTTCCAGGGATCAAAGTTTAAACCCTTTAAACAGATATATCTTGGCCCACGTTAGGCTAATTTTGATGATCCTGTGCTCTTTGTGCTCCTGGTGGTATAACCACCTGGAGCAGTTGCCTCCTCACTAAATTAACCTTTGCTTAAACCTCTAGTAGCTTGGCACAAAAGCATCAGGCTTAACTTAGAGGCAATATGTAAAGTATTTATGCAGTACTCAAACAGTAATAAAATGAAAACAAAACACAAGAACAATCTCAAGCAAATTTAGAAACAGAGGGCCCGATTCCGATTTCGCTAGGAAATCCCTCCGTACGGGATCCGGGGGGGGGGGGGCTTTCCTAGTGAATTGCGCTGTGAGAGTCCTACGAATGAGTACAATGCATGATGGACTCGGTTCCCTCGGACTCCCATTGAACTCTATGGGAGCCTGTATACCGAACGCGTACACAGGCTCCCATAGCAAAAAGGAGTGGGTGGAGAAAAGCGTACATCCTGTGGCGGGCACTCCATGGTGCCGCCACACTCTGCATGCTTGGATCTGGGGACCCATGGGCACCCCCACGAGACTAATTCGGAGGGCCCCAGGTGAAGGGGGGCATATTAAGGCCCCCCAAAGTCTGATTCCCACAGTTGTTTCGTCTGTCTGAGACCGAGTGGATATGGCTGTCCGAATCGTGCAACGTACTCGCTCGTTTGGAATCAGGCTTCATTGCGTGGCAAAACTCGTCTGCGAACGAGTCGGACGGACAGGATCCAGTTTCGGAAACGATTCGGTCGACGCAGAGAAGATCTTCGCATCGTACTTGGTCGTTCGGAACGGGGGACGATTCGGTCGGAAACATAGGCTTCGAATCGGATTCGCACGTTCCGGAATCCATCTGGAAGCCTTCCTAACGACATCGGAATCGGGCCCATAGACTTAATTTTAATAAGTATAAGGATGCCACAATGAGAAAAGTACAATCAGTAGAACTGGAGCTATGACTTTTTCAATTTTGTGGGGAAAATAGTACCAAAAAGCACAAAGCGCCACTTTGAGTTGCTCTGGCCTGAGGCAAAGTCACAAGTTAAGTCCGACCGCGATGGAGCACAGGTCAGATAGAGGGACCAGGTTCATCCTGCTGAAGAATTGACCTCCTCCAATCCAAGTCCATGCGAGGATCTGTAGGTGGATGTTTGGTTTGGCAGAGGCTGCAAGGAGGCCATCGTGAAAATGAGGAGCAGTTAGAGTGTTGCGGCTGGTCACTGTTGTGGCGCAAAAAGCCGGTCGTTGCTGAAGATTCGCATTGGGGGTCGACGCAGACTGTCACTGTTGATGTGAACTGTCGTGACTGATGCAAGGAGCAGTACCGGCTGGAGATTTGCTTTGGCGAGTGACACAAATGGTCATTGCTAATTATGAAGAGTCTGCTTCGCAGTCCTGATGAGCCCACAACTTTGGCTAAGGAGGAGTGCACTCTGAAGCCAGTTAAGGGTCCAGGACCTGAGGGCACCACCTGCTGATTTCACTGGCAGGTTCAGTTGGTGCTGGTCAGCTGGGAAGTTGCATGAAGATCCCCGGAAGTTTAATTTAAACAATGTGATAATTAAAGATGGACGCAAGACATGAGATATGATGTACAATAATATTTACTGTAAATTTGTGTTTTGTAAACAGTGAAAAACAATGGAAAACATCCCTTCAGAAAATATGTGCACTCCAAAAGAGGAAAACATGCCCTGTAGCCACATGGGTTATATCTATTGTGGTGAAAGATACACAGAAACCTGGGCTCACTGGAAGTGTGTCAACTATTTCTCTGGCTAGTGATTTGACATAGTGGTGACTTTGGGGGACTTTATGGAAAGAACCTGAGAACACAATCACTCTGCCACAGCCATAAATGTTGTGGTAAGACAAACAGTTGAAAGATAAAGAATATAAGCTAGTACGTCTGATGAGCCCTATGGTTTAATCCTTAAATAGGTATGAGGAAAAATACCGCCATGTAACTGGTCAGCTATCAGGCATCCCATATTTAAATCAAGTTATTAATGATTAAAATAATCATTAATTACCCATATATTAACCTTCGTCAACATCTTCCACTAGCATTCTCTAACAAACTTTTCCTCCTATATGCTAACCAAGACAACCAAAATGTTTACTAACCTGATGATTATAGAAAGAAGCAACATTTTTCTTATGGATGGCACTTTTAAAACATGTATCCTAACCATTCAACTACATATACACCACACAGGAAAATTAATTGAAGAATAATCAGCACCTGGTGTAAGGATTACAATCAGACAAGCATTCTTTTATGGGCAGTGAATTTTTAATGAAAATAAGTTTTTAAAAAAACAAAAAAACACAAATAGCATTGAAAAAATAATAATTGACAAACTGTCAATGTTAAATGTCATTAAAAAAAATGGACTCCGATTCTCAAATTTGAGATTTTTTAAAAAGTTTCCCAGGCCATCTCTTGCAAAATTCAAAAGTCATCCCTATGAGAAGAATACATTTCTGATAGTATACTTCAATTTCAAAAAACATATAAATAATATATATATATAATTGGATTGACTCACTAAACAGGTCAGGTTTTATTACATTTGGAAATTAAATTGTGCAACTGTTTCACAAGCTGCTTACAAAAGGTACAAAAACTAACAATGCACAATAGGAAAACTCTACTCTACCAGCTGCCATTTCATATGAATTATGAATAAAGTATCCAAGAAATGAGACAGTCTCAGTTTACAACTGAAAATCTCAAAAAATGAAAGAAATGAATGCATTATGACTGCTTAATGGGCAACAATTAAGAATATTTTCAGATGTGGACTTCCTCAAATTATTTGCATACATCCTCCATTACTGAAATTTTCCTCATTAACCTAAAGACAATGACAAGCAATACTAACCTCTTATTCACTTGTTAAATAGACGTACCAGTTTAAAATGAAAAACGCATTGCTCCTCTCAGCCTCCGTTGACCTCACCACGACCCTCACCCATTAAAACCACCATGCTTTCACACAACATAAACCCAAAATAAATATATTTTACTTACAAATTTGAAATTAGCATACAAAAATGAAACCCTTTGTTAAAGAAATCATATTTAGAAGTCTGCAATATTCAAATTATCTTTGCTGGGGAAGGCTTTGGACACCTGTCTTCCTTGAAAATCCATTCAATTTGCAATCCAAGTCTGAAAACCTGAAATAAATAAAAAACGGTTCCAGAAAAAAATGAATTGAAAAAGGTGTGTTTGTGGAGTGAGACAATTTAGACCCACCTTCTCCTTAACAAAAACAAGCTCCAACTGTTGTGTGTCCTGGCAGGCACTAAGGGGCCGATCACGATGGCGGGCGGATCGCCCCCGCCGGGCCGGCGGTAATCACTGCCGGCCCGGCGGGGGCGATCCGCCCGCCATCCACCTGAATATTCCCACCGCCAAATCAGGATGGCGGTGGGAATGGGAATAGTACCGCGGCGGACGGAAATGCCGTCCGCCGTGGTCCCGCAAGGCGGTCCTTTTCCGCCCGCCTTGCGGGACACGGTACAATGGGCCAATGGCCCCGGTGCCGAGCAGGCACCGCCGTAGCCATCACGATGCCGGTCTTCTGCGGCGGAGATCCCGCCGCAAGAAGACAGGCGGAGAATGCCTTCGGGGGCCCATTGCGGGCCCCCAGAGTGTTGGGGGGGTGGGGGTTGCACATGGGGGGAACCTATGGTACCCCCCTGCATCTGCATGTACAAGGTGGGAGGCACCGCACGGTGCCTGCCACGTTGTACATGCACATGCACAACATGTATTTTTACATTGCGGCGGGTGCTGCTTGCAGCACCGCCCGCTGCAATGTAAAAATACGGGATGTGCCCGCCAGTGTGGCGGGCGCATCCTAATTCGTATAGCGGGACCGCTGCACCTATGGCGAGCGGTCCCTTTTGCCACTGCGATGGCGGGCGGACTTTGTCCGCCCGCCATCGAGATCGGCCCCTTAGCTCTGTAAAACCACTACAAAAAAAATCAAAATCAATCCAGTTACATAATGTTAACCATTAAACTAGCCCTTGTCCCTCCTTTCTCTGCAATAGATGTATTCCAAATTTGTGTTAACAGTTAAAAAAGTTGCTTTCCTGAGCACAGCAGCCACACTCTCACAACACACATGCTCCACTAACTAAAGAAAATGGGACAACACCATCCATGTAAAAAGAAAGGAGACAATAAAACAATAAAATACTTCCATTAATTTCAATCTAAACCTGTTGTAATACAAAAACAGAGAAAACCATGTCATTGATGGGTATTCATACCTTCAAATTATTTCTAACATGTCTAAAAATACTTGACAAAAATGTACATCTTTTAAAAAGTTAAAGTTAACATTGTGAAAATAGCTCCAACCAATGATGTGCTGTGTTTTTAAATTACAATATCTATTTATAACTGTTTTGAACAACAAGTACTTCTTTTTCTGTTTTCAAATGCAAATAGTAACAGACTGACACTTTTTATAAATTATTAAAACTGTGACAATTTTTTTATTCTTTTTCAAAAATTTAAAATACTATTTTTTAATATTCAATACTATCATTACATGTGTTTGTTTAAAGATATTTAATAAACTATTTGACTTTTATTATAATGGGTTAACCATTTCATAAAAGTATTTCTTTAGAAAGCACAAATATTTTTGATATAATTATGACCAGTCCTTAAGTGTGTTTCTTTGTGTTAGAAATATTTCAAGATATTTTACATTCTTTAAACATTAGTATTACCTTAATGAAATAAAATATTTTAATTAACAGTACATGTTTTTTTAACATTTATCATAATTTGATTATAATATTTTATTTATTCACTGCTTTACAAATCATTTAAAATGAACTACCTAAATATGCAAAGTAGCAGCAGGCGATGCAATGATTTCTAATGTGCAGAATCCGGATATATTAGCTGACACAATGCAAAAACACTATAGGAAGTGTATTGTATGGTAGCCTGCAAAGTAAAGGTACTGCACCAATATGCTCACATCTGTATTGTTGGGTTAAACTTTGTCACTCTCCTCAGATCAAAAGCCTGACTCAGTGGTATCCTTAACAAGTTCTGTACAAAGGTCCAATTTTGTCTATTTATTTTCAATTTTTAACATTAATAAAGTGCCATTTTATATAGCATGGGTGCAATTGCAATATATATGGATGTTGTTACATAAATCAAATTAGAGATATCATACATAATTCAATACAAGACAATGACAGGCCCAACATGTCTTATAACACAATTTCTCTGATAGTAATCTCAATTCTGGTTAATATGCAACAGCTGTTCAGTGGTATCACTTGGTCATGGTGTAAGTCCCTCAAGGTATGCGTGCAAAGGGGACCATATAGTTCTAGGGTGTGAGGTGTGTGGTAAGAGTTTACAATAGACATCAGAGTATGTTATGTTATGTTATAAAATTCTTGTAAAGCGCACATACACCAATTGGTTTCATGGCACTGTTTCTAGGACTTGCCAAACCCTGCTGGAGTTTATTCATATGCTTGGGTAAACAACCATGTCTTAAGGGATTTTCTGGGTGCCAGAGTTGCGAACCTACAGCCTCCTTGACACTTAAGCTTGAAGGAGGGAGTTGCCAGGAGATGAAGGTGAGCCGAGTGTAGGTTGCGTGAGGGAGTGTACCTTTGAATAAAGCTATTGATGAATTTGGGGCTCCTGCCATGTAGGGATTTAAAGACCAGGCATCCTACTTTAAAGGCGCCACGCTGGGGGATGGGAAGCCAGTGCAGCTTCCTCAGAAGTGGAGTGACATGTTGCCACCTAGGTTGCTGGTGGATCAGTCTGGCAGCTTGATTCTGCACCAGCTGTAGACCAAGATAGACCGAGTTTGCGTAGTCTAAGTGGGACATGACCATGGCTATCACAACCTGTATCAATGCTTCCCGTGTGAGTAGTCTGTTGATCTTTCTAATCTTTCGTAGTTGGAAGAAGCAGATAGAGATCACAGAGCCAACTTGGGTTTTTAGTGACATTTATTGTGACGCCAAGACTTTTTGCAGAGGGAGAAGGGGTCGGGGAGGGTCCCAGTTCCATTGGCCAGAAGTGTGGGCCCCAGAAGTTGTGGCCACCCCCCATAAGGACCAATTCGGTCTTGCCTGGGTTGAGCTTTAAATGGTTGCAGTCCATCCAGTGGCGGATGTGCAGCTTGGTAGTCTGAAATTCAAGGGCTGATTGAGATGAGTTGTCGATAGTGAACATTAGTTGCAGATCATCCGCGTAATTAAATGTGGCAACTTTCCTTTCCTTGAGGGACCGGATCAGAGGGGGGAGGTAGAGATTAAACAGATGGGGGGATAGCGAGGAGCCCTGCGGGACCCCGCAGGTGGTTTTTAACTTTGGTGCCGTGAACTGGGGTGTGCGGACCGACTGGGAGCGGTCCTCTAGGAAGGAACTGATCCAACTGAGGGCTGATCCCTGGATGCCTACCTCTTTGACACGGTACACCAAGATACCATGGTCGACCGTGTCAAAGGCTGCAGAGAGATCTAACAGCACCAGGGCCTGAGGGGTGCCACTGTTGGCCTTCTCTCGCAGGGAGTCTAGTACTGCCAATATTACCGTCTCAGTTGAGTCGGCAGGGTGGAACCCTGCTTGGTGTGGATCGAGACAGTTGGATTGTTCAATGAAATTGGAGAGGCACTTAGCCACATGGGCCTCCAGTACCTTAGCCAGGTAGGGGAGCAAGGAGATTGGGCCGTAGTTTGACAGGATCTGGGGGTCAGCCCCTGGTTTCTTCAGAAGAGGAACAACAATTGCCTCTTTAAAAGCCTTGGTGACATGGCCCTGGTATAAGGACTCATTCAGAAGGGAGAGGGCTGGCCCGGGAAGACTGGTGAAGGCTTCTTTTAGGACGTGGGGTGGACAGCATTCCGTAGGAGACCCAGATTTTACTTTAGACATTAGGTCCTGGAATGCCTGTATACTTATGGCCGGGACTTGGTCGAGAGAGCAGGGATTTCCTGGCATAGAGGGGGATATCTCAGGAGGGGTGCGTGTAGGAATGCTAGCTTTGATGGTGGAAATCTTTTCGATGAAGAAGTTATTCAAAGAGTCGCAGAGTACTTGAGAGGGTGTGAGTTTTGTTCTAACTCTGTCCGGGTTGGACAGTTCATTAGCAGGGAGCTCGCACTGGCTCCGGGGATATAGTGAGAAATTGTTTTAAATTTTGACTTCTATTTTTAACAATTTGTTATGAATTTGATGAACTTTGATGAACTTTGATGAACTTTTAATTGTTTCACTTGCCTTCCAAACTTGAATTGCCCATTGCCCATTTTGCACTTTGTTGTTTCACTTGACGGTCCCGCAAGCCAGAACGGGCCGCCATTTCCGGGGTCGACGCTCTAGTTGTTGAGCGCTACGTCCCTTGTAACCCCTACAAAAGGGCATGCTGACGCGACCGCGCATCACTGCCTAAAACCATTAGCAGGGAGCTCGCACTGGCTCCGGGGATATAGTGAGAAATTGTTTTACATTTTGACTTCTATTTTTAACAATTTGTTATGAATTTGATGAACTTTGATGAACTTTGATGAACTTTTAATTGTTTCACTTGCCTTCCAAACTTGAATTGCCCATTGCCCATTTTGCACTTCGTTGTTTCACTTGACGGTCCCGCAAGCCAGAACGGGCCGCCATTTCCGGGGTCGACGCTCTAGTTGTTGAGCGCTACGTCCTTTGTAACCCCTAGAAAAGGGCATGCTGACGCGACCGCGCATCACTGCCTAAAACCATTAGCAGGGAGCTCGCACTGGCTCCGGGGATATAGTGAGAAATTGTTTTAAATTTTGACTTCTATTTTTAACAATTTGTTATGAATTTGATGAACTTTGATGAACTTTGATGAACTTTTAATTGTTTCACTTGCCTTCCAAACTTGAATTGCCCATTGCCCATTTTGCACTTCGTTGTTTCACTTGACGGTCCCGCAAGCCAGAACGGGCCGCCATTTCCGGGGTCGACGCTCTAGTTGTTGAGCGCTACGTCCTTGTAACCCCTAGAAAAGGGCATGCTGACGCGACCGCGCATCACTGCCTAAAACCATTAGCAGGGAGCTCGCACTGGCTCCGGGGATATAGTGAGAAATTGTTTTAAATTTTGACTTCTATTTTTAACAATTTGTTATGAATTTGATGAACTTTGATGAACTTTGATGAACTTTTAATTGTTTCACTTGCCTTCCAAACTTGAATTGCCCATTGCCCATTTTGCACTTCGTTGTTTCACTTGACGGTCCCGCAAGCCAGAACGGGCCGCCATTTCCGGGGTCGACGCTCTAGTTGTTGAGCGCTACGTAATTTGTAACCCCTACAAAAGGGCATGCTGACGCGACCGCGCATCACTGCCTAAAACCATTAGCAGGGAGCTCGCACTGGCTCCAGGGATATAGTGAGAAATTGTTTTAAATTTTGACTTCTATTTTTAACAATTTGTTATGAATTTGATGAACTTTGATGAACTTTGATGAACTTTTAATTGTTTCACTTGCCTTCCAAACTTGAATTGCCCATTGCCCATTTTGCACTTCGTTGTTTCACTTGACGGTCCCGCAAGCCAGAACGGGCCACCATTTCCGGGGTCGACGCTCTAGTTGTTGAGCGCTACGTCCTTTGTAACCCCTACAAAAGGGCATGCTGACGCGACCGCGCAGCGGACGCGCGCAGCGGGCGCGCCGCCGGCGCGCCAAAGGCAAGCCCGTCTGCGCCCGTCCGCGCACAGATCGCGCCGTGCGCCAGAACCCCTGTGCAAAATTCAATTACCACCTATACTAGAGCTGCTCTGTTATCCATTCGAGATAAAGGTGACCAAAATAGATGTGATGCCTTACATCCCACAAGCTACTCCTTGGCCCAAATTTGCCCAACATGCAACTTCCATTTGAACGCCGTGTCCCTAAACCTTCATCCTATTGATGCTGGAAACACGAAACAGTCTGATTCACGTTTAGGCAATAAGCGTGCCCTAACCTGTGTCCTACTGAACATTCGTTCACTTTCTAAGCATAAATATGAACTTGCCGATTTCTTTGAACAATATAAACCAGATATAATGTTCCTTACTGAGACATGGACCCATAGTTCCTCTGAACCTGATCTAAATATCGCTATACCAGCTGGCTACGACTTGTTCAAAATCAACAGAGAAGGACAAAGAGGCGGAGGGGTGGCCATTGCTCACCGCTCCCACATTAAAGCCATCTTCACAGATATTCCCCAATTAAAGGAAGAAGCTATCTTGTTCACTTTCAAATGCTATAATACTTCGGTATTCAGTGGACTATTAGTATGTAGACCACCAGGGCCTAGAATCCCATTTATTGAATCCTTACTTACAGTCATGGAGTCCTGTATGGAACATTCCAACTTCTCCATATTGGGGGATTTTAACTTCCATTTAGAATCCATTGATAGTATGGACACAAATACCTTAATAGATAGTCTAAACGGCCTAGACTTGAAGCAAATTGTCACTGAGCCCACCCACATTGGAAAACACACTTTGGATGGTATCTTCACCAATTACACACAGATAAAATTTACCAACACATTACCAATGTCCTGGACAGATCACAGCGCTGTATTTTTCGATGTATTCATAAACGGTCCTCCCACTAATGCTCAGAACAATAATAGGACAGACATAGTACGCCCTTGGAGGCACATAAATAGTCCAGATCTAGAAGATGCTTTAAGATTACATAGTCCCCTCATCGACATCGATCCTGATCAAGCAGCATTAAACTTTAATAGTTGGATTGACTCGGCAGTAACTAAACTAGTCCCTGAAACGCGGACACGCACTGGGAAAAGATCATCATAAGCCCCTTGGTGCACGGGAGAGCTAAAAGATTTAAAGAAGATGTGTAGAGCTAAAGAACGGAATTGGAGGAAGGAATACTCTGAAATTGGGAAAAAACAGTACAATGAGGCACAAGTAAAGTATAAAGAAGCTATAGTTTCTGCAAAATCCTGTTTTTTCACAGAGAAAATTATGGCCTCCAAAAATACAGCTAGAGAACTTTTAAGACAGTTTCTACCCTAGCCAACTTCAGAAATAGCAAGCAGTTCTGTCCTACAAAGCAGTTCTGCGACAAGCTAGCAGAGTTTTTCCACGATAAAGTAGTCAAGGTCTACGACGAGTTCTCTAACAACAAAGTGAGAGCCAGGTCAGACGAGCCAAATAAGGACAGGGCAATAACTCAAGCCTGCTTACTAAAATTTAGCCCCTTAACACCGGATAGAGTTGAGAAGATTATACTGTCAACTACGTCAGGATCCCCTCTTGATCCTTGCCCTGCCAGAGTTTTCCATATGGCCCCAAACATAATTGGCAACTATCTAACACCTCTTCTTAATAATATCCTTGACTCAGGACACTTTCCTGTCACTTGGAAGAAATCCTTGGTTAGACCCATCCTCAAAAAGCCAACTCTCGACCCCACAGAGGCAAGCAACTATCGTCCCATTACCTGTCTACCATTTCCATCAAAAATATTAGAAAAAGCCTTAAATGAAGAACTGCTATCATTTATAGAAATCAACAATATACTTGATCCAGCGCAACACGGTTTTCGACCAAGGCACAGCACTGAATCCGCATTGATCGCTGCTACAGAGGACATACGTGTCCAACTTGACCGGGGGGGGAAAGCCATACTGATTCTACTGGATTTGTCGGCCGCTTTTGATACGGTCGACCACCACATACTTATCCAACGACTGGCCAAAATAGGAATCGTAGACAAAGCCTCAGACATTCTTCGGTCGTACTTAACTGATAGAGAACAATCCACAATGATGAATGAGCACAAATCGCACCCTTACGCGTTACCATGTGGGGTCCCCAGGGATCGTCACTTTCCCCAACCCTGTTTAACGTGTACGTCACACCATTGGCAAAACTCATACGATCCCATGGCTTCTCGGACATCTGTTACGCCGACGACACGCAAATAGTCGTTTCTTTATCCTCCAAACCAGATACTGTGGCTGTAAGTTTTAACGCCTGTATGAGTCACATTATCAGATGGATGCATGACAACTGCCTGAAGTTGAACACCGGTAAAACGGAAGTGGTCACGTTTGGAAGAGATACCTCCTCTGGAATTCCACTTGGTGGCCGGATATAGCTGGGCTTTGCCCTCAGCCGGTAAAAAGGTTAAAAACCTTGGAATTATCATAGATGACCATCTTTCACTATCAGATCAGGTAAATGGCGTTACTTCCTCCTGTTTTCACACTTTAAAAACCCTAAGAAAGATTTTACCTTTCATTCCTATTGCCCTCAGAAAAACTGTTGTAACTGCCTTGATACTGCCCAAGATCGACTATTGCAACTCACTCTACCTGGGTGCAAAAAGTGTGTGATACGTAAATTACAGACATTACAGAATGCGGCCGCCCGGATACTACTTAAGATTCCCAAATTTAGCCCAATAAGTCAAGCCATTCGCGATCTGCACTGGCTACCTGTCCAGGCAAGGATCCAATTTAAAGCCATGTGTATCGTGCATAAGTCTCTGTACGGGGTGGGACCTGCCCAACTTAGTCAACATATTAAGCGCTACACTCCACAGAGAAGCCTCAGATCATCATCCACCTCACTACTTGTAGTTCCTAGGGTCAAAACCTTGAAATGGGGTGGCAGAAGTTTTCGTCACTTGGCCCCTAAATTATGGAACTCATTGCCTATCCACCTCAGAAACCAAACCAATCTACTATCGTTCAGGAAGGATTTGAAGACATGGCTATTTGTCCCTAAACCATAGTCACTCCTATTCTCCCACTGTGAAAATTAAGGGCAGTAAGCGCTAAGACGCCACGGCATACACGCGCTATATAAAAACACTCATTTCATTTCATTTACAATTGAGAAGATATCCTTAGATCTGTTATTAGAGGTCAGAATTCTGGAGGAGAAGTGGGCGGCTTTAGCGGTTAAGATTGCTTTTTTATATTCTCTCATAGCAGCCAAATAGATTTCTTTTCCTTCTGATGAGTAACTCTGTCTCCACTTCCTTTCCAGTCGGCGAAGGGCCAGTTTTTGAGTTTTAGGTCAGTGGAGAACCATCTCTGTGCATCATGACGACGAGCCAGATTTTTTTTTTTTAGTGGAGCGTGTATATTACTGGCTGCTAATAGCCAGGCTGAGATAGTTTTCTCGCTAAAATTAATATTGGATTCAATGACTGGGGCTGTGTTAGCCAGTGTGCTGTGGAATCGATTTTTATCAATAGTACTCCATTTCCTAACCATCCCACCATCACTCGTAGGAGATTTGGCTGTTGTGATATTCATTATGGTGAACTTTATTAAATGGTGGTCCGACCATATGCATGGAGAGATCGAGAGTGCGGACACAACCAGGTTGGTAGTCCATACTTGGTCCAGTATGTGCCCTTTGTTGTGTGTGGCAGAAGATATCTTCTGAGCAAAGTTTAAACCGGTGAGTAGATCGGTTAGCTCGGTAGAGTGGGGCCCCCCTAGTGTGTCATTTGCCCAGTAATTAAAGTCACCTCTCAGCAGGATTTTGGCATGGTTAGTTACCAGATTGGCTACTTGTTCGCCCAGAGAATGAGAGAACAGGGGCATGTACTGATGGGGCCTGTAGAGTAATACACAAATAAGGGGGGCTGAATCAGACTCCATTTTGATTACGACATTGTCTACTGCGGGGAGGCAAAGTGGGGTGAGAGCTGTAAATTTAAGGTCCTGGCGAATGATGGCCGCCACTCCTCCGCCTATTTTGCCCGGCGGGCAGTTCGTTTGGAGGATGTAGTAGTCATTAGGCAATGGGGCCAGAATATCAGGGGTAGATTCCTGTGAAAGCCAGATTTCGGTCAATAGGAGGATGTCTGATTTCTCTGAAACCAGAAGGAGGAATATGTCAAGCTTGTGTTTGACTAAGGAGCGGGTGTTTAAATAAGAGATGGATAGCACCGAGCGCCTGTGTCTGTCCTGTCTCTGTGACTGTATGGGGTAGTGTGTGGGATGTGCGGCTTCAGGGAATGACACCCGTGGTACCATGATCTCATTTTGGGTCAGACTGGGACCGACAGCGTGATTAAGTGGATGCTTGACCATGTGAAGCTGTCTTAGTTCCCGTGAAGAATAAAATAGAGATTGGGCATAATGACTGGCCCCGGACGGGCGCAGAATGGCTGCCAGCACGCCCGCTGCACGCGTCCGCTGCACGCGTCCGCTGCGCTCCCGCGCTGCAACCAGCATAAATGGCCGGGAGCAGCCTAGGCTCCTCCCCTCCGCGATTGGGCGACCCTGAAGGGAGTAACCAGGAAGCAGCTGGGGAGCCTAAGACGCCGCCAGCACACGCGGCTTAGCAGGTAAACAGTGGTATTTTCTTTAAAATACATAAAGTCAATTTCAATTTCATACAGTTTTAAAAATGTTAAAAGGTAAAATCACTGGTCCACAGGGTAGCGGCACAGTCCTAGAGTGTCCGCTCCCGCACTGTGGTAGTCATACTAGTTTAGATGGGTGCAGTTTTACTCAGACATCTCATATTTATACCACATTTACACAATGAAAGCACCATTGTGACCAGTTTTCAGGATGGTTTAGGAACACTTGTTACCAATCCTAGTATTACAAAGGGGGGTCAGAATCTTGACCTATGTGATTCACAGACTATCTCCCATACCATCACCTAATATTCTTGGATTGAGGGCAGAACCACACCATGTGTAAAGGAAAGGTCCACATTTGGAGAGCAGCAGGTCCAACAAATTGCGTTATTCATTAGCCCATACCATTGCATATTGTGAAGCATGCAGTATGCTCCATTTATGAATTTTAAGTGAATTAATATAAATGTACCATTAGGGGAGATCTCCCTAAATTAGTTGCAGTGAAATGTCCACTGCGCATTTGTAATTGTGTGTCCCAGGTATTGTTCCCATTTGTTTTACATAGCCAATTCACCATGGCAGAATGTATTTAACTCAGTTACACATCCATGTAACCAGGTGAGCCTTACTAGGCTTTGCAATAATAAGAGTGAGCAGCGCCTACTCTGGGTGATCCTTCGGCAGCATAAGGAACAGCTCTCTAATGGAGCTTCTCAATCAATGATGTACCAGTATGCTCATTAATGTGCTATGGTTGTCGCTTAAAAACATTTTATACAATATAAAGTGGCCAGCGAGGAATTGATTCCCCAGTGTCTCCCGTTTACTACGTTTAAGGCATTTGACCATCCCAGGTTCCAATGTCATTGGCAGTCTTGGATGGTGATCCACCAGGGTGTGTGGTGAATATAGTGTGTGTGTATTTGTTAGTTTTGCCAGTCTAGCCAAGCCCATGTGGTGCATGCCAACGCATGAATCTCTGTGGTGGAGCAACATGTCTGGTCCAACAGAGTGGAGCATGTGGGGTGGGGTGGGGTATGCAAGACCAGCTTCTAAATTTAGATGGGGAAGGTGTTGCTCTGAGTGGTATCAATGTTGTGCCTGTTGAGCTTGTGCTACCAAATAGTATAGCTCAAAGTTTGCTGCTGTAAATCCTCCCACATCATATGGCATCTATACATTACACCAGGCAATTCTCGGTTATTTGCCTGCCTAGGCCAGCCTTACCAACAGAGAGCTCAGTTGCCAAAGAAGACTTTATTAATGGGGATTAGGAGATTTTGCAACAGGTAGAGCAGTTTAGCGAGGACAGCTATCTTCGACAATGCCACCCACCATGCGGCTGACAGGGGAAGCATAATCCAGCTCTCCACCAGCCCTGCAATGTTAGTAATACATTTCCCATAATTTTCCGACATGAGCATGTTGATATCCTGTTGGTAGTGAAGCACTAAGTATCGGGTAGGATCGTTCTGCCACTTGGGAGGTTATTGGATGACAGGGACCTTCATAATTTTATTTAACAATACCAGCACTTATTTAAACCAATTTATGGACCTAGGTGAAAGGAGGGGTTCTTCAGGACCAAAAGGATTGTCCTCTGCGTACATTAAAAAGATAATTCTGCATAACCCAAACTGAATTACTCTATGGTGAGGGAATTCTCACAGTATGCAGGGTAAAGGTTCCACTGCTAAAGCAAGAAGGATGGGAGACAGTGGACACGCTTGTTTGGTGCCCCTTTGCAGAAGTATTGGTAACTAGATTAGATTGTTGACTTTTATTCTAGCCATAGGAACTGGGAATAAAAGTGATACTCATTTTAATAGAGCCCTACCCATTTCCACTCGATGGAATCAAAGGCTTTTGCCATGTACAAACACGCAGCCTGCACCTCAAGTCAAGGGTGTATGTGATGGGTAATGATGAAAATCATGCAGAGGTTATCTGATGGTGATCTGTCAGGAATGAAGCTTGACTGGTTAGGATGCACCAATGCAGGCAGCAGGGGTAGTATCTTATTTGCTATTATTTTGGCCAGTATTTTGTTGTCACTGTTGATAAAGGAGAGAGGGGGATATCATTTACATGTGTATGGTGATTTGCCGGGCTTTAACAGTGTAATCTCTTTTGCTTCATGCAACAATGGAGGGAGTAAGACACTCTCAAATGAATCGTTATATACTTCCAGCAGGAAGGGAGCAAATTCCAAGAGTATTCTTTCTAGAACTCTGCAGGGTGTCTGGTCTCTCCCTATCTGGCCCTGACCCATTCCTCAGGGACTCAATCATCGCTCTAATCTCTTGTATTGTAAACAGGGCACAGAGAGGTTCCCACATCAGGTCTCCAGTCATGCCAGAGTTGCCCTGTCAAGTTATACATTAGTGTCTGACCTGATCGCTTGGCTTTTAGGTAGCTAGAGGTCCTGTGCTCACTGTGCCACTGAAATGAAGTTACACCTGACTGAAAATCTCCAATCAGGGCAAAACTGGTTTTGGGTAGCTTGTGTTCTGGTTCAAGGAGTACCTTGCCAGGCAGTTTGGGCTGGACTGTCCCTATTGGAGCAGGTTCAGTACTGACTTACATATGGCTGGGTTCAATTTTAGGTGGCATGGTGGGCAAAAGAATGATGAGTTGCTATCCCGAGTGATTGGCACTGATTAGACAAATAGCATGCATTCCTTACATCACCTTTTCTGTGTTCAGCGTACCGCCCCAAGTGGGAAGGGTGCAAAAGGGTTCCGTGCTTACTTTGCCACTGGAATTAAGCTACATTCTACTGAGGAGCCCCAATCAGGGCTAAAGTTAGTCTTGGGTTCATTTTGTTCTGGTTTGGAGAAGATCTGGCCTGACAATTCAGAATGGACTGTTCCTATTAGAGAAGGGTCAAGTCTGATTTGCCTAGGGCTGGATCCAAACTAAGGTGGCATGGCTGACAAAAGAATAATGGGTTGAAATGCTACTCCAAGTGATTAAACAAATTGCTAGCATTCCTCCCATGACTTTTGTGTGTTCGATGTACCACCCTAAGTGGGAAGGGTAGGCCCAGATGTGGGTCCCATGCTCCTTGTGCCACTAAAAATCAAGCTACACTTGACTGAAGAGCCCTAATCAGGGTAAAAGTGGTTTTAGGATTTTTGAGGCCCAGTTCAGGGAGAACCTGGCCTGTCAGTTTGGGCTGGACTGTTCCTATTGGAGAAGAGTCAAATTGATTTGCAAATGGCTGGGTCCAAACTGAAGTGGCATGGTAAGCAAATAATTAGGGGTTGGAATGCTACCAATGAGATTGCCTTCAGTAATATGTTTATTTTGATGTAATATGTATTAAATGTTATTAAAAGTGATTTGGACAGTCAATTAGAATTATTTTTATATTTTAATAATTGCTTAATAGTTTAATTTAGGTGTAATTTAATTTAATTTTAAATGTAGTTTTAAATTAAGTTTATCACAAAATCTTTAAAATAATAAAATAACCATTTAATAATGATACATTTATTTTTATCATTAATATATATACTCCACTGGGTAGTTATTATTAGGACAACGTTTCCATAGGAAAAGCATTTTTGGTTACCTTAAAACTTTGGTGCCATTTGACAAATATTCACGTAACATTTACAAAAATATCTCATCCACCTCAACTTCTTCCTGGAAAGTTTCTGGGTGATCCGTCAAGCAGGGGCAAAGAAAGGGGGTTGGGGGTCCCAAAACAGTTTTCCCTATTCATTTTTCCATGGGAAATTTAGACTCAGCTACAGTCAAAATGTCAGAACAGATATACACAAAGTTAGTAATAGGTATCCATTCAGTAGCTTTTGAGAAATGAAGCTTTAAAAACGTTGCATTTTTTACACCACAGAGGATTTGCAGAGCCGACAGATCTCAAGATGAGACCTGATTGACTGCCATTGCATCAACAACGATGTGACGGCAGCCATCTTAGGACTCTGGACCAGGTCCTGAGTACTGACTCGAGACTCAGCCCCGAGTCCTGGAGAAAAAGGGCAAAAAAAGATATAAGGGGCAGGGTGGGGATATCCTGCCCCCTAGGCCTGGTGGTGGGGGTTCCCAGAGGGATCTCTCCCAGGGCCAAAAACATATTTATTTTTTACATTTTACCACAAATTCGTGGTGGGTCTGCACTTCGAAACAAACCCTCCCGGGGTGGGACAGGGCCCCAGAGAAGAGGCACATTTGAATGTTTAGGGGAGAGGGGCACGCAGCCCCTCTCACCAAGCCTGCAAAGGCCCCAGGGACCACATCCCCTGGGACCAAAATATTTAAAAGGGGGGCACGGTCCCCCTCTCCAAGCCTCATGGGGCCCTGGGGACCCCAATCCCTGGGCTGCTATTTTATTATTATAATTATTTTAGTATTATTATTTTTCCATTTAAAGAGAGCACAACTACCCAACCCAAGTGCAAAGCAGAGTTAGAACTGTCTAACTGGGAGATTAAAATAACCAGGTCTTCATGTTTTTGCAAAATAGCAGCAAAGACATGTTGGAGCATATTTACAAGGAGTTAACGCCACCAGAACATCACTTTTTGCGATGTTCTGGTAAAGTTAAGTCCTTCACTTTATTTACAATGCAGCGTTAAGCCACTTATGCTGCCTTGTAAATAATGCCCTTATTGACGCAGCACTTAGTGTGAAATGGGTGTGCAATGGGTGTTGCAGTGGGTGTTCCGTCATAACACCCATTGCTTTTTGACGCTGGCCCATATTTACAAGGTATGGGGCAGCACCAAAAATAAGACCAGGAAATACCTTGCCTTAAACAGGCTATACAAGGAGAAATGTTTAATTTCTCCTCGTACATTGCTCTTTCCGCGTGTGCTGCATTCTGCAGTACACATGGATAGAGAAAATCGCCTGTTAACATTGTTTGTGTTCAGGAAAGTGTTTCTTCCTGTACATAAACAATAGTCCCTGCAGCACAGGCAACCCAGCAAAATGGTGCTATGGTGCCTGTGCTGGCGCTAGGCAGCTTCTTTAGCGCTAGGGGAAATGCAGGGGTGCATCGTATTTTTGCAAATATGGCGCATCCCTGCATTTTGTAACTGATGGAGAGCAGCGTTACCAATTTTGCTGTAACACCGCGCTCCACAAGTTTCTTGTACATATGCCTCGCAGTGTCTTAAAGATTCAGGAAGTGCATGCCAAAGGTTTGACCCAAGTATGCGAAGGAACAACCTCCTGTACGCGCCAGACGGATTCTGGGCACTAGGCAAAGCGCCTGATTAACTGATCTCAATGTCTGTCTGGGCTGATAGAGAGTCACCAGATCCTGGATGTAGCGAGGGCCTAGTCCAGCCCTAGCTTTTAAAATAAAACATAGAGCTTTGAATTGAACTTTCTTTTCAATTGCGAGCCAGTGCAGTTTGCAAAGGAGATGCAAAACCGGAGCATGCTTCGGGAGCCGATATAGGACCACTGAGTTCTGTACAACCCGCAAATGACAAACAGAGGCATTGTCGATTCCCAGATAGAGAATGTTACCGTAATTGTAGTATCTTACAGAAGACACGAATCAGTATAGATTTGTAGGTCCTTTATTCCAGCCCCCGCATGAAGGAACATCCAACACGAACAAGGCACAAGCAGTCAATGACTAAAAGAGAATACTTACTACATCATACAGTTCTACAATTCTAGATCGTTAACAATAATACAGTTCTGATAATAATAGAACTGGCTTACCCATTACGCACTATACTACACAATCCCCCCCTTGAAAATGAAAAAGAAGAAAAAGAAAAAAAAAACAATTAAAAAAAAACAATTAATTACAATCAAACATTTCAAGATACTTTGGTTTCATGACAGTTCTCCCACTTGAAGTTTTGATGACATTACTGTCACCAGAGGATACATTTGGATTTGAGGAATATTGTAAATTTTCACCTAACACAGGTTCTAAATTGGGAAGAGTATTCTGCTTGTCATTAGAAACAAAATCATGTATGCCCACAGTTTCGGGAGCAACATTTGAATTTTCACTATCCTGAGTGGTGTTCAAGGTATTTGAATTTTTACTATTCTGAGTGGTGTTCAAAGTATCCAACCACCAAAAGTTTTTCTTGATACTCACACATTCCTTATTACTGTTAGATGTAACAGGAGCAAGGCGGCTAAAATGCCAGACACATTCTGTAATAAAGCAGTGTTATTCATAACCTTTACTACAAGTTTGGGATTGCTAAATTTACTCTCTCCTTTGGAAACTTTCTTTGCACTTTTTACACGAACCCATTGGCCCTCACATAAATTAACCTGTTTGGTACCATGTTTTTGGTCATAATAAACTTTGTTTTTAAGTTAAGATTGTTTGATACTTTCTCTCACCGTTGGTATATCACACTGGACCATTCCATTCCTAGCCAGCCAACCAGGATTAATTTTAGAATGGGGAATCCTACCTCTCATCAAAGAGAAGGGACTTTTACCAATGGAATTATGAATAGTGCTTCTGTATGCCCAGAGTAACTTTTTCAACTCCTCTTCCCAAGGTAAATTACTTTTGTTGGCAAGCTGAAGGACCCCTTGATACTGCGATTAGCCCTCTCAACAATACCATTTCCGCTGGGATGATATAAAGCAGTGAACCTTTGTTGAACACCAGAAGCGGCTAAATAATTCTTCATTTCGAAAGATTTGAATTGTACACCATTATCAGATAATATAAATTTTGGAAACCCTTCTCTCAAGAAAATATCATCTAAAAATGAAATTACAGTCTTTGTATTTATAACATCAACAACACACACTTCTAACCACCTAGAAAATGTGTCCACAAGAACCAAAATGTACTTCTGAGAGTCATCTTGCCATAAGACTGGTCCCATGAAATCAATGGCTACTACTTCCCATGGACACTTTGGGCAATAAGGAGAAGCCAAAGGTGGATTGAAAGTTTTAAGAGTTTTATCAGACATCTCACATTTGATGCATGATCTAACACATCTCTCTACATCAATGTCAATTCTAGGCCACCAATAGAGCTCTTTTATGCGTAATTTAGTGTGTGTAATACCAGAGTGGCCCTCGTGACATAAATCAAGTATTCTATTTCTTAAACCCTTCGGTGGAATTACTTTATCACCTCGTAAGACCAAAGAATCATTTAGGCTGAGCTCATTGCGCACTTCCCAAAAACCTCTAAGCTCATCATTGACAATTTTTTTGTCTACACCATTCCAACCTTTCACAATAAGTTGCTTGAGTACCAGTAAAATTTGATCAGAACTCTCTGCTTCAAGCCACTCTTCCTTACTGAAACTACCACGTGTACTATCAACTGAAATGGAAGCAACAGAAAAATCATTCCAAGAATTGTTATCCAGTTCAATTAATGGAAGGGACATGCGGCTCAAAAAATCAGCAGTAAAGTTTTTGACACCAGGTACATATTGTATATTATACATGAAATCCTGTAATCGCATAGAGAGTCTAGCAATCCTAGCAGTAGCATTAGTTAAACCCTCAGTGGTGAGTAGTTTAGTAAGGGGGTTGTGATCGCAACGTAAAACAAATTTCCTGCCCCATAAAAATTTTCTGAAATGTTCTAGGGCCCACACACAAGCTAAAGTCTCCCGTTCTATTACCGAATAACGTTCTTCCGTGGGGGTTAAAGAACGTGAAGCAAAAGCGATAATAACTTCTTTCTGGTTGTCATCCAATTGGGTTAAAACACCACCTAAACCTTTGCTACTGGCATCAGTAGTAACGATAGTATTTGCAAAGGGATCAAAACCCTGAAGATTTGGCGCATGGGCAATAGCTTTCTTTATCTCTTCAAAGGATAGCTGACAAGAAGCACTCCATACAAATTGTACCTTATTTTTCAGTAAAGATCTCATGGCATGAGTCCTTTCTGAAAATGTATCCACAAATTTAGAGTAAAATTCCGCAAGTCCCAAGAAAGACCTGAGATCTTCTTTGGATTGCGGGGCAGGGGCATCAACAAGGGCATTTATCAAACTGGATTTAGGTTTGATACCCAACGCACTAACTTCATGACCTAAGTAGGTAACTTTTTCCTCCGCAAATTTGCATTTAGAAAGTTCTGCTGTTACACCCTTTTCTTGTAATGTACACATAACTTTTCTTAAACGCTCGTCATGGACTTTCTTATTGGCCCCCATAACCAGGATATCATCTTGGAAAAACACTACCCCTTGCATATCACCAAACAATTCATACATGAGTCTTTGGAAAACCGCAGCTGCGGACGCTAACCCAAATGGCATGCGGCGAAATTGAAAACAACCAAAAGGGGTGCAAAAGGCTCTAAAGTGTTGACTCATGGAATGCAAAGAGATCTGGTGATATGCACTGGAAAGATCAATGGTAGAAAACCATTTGGCACCTTTGGTTAATGAAAGCATTTCGTCAATTCTTGGGAGAGGGAATTGATCAATGATAATATTATCATTTAAATACCTTAAGTCAATACACATGCAAATCTTCCCATTGGCACGTCTGGCTATCACAATTGGAGAAATCCAGTCAGAAGCCTCAACTGGTTCTATTATAGCAGCATCCTGTAATTTTTAAGTTCTTTTTTAACTTCATCTTGTACAATTAAAGGAATATGACGAACCTTGTGAATCTTGGGAATGGCATTGGTTTTGATGCGAATCTTATGTGAGAAACCATCAAGTTTCCCAATGCCACCAGCAAAAACTTTAGGGAACTCATCCATAACCCATTTTTTTGTATTTTCTGCATCACACATTACTAAAACTTGTTCAGGACTGTTAGGGTCTAAAATGATATCGAGTAAACGTTGATCTTTCCATCCTAAAACAGAAGGTCCATCAGCAGCTACATACAATTTGCACAACGCTCTCCTACCTTTAAATTCAAATATAAGAGATCTAAAGCCTAGCATGTTAATTTTCTGTCCAGTAAAACTCTCAGGATTCACGTCAGTAGGCTGTAAATAAGAACCAATAGTATTAGCAAATTTTTCATCCCAAATAAATCGAGCAATGATGGTGAAAGGAGATCCTGAATCAGCAGCAACTTGCAAAATGATACCACCAAAAGATATCATGCATAAAGGTTTGTTGCTGTCACCATCTGTGATATTTACCACAACATGTCTTACAGTACCAGCGGACATAATGTCAGAGTTTTCTGGAGATTCATCATCCTCGTTGTTATCCGATAAATCTGAACCATTGTTAATGATGCAAGTGACACGAGGTTTCTTGGAACGTTTCCTTCTGCAAACCTTAGAGAAATGACCTATAAGTCCACATTCAAGACATTTAGCCGATTTAGCAGGACACTTGTCAAATCTTGCGGTATTCGATGTACTGCCACATCTATAACATACAAAACCAGATTGAGTAATATTCTCCTCCTTCCTAAGGTTAGCGTTTTGATAAGGTCTCATATTTTGATATGGCTTTAGCGGTTTGTAAGTGTAAGCTTTTTCTTTTCTAATGTCACTGATTTTGTTTACAGAAACTGGTTCATTAGACAGAGTAACTGCTTTTGCACATCTGTCAGAAAGTTCTGCCTTTTTGACTAAAGTTATGATATCCTTGAGACTGGATTCACCTTCAATCCATAGCTTGTCTTGAATATTTTTGTTTTTGGTGCACATAACCACCTGATCTCTGATCATGTCATCGTGTAAAGTACCGAATTTGCATTTAATAGCCAAATTCTTCGATGCAGATACAAAATCTTCTATTGACTCATTAGGGTCTTGTTTTCGTTTATAAAATGTGCGTCTAGATACCGCTACACACACCACTGGTGAATAATGATCATCAAGATCAGCGATGGCACATTTGAAAACATCTAAATCACCACTTCTTTCTATTTTCTGCATTTGATTATAAATTCTAAGACCCTCAGGTCCTAAACAATGCATTAAAATCCTTTTTCCTTTCAGGAGACATGACACTTCCATTGTCTTCAAGAGTGGCAATATAATTCACAAAATATTCTTTCCACTCTTGCCATTTTACATTAGGTTCTCCTGGGCTAGTTAAGAATTCTTTTGGATTATTGAGATTTATACTGACACTTTGTGTAGAGTTACTTGCTGTAGCATTTGTTGTATTAGAAGTTGTACCAGCAGACCTTGTAGAGTTACCTTCCATATGTATACAATAATAGAATAAAATAAAGGAAGAAAAATGAACAAATCACAAAAAAAAAAGCGCGAATTTGAATCTTACTGCAAGATCTGGAGTCCATGAACTGCTACAAGCGATCGCTGAAATTTTTAATAAAGTAAAAAAAACGATGTGAAAATCTCTTTTAGAAAGCCTGAATTCACAGTATGCGGTATTTTCTTCCGAACAGGAATACAAAATGGCCGCTGAGGTCACGTAACGTGACCTCGTAATTGCATGTGGTGACGTTATCCAAAAGAACTGATCGGTGGAACGCAGGAGGATCAGAACACGTCCTCGCGTCTTGGAAGGCAGCGTGTGGATGTCCTCGTGAGGCTGCGCATGGAATGACAGTTGGCCGAAATTTAAAAGTAAGCAGCGCGGCAGTTATCGTTGCAGAAGGGGGTACAATAAAATGTAAATTTCTGAAAGAAAAACTCACGGAGAACGGAGTTACGATCAGGCTCCTCTTCTGTTCTTTTGTTATTCCTTTTCTGTTATTTGCGTGTCGGTTTCAATATTAAACACGCATTGAACCGAGAACGGAATGCAGAATCTTCAGTGCGGAAGATTTGTAGAAATGGTTGTAGAAAATAGTTGGCAGGGGCTGGACCATCGATCGTCGCCAATTGAATGTAGTATCTTACAGAAGACACGAATCAGTATAGATTTGTAGGTCCTTTATTCCAGCCCCCGCATGAAGGAACATCCAACACGAACAAGGCACAAGCAGTCAATGACTAAAAGAGAATACTTACTACATCATACAGTTCTACAATTCTAGATCGTTAACAATAATACAGTTCTGATAATAATAGGACTGGCTTACCCATTACGCACTATACTACAGTAATCTACTTGTGAGAGTATCAAGGCCTGAATTAGAGTTATTTGTGCAGAGTGGGGAATAGTCCAAATAATCTTCCTCACCCTCTTCATCACAGCAAACCAATGGAGGCCACTTTGAGTCACATAGAAAGGCTTTCATCCAACCAAAAACCCAAGTTTTTTACTTTTGGGGATAGTGTTGGAAGAGCCCCCAAGGGCTCAAGCCAGTGTTGTGAACCCTAAAGCTGTGGATTCTTGCCAAGCACCATAATCTTGGTCTTGTGGCAGTTGGGTTTAAGAGAGTTACTATTCATCCAGGAAGCGACTCGTCTTAGACTGACATGAAGGGCATCTGGGTTGTGCCCCTGAGCTGTTGACATTGGAAGGGAAGGGGGGCTAGAAGACCCTATCGCTGAGCCTCAAAAGGCCCAGTGATCCCTTCCCCTTAGGCTGGCTCCATTGTTGTGTTCCAGGAAGCACACTGCCAGGACATAGTTTCCCTCCCAATAAAAGCGCTGGCAGGTAACAAATCTGTACTCCCACACTGTGGAAGATGCAAAAATGCTCCCTCCAGGTATAAGCACCCATTTTTTTCCCTGCCTGTGCTCGTGCAGTCAGGGAATCAAAGATTGCTTCCTCCCAGTGGGAGGAGGGAAAAAAAACAGCTCCCACCCGGCAAAAGCAAAGTTGGCTCACGCTGCATGCAGGGAAGCTGGCAGGGTCATGGGAGCCCTAGTGCCCTTGGGCCCTGGGGCTCTTTGTGGGGCTCCCCATGAAGCAACCAATGTTCTGTGTTGTGGGTGCCCCAGGTGGGCACCAGAGCACCCACTTTAGGCTCCGGGGGATGGGGTTCCTAAGGCCAGTATTTACTATTCCCAGGAAGATCGGCAGCCCCCGGCAACATTAAAAAAACAGTAAGGGCCTAATTATGATGTCGGGCGGATCACCACCGACAGGCCATCGGTGGTTGTCCATCCGACATCTGAGACTGTGGTCCAACCGCTGCATAGTGATGCAGTTGGTCAGAGCACAGCGGTTGGAGGGACTGACCGATGCCTCTGACAGGCTCAAGGAACCTGTCAGGCCGTCGGTCAGACCGTAATCCCTACAGTAGGGATTACAATGTCCCTTTCCCTTCTGCCTTTACATGGCGGTCTGACTGGCAGGTAAAGGCAGATGGAAATGGACTTTAGGGGCCCGTAGCAGGGCCCCTATGGGCCTCTGCTATGGGGCCAGGGGGCACATGTGGTGTCCCCAAATATCCATGCACCGTGTGCCAGGCAAGGTGCCTGGCACACGGTACATGGATGTTTGCAGAATGCCTTTTTCCATTCTGGCTTGTGCTGCGGCCCTTTCCTGGGCCGCAGCACAAGCTGCAATGAAAAAATGCATTTTTCGAACCACCTACACAGTGGTCACATAGTGATTTGCCGGGTGAAACTACCAACTACATATTGGGCAGTTCCATTACCGTGGCGCCGACTGCCATCGTAATCAGGCCCTAAGTCTTCCAGGTCAGTGAATCAATGAAACCAGGTGAGTTTACCGTATTTTTTACAGCACTCCTGGCTGTAGCTCTATGCTCTTCAGCTTGTGGTTTGCTCTATGGCTGCACTTTGTAACTTGAGCAATGTTAAAAGAGACACAAATGTGTTTTTTTAATAAAGCTTTTACTAAATTTGTATATGATGTTTACTGTTATTAAACATTGAACTGTGTGAATTAAGGAAATATACATTCATTATAATTAGGGCTCCCGGTTTTATGGTATTTTTTTTTTTACATTTCTGTCTGTATTTATCCATATTTATTTTTTAGCCATCTTATTGGTATTTATCCATATTTATTTTGTGTTTTGTAAACAGATGAGGTGATAACTCGTATATTTCTGCATTTATTTAATGGATAAAGGTGGACTCATACTTTGATGCCTGTCAGGTTTTCGCACATTACACAGCCAAAAATATAAAAATATTAAACCAACATTAAAGAAATAGTGTAGTAACACATATACATGATGAGATATGCAGTAATTTAAGTACATCTCATTGAGCTTTGTAGCTCCCCATGCTGTCATTATGTACAGCTACTGGCCTGAAAGTGATTAATCTCAGCATGAGGAATCACTCAAAAGAAGCTAAATTATCTGTATTTTTCCGCTTTTAAAAATAAATACAGACAGGAGAGGCAGTGTTTTCAGTCTTTATTTATCTGTAAAAATGGAAAACGCCTTTGGGACCTTATATGTATTTAGCTATGCAGCACATTAGCCTGGGTGCTGAAACATCTACTGTTGTTTAACATGGAGGGAAAGTAAGCACCAAACTGCGTGACACGCCAGGTATGGGAACACATGGAGAGAAATATTGCCTTTCAGCAGGAAATGGTATAGTCCAAAGCTCTGTTTTCAATATAAAATCAGGGCCTTCTGTGGTCATCACTGAAAATACAAGATTTGATAAAAATATTATTGTCTACGGGTGCTTGTGGAAGACAATTTCTATGGACTGGAATCTAGAGAATGCTAAAGTGATTCTGGTATTTTACTGACCTCTGCTGGTCGTTTTCTATCAAGAAAGTTAAATAGAGGCAGTTGCCAGAAAAATTTAAAAAAGAAAGTCTCTTAGCAGAAAGCAATTCTGGTATTTTACTGACCTCTGCTGGTCGTTTTCTATCAAGACAATTAAATAGAGGCAGTTGAACAGAAATTAAAGTCACTAAGCGGAAGCAGACAAGTCCTAGGGCTGATCTCCAGAGCCCACAAAGTACATACACATATAAGTATATAAGAAGTATATACTAAAGTATATACAAGAGGTCTTGAATGCTCGACCTAAAAAGGAGTGTCAAATCTTGGATTAATATTCTAGGGGACAGATGAAGACACCCATCTGACTCCCAGAAGTGTACATTTAGATTCAACAAAGAATAGTATAATTTATTTACCGATATAAATCGTACCTGCCTTTAGTGCATCAGTAATGTAATGGAACACGAAATAATATACCGTAATGGGAATTATTATAATCGCAGAACTGTGATGATATTAAAATATGTTTATCATTTGCAAATGCCTCATGATTTAATGAAACCCTGCTTCATTCAACTTGGACATATTGGGTAGCATTTGAAATTCCCACAAACTCGATAATATGAACAGAAAATTGGGTACAAATTCATTGCTCTCGAAGATATATTTTTATTATTCAAGAAAAACTACGCATCAAATGATGTTTTCTGAATAAAGACGGTTGTTTTCTTGGCCTCCTTTCTGTGTCTGGGAAATTGCATGCTAAATTTCAAAAGCAACAACACATCTCCATGAAGCACTGGTCCCCAGGAGAGAAGGCAAATAGCTTTACAGATTAGGAAAGCCATTTTGCTGCACTTGGTTTTCACCTATTGGTTTTCTGTCATCCAAGCACAGCTGGATAGACTAGTGCTTTGTTTTTTTAATCATAACGGTGCAGCACTATGATTGTGCTCCACATGGAAACAACATTTGAAAATCCTATAATTACCAACATTATTTAGCGGCAAACAGCCAGAATGATTTGTTTTGTGTTTTAGACATTTCTATTAAGTTTCCCTAAAAGAAATGTGCGCTAAAGTAACACGCAGGAATTACTCCATCACTGATGGACTTAAACAGATAGACAGCGTCAGGTGAAAATGCCAGTGTTTGTTTTAATAGCAAGATGAGATGTGAACTGCTTGCTTAACAGGTTTTCAGCTAATATATTTCAGTTCTGGGGGACTGAAAAAATAGTTTAATTTTCCTCATATATGTCATTTGCACTACTTGGGGTGCATTAAAAACAAATGTTATCAAGCCCTGACTTACAAAGGGACACCATTCTTCCGATGTAACTGGATGCCTCGCAGCTTTTCAGTCTGAAAACACCGAAGATGGGATTCTTTGCTGCTCCAGATCTATTAACACTTTGCGCCAAGTTTGCATCACAAAAGTGATACAAACCCAGCACAAAGAATTGTGTTGGAACATACTTTCCAATGTAAACTGTGTTTTAGGTGAGAAAGTTGCCTAATACGTGCTACTTTGCTTCAAGGGGCCGTATCGTAGGTGGTACATGGGTATTGCCATGCAACCATCCACAGGCATATCCTTATCTACGAGTTGTAGACAGGTGTAGGAAAATGCCTCTTTTTGGGTGATCACCTATCATCTGATGCTGCTGTTGTTTGACTGTGCACTGGGACCCTTCAAACCAAGTTCCATTGCATGTGCTCTGACCTGTACAATATGTTGAAATTAGTAATACTCCTATTGGCATATTTAACTTATCTAGAAGTCCCTAGTTTATTGCACCAAGTGTACACAGGGCCTGTAAGTTAAATGTCACTAGTGGACTGCAGTACCTAATGTGCCATCCACCACAGTGACCATATAAACGTGCCCTGATGTCTACCATAGTAGCCCGACTGTGGCAGTTTAAAAACTGCAATTCAACCTGTGAAAATAAACCCTAACAGGTCTACACCTTTATTTTAAATATTAGTAAGTCACCCCTAAGTAGGCCTTATAGACCATAAGCCAGGATGCGTGGTATTTAAAAGTAGTATATGTAGAAAGTTATTATTAAGCATGTCCTTACTGTTGCATCCAAAAGCTATTTCACTGTGGCAAGGGTGGCTGTTCCATAGAGAAGCACTGGGATGCACCTAGAAATTTCAATTGTGGACTCTTTTTAATATTTGTTAAAAGCTTGATTTACTAGTGAAGTCGGACTGTTAATAAATATTGAGGTAAAGGTACTTTTAGAAAGTCACATTTTCCCTTCCTTAAGCCTCTGGAGACTATTTTATATTAGCTTCCAGCTGCAGCCCTCCGAGTACTCAAGCCTTAGGTGAGGTTCGACGTGACCTCAGAGGAGTAGTTGCTCATTTCCCTGGCCACACCTCTGGGGTGGGCACACAAGCTCTACACAAGGGCAGTAGGTTTTCACCATATTCAATTTAGGCAGAGAGGGACATTATGTGATTCTTTGCAGTGGGGCATGCAGGAACTGCTGCAAAAGTGGATAGGGTTACCCTTGGGAATTTTCCCCTTTTAGTTAGGTAGAGGCCAGAAGTCACCCCATCCACAGGCTGGTGCAAGGCTGGCAAAAATGTGGCACCACTGGGCACCCTCTTCAGAACACCCTGGACCTGTGCTGCTGTGAAAGAACAGAAGAAGGAAGGGATCTGCTGTTTGAGACCTGTGAGGAGCCCTGAAGGGCTGGACCTGCTCCCACCAATACTCAAGACAAAGAAGCAGACTCCAAGCTTCAGTTGGCTGAACTATGATTAAGCTAGAGGGCCACAACAAGCTGCAAGAAGCTTTTTACTGAAGGAGTCCAGCTGACCAGTTCCACTGGACCTGCCACGGACACTGCTGGTGACTTCTTCTGGAGTGAGTATAGACCCCCAAGTGCTGTTTCAGAGGACCTGGAACCCTGGGCTCTGTCAAAGTGTACTCCTCTTAAAATCCAGAAAAACCTGGGACTTGGATACATTTTGGATAGAAAGACCCATAAAGGACAGGAACAAACCTGCTATGTTGATCCAACCAAGGTACGTTTCCGCTGGGCTGAAGATTCAGGAATCATCCACTTGAAGCTTTGCCACAGCAGCAGAAAAAGTATCCACCTTTGTGAGCCCTCTTCAGCTACAGCCTTGCACCACTGGAGAAATCCGAACACCAAAATGTGACTAAGCCCAAGTGTAGAAAGCTTCACTGGACAAAGGAACCAAAAGTATCTGGCTGACGAGAGGAGTTCGTTGGGAGCAAATTTTGAATTGTCCAGCTTGGAGCTTTTCTCGCCTAAACCAACAGCTTCACTGGGAATTCATCAAATGCCTTTCTGACATCGTGGAGTATCTTCTCTGATACAGTCTGCTGCCTTGCCCCACTCAAAGATTTTGACTTCCAGAAAAAAATACTAAGTTCCAAGGCAAAATCTCTGACCGGGTCGAACCTGGTTGGTGTATCCTACCCACACTCCATTGCAGTCAGCCTCAAATCGTGTCTATGTCCTGCTCTACTGCGACCAGAAGACTCGTAGTGGTGCATAATGTTTTTTACTGCTATTTCGATTTAGAATTTTAAAAAATGCATATCTCTGATTTCCCTTATTGGACCTTTGTAGCTTTGGTGTCATTTTGTTCATTATATTATTCTTTATTTTTATAAATTGGAGTGGGAGTTGTAATGTGTTGTGTTTTAAACATTTTGCCTTTTTTTGTAATTCTAAATGCTTTCCACATTTTCCCAAGTTAAGCCTGTCTGCTCTGTGCCATAGCAATGAGGGACTGAACTCAGGTTTAAATTACTGAAACTTGCACTGGGCCTATCAAGATAGGGACATTATTACTTGTGGTGGACTTCCATCCACCCCAAATAATAATCCACTTTCTCACAATCAGGGATTTTCACCAAGAAATCATGGCTCCTCATGGCTGGCATGACAGAGAAGAACTTTTTTAAAGTCTTCACTTTTTTCCCACTTAGCATGAGTTCTACACTCTGTAAAACAGAGAAAAGTGGGGCAAGTATGAAAGCATAGTTTTTGTACTGGAAGGGTCTCCTCCAGTACAACACCTATGATTGGCAGAACATATACACCCTTGCACTACAGTGAAGGGGTTCGTGCATTGGCACATGACAGCCAAGGTGAGCAAGCATAAGAGTAAGAGAAAACCAGCACCATATCTTAGTAGATCTCATTCTTTGAATAACTGAATACCAGCACCATATCTCATCCTTTGATTCAACGCAGCGCAGCGCTGCAGCTTTGGTTGCTGAGTTTCATTGAGTCAAAACTTCCTTTTAGTGTTTTCCTCTTGCAGCGCATCACTGTAAGTTCAGTCCTGTGTTTCTCAAATGGAATTAAAGCCTACTGGTAACGGATGCCAATTCATGGATTTCCCAGGGACTTGAAACCTTCTGTACTAAGTCACAGATGAGTACCGAGCTGCTGTGACAAAGCTGGAATGGTAGGCGTAGGCCAGAGGTTAACATACATGGCTCTGCATGGTCCTCTCACTATCACATTCACCATGACTCAACCAGTCCATGGGCATGGCGGGCCCCCATCCCAAGTGTTTTAGCCAGGGCAAATTCAGATTTAATGTTGCAGATTCCTTTATGGTATCTTCAGCACTAGACACTAGCCCTTGCTTTACCGCTGGATGACACTGTGTGGTATGGTCGGCCCTGGTCAAACTTTTCAGATGAGCCACCCACACTAGATATCGAAGTTGTGACTAGAATGGGGACATAGGGTATAGGGGTATGGTTGGGTCAGGCAGCACAGCCTGTTCTGAAAGCAGCCCCTTCACCTGCAGCCTACCAGAAACATACTGGAGTGACCAGTCCTATCTTCAGATTGCATCTGGAGCCATGTACATTTTCTGTGACTTACTCAGTTTCAGGAAAACCAGGCTCACTACTGGAGGGGTTTTGATGCAGCTCCAAGACAAGAAGCAGAAGAAAAGCACCATACTGGCAGTCTCTGTCCCTAGGCTAGAAGCCACCATCTGATTTGAATCATTACCTCTGCATTCCTGCGTGGCTGGATTGTTTTGGGTTGTTGAGAGGCAGTTATTGAGTGCTGTGCTGCACAGTGTAGGGATGATAGCAGCTAACCCACCTCAATTATGTTTCAGAGATTCAAAACAAGTTCCTATCAAACACCTACTCTAATTAAGCACTGTGCATAGCCCTTTCTGTAAGTACATGCCTATGCAGAAAAGGGTCTTGTGTAGATGTGATACAGCGTCAGGTATCTCAGTTACAATGTCAGCATGTTAGTGGTTGAAACATTTTCTGGAGACAAGTTTCTGATGGTCAGTGATCAATATTCCTGTAGACACAGGAACATATTTATGAGCCCCTTGCGCCAGCGGAGCATCACTTTTTGTGATGCTCCGGTGGTGCAAACCTTGAAATCATATCTATGAGGCCCCGCAAAGTAAATTTGTGTGGCTTTGAATAGCCTCATATATATGGTATAAGGCAAGGCAGTGTAAATCGCTGCATTGCATAACTCTGTGCTCAGGAGGCATTCCATGAGCTTTGCGATGGGTGTCCCCATGCAACACCCATGGATTTCTGCGCTTCCCCATATTTACAAGAGCTTCTAACCCTGGGAGTATGCCAAAACCATACACCTCCAGAGGTGAGGCATAACAAAGAGAAATAACTTTAGTTCTCCTTGTTTTTTCCTCTTTCAATGTGTGCTGTATTCAGCAGCTCACATGGAAAGAGGAAACCACCTCCCAGAATTGTTTTTGAGCACAAAGGTGCCTCTTCCTGCACAAAAACAACCCTGTGTGTAACACAGGCACCCCCATGCACCATGGTAAAAGGGTGCCTGCATTGGCCCTAGGCTGCCGAAACTGTGCCAGCGCAGTGGGAAAGGACAGGAATGCACCGAATCAGAGTAATATGGTGGATTCCTGCCCTTTCTCTTTGATGTAGGGCAGCACAGCAAGGTGACCAAGCAAAGTGTTGATTGTAGGCTATGTAATTCATCAGTTGAGACTACTGTTCACATTGTCTGTATCTGTCCTATTCTACTGGTTGAATTGAGTTCACTGTTGAAGAAGCTGTTAAATGAACAGGGTATTTGTTCCTGTAGGCAGGCAGGCAATCATTGCTTGTCTGGACCTGAACAATTTGCACTTAAATATTGCCTTTACGAAATTCATGATGTTGGTGGAAAACGGATTTTTGAAAGCCAGTAATTATCAAATTGGGTTTACACTGCTAATAATCGCATGAAGTACCAATTTGTAAATAATCAGTTTTAACGTAATTTACTCTTTGAATGTGATGAAACACCTTAATATTTTCCTGCTGTTCCCCTGATGTTATATTAATCTTCATAAATGTTTTTAATGATGGGTTTTAATGTTTTCAGTCACAGTATAAGATGAAGTGGCTTATAAAGCTATTGTTGTCCTTGCTGCTGTCTAAACTAGTATTAGGTTTTTGATATTTAAATAAGTAGTAGGTGATATGAAATATTTATTTTTGTAAATACTTTCAGTTTAGACACAGTAGTTTTTATCTGATTGTTTTAGCACTCTGTAATGTTGTTTTGTAGCAGTTTTTACTAACATATACAATAACGTTATCAAAATGATTGCATTTACACACAAAATGATGTCTTTAATACGTTGTTTGCTATTCTTGAACCCTTGACCAAGGCCTCACTACCATTGAAATGAAGAAACTCTAAAACAAAGAGAATGGTGTGTGAGCACTCCTAGTGATTACCCCTAAGTTGAGCATTGGAAGCAGAGTGCATCTCACAAAAAATGCTTCTACCTCCTCTTTTTTATTCTTTTCAGCCATAATACATAACCTATGAATGTGGTTTTGTACTCCTATTATGTATACTTACAGTGTATAAAAAAAGATGTGTATCTTTTTTCTCAATTGTATTGTATTGAAACTTATAAAGCGCACTGTAACCCTACGGGCATCCTGGCGCTGCGGTACATATGCACTGTCACCATAGTTCCGGAATCAGCATGTTGCTAAGCTAAGCCTGTACTCTGGGGAAAAGCCATGTTTTGACTTTCCCCCTGAACTTCAGCAGATCCTGCGACTGTCTCAGGTCAGCTGGGAGAGCATTCCAAAGGCGTGCTGCCGCATAGCTGAAAGCTCTTCCGCCTGATTTCGCTCTCTTAATCTTGGGTATATTCACCAAGTTGGCCGAAGCGGAGCGGAGGCTGCGGGTGGGAGTATACCAGCTGAACGTAGACTGCAGCGGTATGGGCCCCATCCTGTGCAGTGCCTTAAAGACAATGCACAGTGATTTGAATTGTATCCTCTGGAATACAGGGAGCTAGTGCAGCTCCGCCAGCGCCAGAGATGTAGATGACCGTCGTGGTCTTGATAAGGCCAGATTAGCCGCCACAGTCTGGATTCTCTGGAGTCTCCCAATCAAGTACCTTGGGGATTCCAGCAGTAGCGCATTACCATAGTCAAGCCGACTCAGAATGGCGCTCCTTACTACTTGTGCTCGTCCCTGATTTGGGAGTAGCAGGAGAATCTTCCGGAGAACCCTGATGAACGAAAAGCTGCTTCCCACAATTTTATTGACTTGAGTTTCGAGGTTTAGCTTGTCATTAAAGCTGACCCCAAGATTACGTACCTTTGTAACGGGTAGTAAGGGTGTCTCCGTGGGTATGGGCCAGAAGCCCAGAGGAAGAGAGCAGGGGACTTTACCTGCTGCACAGCAGAGTATCTCAGTTTTCTCGCAATTAAATTGCAAGGAGTTGTTCTTCAACCAGTGCACCGTTTCTTGCATACAGGCATGAAAATTTCCAGCGAGACTGCTTGGTCTCCCTCCAGTGACAAGATAAGCTGTGTATCGTCAGCATAGTTTACCAAGCTGACCCCGTATGACTTAATAATCGCAATCAGGGGACTCATATAGGCGTTAAACAGTATCGGGCTCATTGCCAAGCCCTGGGGGACCCCATGCCTAATCTCTGCAAAATCCGAACGATAGGGGGGGAAGAGCCACCGCCTGACATCTATTAGTCAGGTAGGATCGAAACCATTCCAGGGCTACTCCCAACACCCCTACTGTCTCCAGCCTTGCTAGGAGAACTGTGTGGTTGACCGTGTCGAATGCGGCAGACAGGTCCAGCAAAATCAGTATAGCTGATTGTCCCCTGTCTGCTCGCATTCGAAGATCGTCCAGAACGGTCACCAGCGCTGTCTCCGTCCCATGGCCTGGGCGGAACCCAAACTGCACATCCTCCAACTTGTTATTTAGCTCCAAAAACTGAGAGAGTGCCCTGCTGACCAGGCGCTCTATGATCTTTACTGGTTAGGGGAGGAGGGATATGGGTCTGTAGCTCTTCGGGCATGCTGGATTAAGCGCAGGTTTTTTCAGCAAAGGTGTTACTATTGCTTGCTTCCAGCTTGCCGGTACCAGCCCACTACTTAGCGATTGGTTGCATAGCTGTCAAAGTATTGGGAAGAGTTCAGGTCCCAACTCCTTCCAAATTTTAGGAGGGAGGGGATCCAGAGGAGAGCCAGAGGAGACTCCTAAGGCTATCTTGTTAAACTCCTCCTCAGAGGGAAGATCAAAGTGATCGAGGCAAGCCGCCTGCTCACCAGACTCAGCCCCACACTCCCAGCTCTTTTGCTTACTAGGTGACGACCAGCCATCTATCTCGCCAGATATGACCGCGTCGTCCATTTTCAGCCCTTCTATGATTTTACTTATTTTGTCCTCGAAAAAAGTGGCTAAGCTGTTGCATAGCTCCTGACTAGGCAGAATCTTGTTTTTCGTACAGTCAGGACTGGCAATATCCTTCACGATTTTACATATACCCTTAGTACTATTGGGCGCCTTCTGGATAATTTCGGCGTAGTATTCTGCCTTAGCATTCACAATTTCCTTTTTATATCTACCTATTTTCTCCTTCCAGGAGGCTTTATCTATTTCTGCATATGCCTTCCTCCATTGCCGCTCGGCCAGTTTACATTCCTTTTTTAAAGTCCTCAATGTTTCATTGTACCACGGGGCGGAGGGTCTCCCCAACTTCCAAATTTTCATTACAGGGGCAACCTGATCAAGTTTTCCAATGACATGTCCGCAAAAGGTCGCGTAGTTCTGTTCCACCGATTTCATGGAATACAGAAGCCTGTTAACCTCAAATACAGGGGACAGTTCAGCCCTCTTCATGAGGCTCTTCCAGTCCCTGCCTAGGAAGCTTCTTCCCCTTATGGCAGTATCTACCCTCGGCTTAGGAATAGCCACCCGAAATTGGACCAGGTGGTGGTCAGACCAGCCCATCGGGACAATATTTTCCACTTTGACAGAGTCTTTTTCAGCAAAGATCAGGTCCAAAACATGGCCCCCCTTGTGAGTAGGTTCTGAAACCCGCTGTGTTAAATTTAAATCCTCACAGGACTGTATTAGATTATTATAACCAGAGTCCAAACTTCCGTTGGCCCACAGGTTAAAATCTCCTAAGACCACCAATCTGATATGGGTGAGTGCCATATTACTAAGTACATCAGCCAAGTCCTGCTGATGTTGAAGACAAATTGACCCAGGGGGTCTATAGCATAATATGCCTGTCAGACAGAGCCCATTACGGTCTTTTAGGCGAAGGCCCATCCATTCAATGCCTGATACCTCATCGACATCCATCGATGAGATATCCCATATCTCCTTAAAAACAATCCCGACCCCCCCCTCTGCCGTTAGCATCATTGAAATATTTACCAATTGATCCAACTCAAGAGGCCTTAGTGGTGTTTACCACAGTTTTGGAGACCCGCTGGTCTCTCCAACTACTTAACATGAGTAAAGGTAATAGTTCGAACAGCTTCTCATAAGTCATCTGTCATTCTTGGGATAGTTTCAGGGCACTCTTCCATATCCCGTCTCAGTGACTCTACGCTTCCCACAGCAGAGTCAGTATTGTTCCCAATTTTTGCTAGTTCCCGCAGGGCCCCTAAACTGTTAGCCATCTCGAGCGCAGCTGAATCTTTGCATTCCACCTGTTTCTTGGACGGTTGTTTAGTGCTTGCAGCATCTCTGTACCACCTGTGCTGTCACTTGGGCTTTGATGAGTCAGTCTAATCCTCATCACCAGCACCCTCTTTGTATTTTTTAATACAGTCCAGGGTTCTGAGGTGTCCTTAAATAACATGTCAATGATCTATTAGGATCTTGAACTGGTCCGGGAACAAGAGCATGTGGTGGAAGCCTGCTTCGTGCAGTTTCTTTTTTACTGTTTTACAGCTATTAAGGATGCCTTTGATAGTGCAGAAAAGGGTCCAATATTTTAGTTTCCAGTACCAGTTCAACCTGTGACTTACAAGAATTGACTCCAACTCCACACCAAATTCTTCTTCTAGGCGACAGATCTTTGCGACTGTTTTTGAATGGAAGCTAAATCAAATCATCAAATCATATTAATCAACAGAAAAATCAATCAGTTCTTAAGTTCAGACAATGCTGAGAGTTTTAGATTGGTTCAGAAAACCTTATTTCTCATAAAGAGATTAGTAAAATTCTTAGATCTTTTTATTCAATTAGTAAGTCAGATAAAATCTATTTACAGAACTTTATCAAGAGAAAATATGGTTAGAATCATTAATATTGCAAAAATGACAAGCGTGATCCATAAAGGAATTAATTCCTATTCTAAATAAAGGTCCAGGGGCCAGATGTACAACCAGCAAAATTGCGCCTCGCAAATTGCGACTCATTTGCGAGCCGCAATTTGCGAGGTGCAATTTGCCAGGTACAACAGTGTGTTTAACACTGTTTGCGATTCCCAATGGGGTCGCAAATTGCAAGGCTCATTAATATTAATGAGCCTCTCACAATTTGCGAGCCCATTGGGAATGACAAGCCCTCCCAGGTATGGTGGCCTGCTGGGCTCAGCAGACCACCATATCTGGGACTGCTTTTAAATAAAGCAGTTTTTTTTTTAATGCAGCCCGTTTTCTTTAAAGAAAAACGGGATGCATATAAAAAAAAGAGAGAAACATTTTCGTTTCATTTTTAAGGGCAGGTAGTGGTCCCTGGGACCACTGCCTTCCCTTAAAAATATATTTTGGGGGCCAGTCACAAAGGGGAAGGGGTCCCCTGGGGACCCCTTCCCATTTGCGACTCCATTACCTTCCATCTAATTCATGCTTTCTATTAAAGTTTGAGAAAAGAGTGAGATCAAAGGAGTATGAAGTTTAAAATCAAATTAGGTACTTGAACTCACCATAAAGAGCAACCCATGAAACTCAGCTGAGTCTCAATATCCAAAGAGCAGCAGCATAAATTTCAGTATTATTCTGTACAAATAAAGCCTCAACAGGGAAAATATGGGGCAATAGATGCAGCAGTAGCTACAACTGTCAGGGACTAGAAGGGTGGTCAAAAGTATCCAGGAGAGTCTAGGAGTATCTCCTGAGAAAGAAGTCTTCAGCCTAAGTCTAAGTCCTATTTTCTAGCTATAAACATGCACTTATACAAAAGACAAGAACACATGTAAACAACATTGTTGCAGGTCAGATCACTTCTGTCCAATGGAAATATATATTTCGATGGTGAGCAGGCTTTTTCTTCCTTTCCCACGGAAAACACATGAAGTCGACAGTCTACTATGAAATATGTAACAGACATCATTAAATATTTTTGTTTCTGGAAGTGTTAACATTGGTTCCCAGAGAAACATAATGCAGAGTCTATTCTATTACTTGTTCAATGTTTTACTGTTTGACAATGAACTATACTAAAGACAGAAACATTTACTTGCAGATTTCTAGTTAGGTAATGTTTTCGTATTTCATGTAAGTGAGAGTTATCGTTAAAATATGCAATTCTCTATTCAGTATTATATGAACACGAGATAGATTGGATGTTCAAGCTTGGTGCAAACAAGAACAGCATAAAGAAAATTATACAGTGTATAAAACCGGAACATTCTGCAGTTATGATGAAGATTCTAAGTGAGTCACATTAAAGTCAAGCTATCAAATACATTTGTGCACAGTTCAGCACTTTCTAAAGCTTCTATTTGTTAAAGAGAAATATAACAGCATCCTACCGGTGAACATGACTGCCTAATGCATATTACAGTTTGACTGCATGTCATTTTGCAGTTTGTTTTCATGTTATTATTGCTGATGTCTTTGTTAATGCATCTATACTCTGTACATGGTACATCTTATGAATTATAACACCTAAATAACAAATACCCTCCCAGTCTGCAGGTACAAAGAAATAAGCATTTTGTCCACAAATAAAATAGATTCCGGGAATTGCAGATTCTTTTCCTTGTAAAATTTGCCATGCTGCGCCTGTTAATTCAAATGTGTGTTCAGAGCTACTAATCCCTACATGTCTAGTTCATTTGGGTGCTCTCCTTCTGTAAACATAAAACTTACCTTTGTGTCGACTATCTAACCTTAGCTTTGGATAAGCCATTTTCTTTCTAAATTAATCTTCTTCTTTCTTCCAAACATTTTTTAAAACGTCACTATGTTTATCTAGAGTACATGTTATGTTTATACATCTCTCTTCTCAAGCCATTATGTAAATCTTCTCTAAAGGTCTCATTAAGCAGGTTAAATTGTTTTTATAAGCCATAAAACTATCTATAGGTCTATGGGGAAAGAAATAATACCAATCTGTGTCCATTTCTTCGCTTGCTGGTATAAATTCATGCTTTCTATTACAGGTACCCTTGAAAGAATAAAATCATTAGGGACCCGATTCACAAAAGTAATCTGAGACAAAATCCTAACTTTACGACTTTCGGTATTCACAAAAGGCATTTAGTAGTAGTAAGTTAGGAATCCTAACTTTACTACTACTAAATGCCTTTTGTGAATACCGAAAGTTGTAAAGTTAGGATTTAGTCTCAGATTACTTTTGTGAATCAGGCCCTATGAGAATAGAAATATTCAAAATGTTCTCACCTATAAACAAGTAAAAGCAAAATACTGCAAGATATAGCATATGATAATGGCATGTGATAATAAGTGACTTCTTCTGATGCAGATTTTGGTAAGTGAGCGCACACATAACAGACTTTTGCATCTATAGCATAAGTGTATTCTTGTACTAGTTTAGAGTAAACGTTAGTGGAGAAATCATCTTTCTTGTAACTAACAAAAGAAGCTCTTAATTGGTCTTCATCATTAATGTAGGTGTGTGGTTTAGTTATATTCTTTGATCTAGGCTCTACTTCTGGGGTTGAATAAAATCCCACTAGTAGTATATTAATCCTTATTACTGTTATTATGAAGGTAGAGCACATAATATATTTGCACTTATTTCTAATGCAACATATTTCTCCTGAATCAGGCTAGGTGTAATTAGGTTCAACAGTTCAGTGTAGAATTCTGTAAGTAGCTATTCAAAACGATGAGTTTTCAGCAGTTCAGATCTCTAATTAGACAGTGCTTAACCCTACTCCATGTTCTTCTATAATGTTATCCCTACTCTTCTACAGCACACTCGGGCCTAGATTGTTCTTCTGTAAAATAAGAAACTAAAACAATAAAGGTCTGACAGGACAATTCTGATTCATCCATCAGTTATTGTTTTTCTTTTTTCAACTCTCAATAGTTCTCAATTTTGACTTTTCCAATTTCCTTTTCAATGCTATATCATCGATTATCATACAGTAAAGATCTCTCATCTCACAATTCATCTAATGTGACGTTGAGTACTCTGTCTACGTACTAAGACCATTCAGGTGCTGAATGCCTTCGACAAGGTACTCTTGCTCTCTTTCATCTTCTTAGAGATTGTTGACATTGTTCCGTACCACTTTCATCACATGATTCAGTCTCTTCAGGTATAGTTGCTGGTATTCAATCAACTGATGTACTCCTTCTTAATCTTTCTTGTTTATAGACCTGTGGCCATTCAGCTCTGTGGGTGGCTCTCCTTATCCCAGTGCTTGTTTCTTCATCTGGGTCTTCTGGCTCTACTGAGAAGTTTCAACAAAACAAGATTTCCCTTCTGTACCAGAATTATTTTGATAAAATGGTATCCATTGAACCAAAACCTAACAAATGAATATCTTGAGATTGCAATCTATTTAATTGCATTTATTATATTAAAATTCACATAGAAATACATACTTATTATTCTCACATTTCATTAAAATATAATTAAAAAATATTATTAAAAATGATTTGGCTTAGTTGATGGTTTCAAATTCCTAAATTCCAAATCTTTATCACAATTCACATATAGAAAAACACTTTCTATATATTCATACAATTCTATACACAAATTGTTACAACCTTCTCTTTACAAACTGTGCAAATTTCTTTAATGCAAAGTCCAATTTATAAAAACTAGTGTCGACGCTAGCGTTTCGGCGGTTCTTTAATATTCCTCCGCCTTCTTCAGGACTTAATTACAATACATTTCTTGTTAAAACCAAGCATAAATCCAAGACCTCCTGTACGGGTCAATTTCCAGAGCGTGCAGTATCCTTTCGGTTGTAGTGCACATTTTTAGGAAGATATTCTCTTCAAATTATATTCTTCCATTTGTGGTGTCTTAAAAAAGGCAGGATCATTTCATAAATTCCACAGAGCCCCTTCTAATTTGACCGTCTGTTTAAAAGCGTGTTGATCTTCGGGTTCCGTTAGTTAACAGAACCCGAAGATCAACACGCTATCAGCGAATACAGAGACCGGAGATCTGATTAAATTGAAACAAACAATCGGACGTACTCCGGGCCTGAGCATAAAGAAGTGGGAGCAATAAACCACCCTGAAATAATCAAACCAAATAAAGATTCATCAAACCAAAGGGAATAACAACTTTTAAACAGACGGTCAAATTAGAAGGGGCTCTGTGGAATTTATGAAATGATCCTGCCTTTTTTAAGACACCACAAATGGAAGAATATAATTTGAAGAGAATATCTTCCTAAAACGTGCACTACAACCGAAAGGATACGCACGTTCTGGAAATTGACCCGTACAGGAGGTCTTGGATTTTATGCTTGGTTTTTAACAAGAAATGTATTGTAATTAAGTCCTGAAGAAGGCGGAGGAATATTAAAAGAACCGCCGAAACGCTGCGTCGACACTAGTTTTTATAAATTGGACTTTGCATTAAAGAAATTTGCACAGTTTGTAAAGAGAAGGTTGTAACAATTTGTGTATAGAATTGTATGAATATATAAGAAAGTGTTTTTCTATATGTGAATTGTGATAAAGATTTGGAATTTAGGAATTTGAAACCATCAACTAAGCCAAATCATTTTTAATAATATTTTTTTAAATTATATTTTAATGAAACATGAGAATAATAAGTATGTATTTCTATGTGAATTTTGATATAATAAATGCATTTAAATAGATTGCAATCTCAAGATATTCATTTGTTAGGTTTTGGTTCAGTGGATACCATTTTATCAAAATAATTCTGGTACAGAAGGGAAATCTTGTTTTGTTGAAATATATTTACCCAGTCCCTTTTGGCCTAACTGGGGTAACTCTCTTACTTGGAGGTCTACTGAGAAGTTATCAGTAACGTTTTTGTTTTGAGGATCAGTCTCTGCTTCTATTTTGTTAGAGACTTCAATGCCACTTTGGGTAATGCCAGGCACTTGGATTTGTTTTTCAATTTGCAAATCTTCACCTCTTTCCTCTTCTTGCTGCTGTTGTCGTAAAGGTATCACTGTTCGTGGTGGTCTCTCAGGTGGTGGTGCAGTCACCAATGCGCTTTGTTCAGGATCAAAGACCACTATTGCCTCTTCTGGATTTCTCACTTTCTTGGTGTGAGAGGCAAGCACCCAATTCGAAACTACAGCACACTTAACAGCAGTATTCATCACCAAAATTATCTGGAAGGGGCCTTTCCATTTTGGTTCCAAACAGATCTTTTGAATGTGCTTCTTGATCACAACCCAATCAGCAGGATTGAGGTTGTGGCATTGATCTTGGTGAGGATCTCTTGTGGCAGCTATAACCTGGTGAGAGACAGAAAGGACCACATCAGCCAGTCCTTTGCAGTAATCGAGGATCATATAATCTGTGATGTTTAAAAGTGCATTGGCAGGTACCGCAAGCAGGCAGTCTCATTGCCCTGCCATGAGGATCTCATTGGGCAATAGACCAGTCTTCCTATCTGGGATACTCTGAATACTCATCAATACCAAAGGCAATGCATCCGACCATTTCAGTGATGTTGAAGTACAAACTCTTGCTAATCGAGACTTATTGGTTCCATTGACCTGTCTGATTACTCCAGAAGCTTCAGGTCTGAAACTGCAATGTAATCTTTGCTCAATCAGTAGTGCTGTGCAAATCATCTTCGGGACCTCATTATTGAAATGGTTCCCCCTGTCTGATTCCAGAGAAACCAGCATGCCATACCTTGGGATCAATTCTTGTAATAACAGTTTTGCTAGAGTGAGGCTGTCATTTCTTCTGGTTGCGTAGGCCTCCACTCATCTTGTGAAGACACATACTATGACCAGAACATATCTCAGCCCACTTTAAGCAGGCATCTCGATAAAATCCATTTGCATTCTGTTGAAAGGGCTACCTGATCTCCCTATATGACTCAGTGTAACATATGTTTTCTTTACGGCATTCGTTTGTTGGCATATTACACATCTGCGGCAAACTTCTTCAGCTAGCATTCTGAATCTGGGATTAAACCAGTTTTGACAAAAAAGTCTGACCATTGCATCTCTGTCTAAAGGTGTGCATCCATGATAGTACTGTGTCATTGGGAACAACAAGCTATCTGGCAACACGGGTATCCCATCAGCTAAAACCCATATGTCATTAGCATTGTTCTCACAACCTGATTTAATCCAGCTGAAACATTTTCCTGCTCCCTCTTTAATTCATTCCAAGAATCAGTCACTTTCATCAACAAGGTGAACAAAGTTTCCTCCTCGGACTCACATGTGAAATTTCCTTTACATGTACAGGCCGACAAAGCACAATACCATGCAACTGAATCAACATATCTGTTTCCCATTGCACTGTAGTCTTTACCACTTTGATGGGCTGCACATTTACCTACCACAAACTCTTCAGGTAACTGTAAATCTTCCAACAAATTTTTAACGTACATTCCGTTCCTAATTGATGCACCTGAGGACGATAAAAAGCCTCTTTGTGGCCATAATTGCCCAAAATCATGGACAACACCAAAGCTGTACTGACTATCCATAAATATGGTCACTTTCATATGAGCAGTTAAACTGCATGCTCTGGTAAGAGCAATCAATTCTGCAACTTATGCTGAGGTAACTCTTTGAAGCCAGCAAACTTCCACAACATCATTTATAGTGCACACGTATATGTTGCTCTCAATGTGACCTCATTACTTCTAATGCATGAGGCGCTTACAAAAAGGATATAGTCGGGCTCAATCAGGGGTTCATTCTTAACACCAGGTCTTGGCTTGGTGCATAAGTCCATGACATCTAAGACATCATGTTCAATATCAATATTATTTACAGGCAAAAGAGTTTGTTGGATTGAGGATTTGACACCTTTTTAGAACAACATTGTCAGATGACAATATGGTCTGTTTGCACTTTGTCAAAGGCTTATGGGTAATATATTGGGTTTTTGTTCTTGTCAATAGAAGCTCCACTGAGTGTGGGACCATAAAAGGTATGGTATTCCATCAATATGTTCTCACTCTTTTCTAGACTAGTACTCACCACGGCAACCACTTTAAGGCAGCCGGGAAGACCTGCGGCAACAGGGTCAAGGGTGGTAGAGAAATAGGCCACCGGTTTTTGGGCATCACTGTGCATCTGAGTCAGCACTGAGAGAGTCCATCCCTCACTCTCATTGCAAAATAAAGTAAACTCTTTAGTGTAATCTGGCATTCCTAGTGCTGAGCCATGACACAATTTTTCTTTCGGCTCTAGGAAGGCTCATGTACAATCATTGTCCCATGGAATCGGATCAGACACATCTCTGTGTGTCAGCCTCAGTAGGCTTTGCCACCAAGGAAATGTTTGGTAGCAACTGTCTACAGTAGCCAATCTTTCCCAAACACATACTAACTTCCTTTTGATTTTGAGGTGGATTCATTTGAAAAATAGCTTCCACTCTCTTTGGCAACACCTTTCTAGCTCCTTTTTCAATAATGTGTCCCAGATTTTGAACTTCTTTTTGACAGTACTGCAGTTTTCCTGGGGGCACCTTATGTCCGTTCTCAGCCAGGTGATTCAACAAGGCAATGGTATCTTGTTTGCAAGCTTCTTGTGTTTCTGATGCTACAAGCAGATCATCTATGTACTGTACAAGAACTGATCTGTAGAACATTTGCAATGACTCCAGATTTCTTTTCAGAATCTGGTTGAAAAAAATCTGTATACCCTTGTGGGACACTACACCATGCTAATACTCTCTGCTGGAACTCAAAGGACAAGAGGAACTGGCTTTCTTCATGCAAAGGCACTCAAAAGAAATCTTGACACAAGTCAATGACTGTAAACCATGTTTTGCCACCTGTTTGAAATTGAATCTAGGATTTACCATGTTTTGTGGAATCATTTGAGCTAGTGGGACTGGCATCAGTGGGACATCTCCTTGCATAGGCACCTGGATCTGCTGTGAGGACATGCTTTGAATCTGCACTCCATTTTGCATTTGTACATTTCCATTAGCATTATCAGGATTATATCTACACTCCCTCTTCCAATGCCCGACTCTGTGGCAGACGTGACAAGGAGCAACCTTTTTCATAGCAGTAACATCTGCTCCAGAACCCACCTTAACAGGAACACCACTTCCATTACCCTGAGGCACATCAAACCCTCCTTGGTTATCCTGGAAACCAGCTTGTGGACCAGCAACACCTTGCTTACCTCCCTGATTCCTTGTAAAAAAAGGATTCTGAAAACACTTCTGAGCCAACCTTCTCTGTACCAACATAAACTTCACCTTTATCTTTTTCTGCTTCATCTACAATTCATTGATACAGTATTTTGAATATCTCAGAACTTTATCAAGTGATTTGTTCTGCCAGCAGATCACGCTTTGTGTTATGTGGGAACTGATCTCCGGCCTCAACCCTAAGGGACAGGTGACACATAAATTCCCAAATCCTTTTCCTCAGGATATTCTTGTCCACTATGCTGCTGGAACACCTGTAACATCCTTTCATAAAACTCATGAACTGATTATTTTGGTTCCTGGGTCGTTCGGTTAATTTTAACCGAATCCAAATCTTTTGGTGAGCTCGGCCCTTCAAGAAAGTAATCACTGCTTCATATTTCTCCATAACTACAGGAGATGGAGCGTTAGTACTAGCATTTCTCATTGGCTCCTCACTTGGCCATTGTACAGCAGTCTTACACTCAATGGACCCTCTTTTTCCATGATCTTGCTCCATTGATGAAGCCAAAAACATGTATGTAACCCATATTCTGATGTCATAATGTTTGCAGGCTTACCCTCAGGCGGTGCTTCTTCACATTTCTGTACTGGAATTGTAACATCACCCTTCACAATATATTTAATTTCTTTAAAACATTTCATGATCACAATAAATTGGAAGGCAATAACAACTTCAATTCAACTCCGGATATGTCAACTCTCTATAAACCAATACTAATACAGCTATTATTTTCCAGAATTTTGTCAACAAATCACGATGTGGTACTCACTTAACCACTGACCAATCCAGTGTGGCACCTTGATGTCACCAACCAATCCCAGTGCGAAAGCATACCAACCAACCAATCCCAGCGCGAACTCTATGACATATGACTTCACTCCTTGCAGCGGTTTACCCTCCTTTACAATTTCTTCATACTTGCACAAACTTCAACAAAAACTTAAATAACATGACCAACATCTATTAATTCTTGTTTGCTCTACTAAAAGAAACAGCAGTACTACAATCATACAAGAAAACCCACAAACGCAATTGAAATCCCGACCAGCGTGAAACCACCCTATACAATGCGCGCCACCCTTTTGCACAATTAGGGTCTGCTAACATCAATCAATGTTAAACAATCACAACAATGTTTTAGGGTCTCTATCCTAATGGTATAGGTGGTGGTACCTCACACTCTACACCTTAAACCTGCAAACAGGAAATATCATACAACGATGGCTCTTCCAAGTGTCTTCTACACTTGTCTTAATCTATCACGGGATCTTAGACAATGGCGAGTCTAAAACTCTTCAACCTCCTCACATGAAAACAAATAGCATCTCCATCCATCCATTCATTGAACTCCAAATCAGAATTCATCACTATACGAATAACCAAAAACAAAATTACAATAGGCGACACATCACTTTATTAATACTCACATCTCCGAAACAGATACCGCCTTTGAATATCGCCTTGTAAGATCATCAGCTTCTGGGCAATGGATTTCGGGAATCAGGTAATTCATTCTATCATCATCATCATCTTTATTCGGTCAAAATATATTAGACCATAAAAGCACATTAAACATAAACTAACATATGTAATACATAAAATAAAACATTATCAGTCCTGTTTCATATCACATCAATTCATATGTATAATACAAAATATCAAATGCTAACAGATCGTACTTCAATCTTAAAAACCATTCATTCCATACCAGCCTAAAAGTCATCTATAAATTATATTGGCTTATGGCCATTAAAAATTCTAAGTATAAGATCATAGAACAAAGTACAGGAGGGTAAAAACCTCAGATCTGGATCCGCCATACGATCCTGTTCCACTCGCCTAATCTAAGATCTATTTGTTAAAATTACATATAGAACATCAGTGACTACTGTGTTTGTTAAATTTATGGACCATTCTTCCTGGCATAAAAAACATTCCATAGGAAGGATGACATTCTTACACAGATGTCGATTGTAGGTAAAGACTGTAAGAATAGATAACCTGGGCGACATTGATTGAAGTCTAAGTGCTTTAAATAACTTAGTATATAAAGTTTCCTCCACTTCTTGTAGAATTTGAAAAAGAGTACGACATGCATTGTAGTCTATGTTGAGGCATTATCACAGAGGCAAATTGATAAGTTAGGGGACCAGTCGTTTGGTTCAGGGAAGGTAACCATACAATGAAAAGTATTCTAAAACGAGTTAAAACATATCTGTGCTTTTGATGTGGAAAATGTCTAAGATATAGTTGCATTTCATAGATGGTTAAAATAAGCTGGATTCTTAAGACAGAAGGTTTTAACAGTTCTGCAGACATCCTAATGTTCTCGAGATTAGCCATACAGAATTCATTCTAGCTTGTGAAATCATTTTATAGCTCCATTCAAGGTGTGAACCGTACTCTGCTTCCAGAAAACTGAAAAGGGTCCAATATTTTAGTTTCCAGTACCAGTTCAACCTGTGACTTACAAGAATGGACTCCAACTCCAGCATCTTCTAGGTGACAGCCTTTGTCACTGTTTTTGAATGACAGCTAAATCAAGTCATCTGTTCATATCAATAGACATCAAAATTAATCAGTTCTTAATTTCAGTCAATAATGAGAGTTTTGGATTGGTTTCAAAAACCTTTATTCTCATAAAAAGATTAGTAAAATTCTTTGATCTTTTATTCATTTAGTTAGTCAGATAAAAACCGTTTTACAGAAATGTATCGAGAGAAAATATGGTTAGAGTCATTAATGCAAAAATGACAAGCGTGTTCTGTAAAGGAATTAATCCCTATTCTAAATAAAGGTCTAGAATCAAAAGCTAAAAAAATGCATAAAAAGTTCCAGAAAAGAGTGAGAATAAAAGAGCATGAAGTTGAAAATCAAATTAGGTAGTCGAACTCTCCCATAAAGAGTAGTCCATGAAACACAGCTGAGTCTCAATACCAAAAGAGCATCAGCACACAGTTGCAGTAGCTATCTGTACAAATAAGCCTCAACAGGGAAAATATGGGGCAATAGATGCATCAGTATCTACAACCGTCAGGGACAAGAAGGGTAGTTAAAAGTCTCCAAGAGAGTCTAAGAGCATCTCCTCAGAAAGGCGTTTTTAGCCTAAGCCTAAGTCCTATTTTCTAGCTAAAACATGCACTAATATAAAAGACAAGAACACATGTACACAACATTGTTGTAGGTCAGGTCATTTCTGTCCAATGGAAAGACATCTTTCGGAGGTGAGCAGGCTTCATTCTTCCTCTCCCACAGAAAACACATGAAGTCGACAGTCTACTATCAAATATGTAGCAGAAATCACTAAACATTTGTGTTTCTGGAAACATTAACCTTGGTTCCCAGGGATTCTTACTGCATGACAAAGAACTACCCTAAAGACAGAAACATTTACTTGCAGATTTCTAGTTAGGTAATGCTTTCGAATTTCATATAAGTGTGAGCTATTGTTAAAATATGCAATTCTCTATTCAGTATTATATGAACACGAGATAGATTGGATGTTCAAGCTTGGTGCAAACAAGAACAGCTTAAAGAAAATTATACAGTGTATAAAACCGGAACATTCTGCAGTTATGATGACGCTTCTAAGCAAGTTAAATTAAGTTCAAGCTATGAAATACATTTGTGCAAAGTACAGCAATTTCTAAAGCTTCTATTTGTTAAAGAGAAATATAACAGCGGCCTACCAGTGAATATGACTGCCTAATGCATTTTTCTCACAGTTTGACTACGTGTCCTTTTACTGTGTGTTTTCACGTTAATATTTAAGGCAACTTATCAGCTTTGTTAATTTATTTAAATTTACATTTTCATCTTTCTCACCCTCTATCTCTGCACCAGTATTGAAAGTCTAGGAAGATTGCTATCAAGTCATTACGAATGTGGAAGTGCAGCTGCTATATGATTTACAGCTGAAGCTTCCTAAGGTGGGGATTTACCACTAAAATGCCTCTAGAACTGAACAGAGCAATTATATTTTAGCACACAATGTAATCAAGTGCACAAGAATGACCTCTGCCAAACCACTAAATTGCCAGCTTACTTTGGTTGCACTTGCACCTCAAACATTAATTACATTTTTTGTCTTGTGGCCTTTTGAAATAATATTTCTGAAGTGACATTTTGGATGCCAACTGTGGTGACAGTAACCCTTAATTGTGCTCTTTTTGCCACTTCAGCCCATTACATGCAAACCAGCTAAGCCTATCTTTCACCCTTTCCCTCAGCACAGTGGTTTGAGGTTAGTGTGGATTCTTCCTCATCTATCTGCATTCTTGAGAACATTGTTAAAATCAAGCCTTGGCCTCTCTATGACCTGTCTATCAGATAGTGCTCTTTCTGCCCAAATACAGAGTAATTCTTTAATTAGTGACACTGTATTAACAGTAAATTTTTTAAACTGTGATCAAATCGCTTAGTTCAAATGTGTCCTCATTGGTTTGATGCTTCTTTCTCCCACACTAATAGCCACTTGTGTGAAGCCTTATCCTAAAAAACAGGAAACATTGAATAGGGGTGCCCTAAACCAAAAAAAAGAAAGCTTAAAAATACGTCTAATTGAGGCTTCACAAAAGCGCAATCCAAAACATTTTAAGCAGATGGTTAATTCGATTAGGGCCAGCAACTGTGTTTCAACCACATTGAGCACTCATAATACAGAAGGCCAATGGGCCTCAAATTTTAATGCTGTTTATAGTTTTAATGTTAACTCTATTCATGTTTTAGATACTCCTCATAGCTCTCCATCAGGTATTAAAGTCAGCTTTAATTGTGATTAATTTTTTTTTTTAAGCTACTCAGCCGTGTTCTTCTGGTAAAGATCCGTTTCCAGATGGGGTATCCATGCATATATTTACATTTAATTTGGACTTATGTGTCCCCCTTTTAACTAATTGCTGTACCACCAAGTTACCTCTGTCTCTGTCAGCATTCTTTACAGTCTCAGGGTCCAATTCACAAAGGGCCTCCGCACTCACGATGGAGGCCCTGCAGTTGGTGCAGGACCTCCGAACTGCAGTTTCTCATTGCGAAGGTCCCGCCACCAGTGAGGGCCCCCCCATGACTGCGGGGTCCCCACCACAAGTGCGGCGGACCTTTGTGAATCAGGCCCTTAATCTTTAACAAGGAATATAACTTGGAACCACAATGCTATAGACCTATCTCTCTTACATTTGTAGGCAGAGTAGCTTTTTATAGAATTTAGTAAAAGGTTAATTTAAACAATAGCCCCTGTCAATATAGTTTTAGAGAGCAACTAGGTAACGTGGAGTGTTATGTGGTCACATTTGAGGCCTGGGTTTAAACATCACCAGTTTACATGCTCACGCTTTTAAGTTGCCTTTTTTCTTACACACAATGACATTTGAAACACATTCTTTTGTGTGCCTGCGCAGGATAATATTCTCTGAAACTAGGTTTGCTTACATTTCTACTTCATAGGCACATTATCAAATACCTTTAGCATTCTGTATAAGGGCTAAGTTTACTATGCACAATGTTGTTATTCATTATTGTCCAAGAGTCAATAGAGCTATCACAATAGCATAAACAATAGCGGCCTGACTGGGGCTTCAGCATAGCAACATGGATGATGTTAATTGTATAAACAACATCACTCCTTTGTTTAGACAGAGGAGCATTTCGCTGGCACCCCATGCCGGAATTCCAGCCCAGCAGATTACTGTTTACTTCATGACAGGTATGGTGCCCAGGTCACCACCAAGACACTTACCCACAGGTAACGGGAGTTAGATCACCTTACAGGGATTTGGCAGATTCACTCAACTGAGGCACACTAGGATAGGTCACACTAGGTAGGAGTACAATATATTAAAGTACATATATGCAAGCATATCCTCTCTGTAATAGCAAAACGGGTGAACTGTTTATCTTGTTCACCATTCTCGTTATGCTAATAACAGCATTCTGTTTCCTTCTATTGATTATTGCAGTACACGTATTTTATTCAAGAATCACAATGTTTCAATAAATATTGAAACTGCATGTTCTGTATTTCTTGTGTATCTCTTTGGGTAGTCATGAGTAACCAAACAAAAAGGTTTCAAGATCTGTTACCACAATTTCCTTGGGGAGTCTGGATTGTCATATTCTGAGGTTGCACAATCCATTTGTTACCTTGTCAGGTTAGGGGTACAGATGGCGCACTGTGAGCTATCATGACTAAGTCCAACATGTGCGTGTGGAGTCAGTCTCGCACAGTCCTGGTGTTTATGTTGTCTAACAAATGCACAGTTTTACTGAGAAAGCATAAGCCATATGACAGCAGCAATGCCTTATTCTTAATTGATTAATAGGCAAATATATCAATGTCCGACAAAGTCCATTATGTTTAGCTTTTATGGACTTATCAAATGCCTTTGACAGAGTCAACAGGTCAAACTTGTGGCATCTTTTATTGGCGATAGGTCTTGATACAGCATTAGTTAATGTATTCCAGATTTACACCGTAATCTGACCGCTAAGGTGAGATTCAAATTAAATAGGGAGTCAACTGATTCTTTTCTTTAGCAAGAGGTGTCAATAAATAATGCATATTTACTCCTCTTTATATAAATAATGTTAATATGTACTTGGTGAATCTCTGTGTCGATGTCTCCTTGGTTAATGGCAAACCTGTTCCCATTTTATTATAGATAGAATATGCAGTCTTAATGGCTCGCACGCATAGGGCAATGAGGATTTTGGTGGCAACCTTTATACCGTTTATGACCAGCTTAGATCTTAACACCAACTTTTCTAAGTCCCAGTTTATGGCCCATGAACCTAGGAGCTCTAATCTGCGTACCATTACTATTCAAAATAATAACATAGAAAAAATTTCCAACTTCCCATATTTAAGGGTGGTTTTTTGAATCTTCCTCCTCTTGATGATCTAACATCTCCACAAGACGTCAGAAATATATTCATGCTATGGGTGTTTTGTTTCATTTATCTTCATTGCTAAGGGGGAAGTCCCTTTTTCCAATGCTGGAAATCTACAAGTTACAGTGTGTCCCTATTGCATCTTACGGGGCTGGGTTATAGGGTTAAACAAATTCCCCATCATTTCAATTGAAAGAGAACCATTTCTGTCAGCGTCTCTTCTCCTTGCCGCCTCACATTACCTTTGTCAGAAGGAACTTGGCCTCACCTTTTTAGAGGATCCAATTAAATCTGGCCTCTTAATCTTGAGTATTTCTATCTGGTCTAATCTTCATGTGACTCTCATCCAGTCAATTATATGTGACAGTTTAACTTGTGATAGAGGTTTAAAAATCCAATGGCTATTATATGTTAAAAAGAATTTCCAGAAGTTGGGCCACTTGTCCCTGTTTGAGAATCCGTCATTTATTGTTAAGAAGCACAAGCGATAGGACCATATAACATTTTATGAGCCTATGGCCATACAAGGAAGGAAAATGAATTAAGTAAGGCATAAGTAATGCAATATTTCATCTTAAAGTCCTGTACTGGTATTGAGCCCTACCTTAAGTTGATGTCAGATCATTGGAAAAGGGCATTCCTCAGAAAAATAAAAACATCTTAACCACTGCAGAACACAATTTACCAGTTGGACCCTTACATAAGAGCACACCTTCTCTCTCACACCCTGCCAGTTAGCACCTTGGCTGAATCACTTCCAGTTCTATGAGGTCAAGCTACAGCTGCAAAAGTGCAGCACCAAGTCCACCAACAAAGGACCCATGCACCCAATAGGCGTAGACAAAGACCCACGTGCCTGAATCTGTTTACTGTGTCCAGGGAATATATTTTAACAATCACGGTCACCTTACACAGCCTAATGTATGCAACAGGGAACACTGGGGGTGTTATGAGCCCCAGTGTACTCCAATATAGGTCTAGTTTGCTGCACAACCTTTTACCTACATTTGTCCTACCTTGCTCTACATAACGGCTCTGGCGCTGACCTTTTACCTAGTTATGTGATGAATAAATGTTGTGTGGTTTTCTTCAAAAACTAGCCTAATTTATTAAGCATGCGGATTCTTAGTATCACATAGCAGGATTACTATGTTCTGTATAATAACTCTGTACAAACGTTACCGCTATCGTCATCCTTTAGCGACAGGCCCACAGTATCATCACACATCTAGGTAGACCCCCTGAGGGTACCTTTTGGGTATATAAGCACCACATCTTTGCTGGGCAAACCAGAGGAGAAGCTTCCATGCTGACACGAGACGCTGGAGTCCCTTCACGCAGCAACTCGTGCGGGGTGTCCAACCCGAGACTAAGACTGGGTTCTTAGTTCTTTCCCATCAGGTAATGAGATTGGCTCTTTCCTAGTGGGATTCTTGGCTTTACACCTACATACATGCCAGGTACACTTAGGTACACTTAGCTAGGGTTCGCATCTTAGGAGTACACTTGATTATTACTATGTATCTATATGCCTGCATATATTCACTGTTTTAGCACCATGGTAGAATTCTACCTTTTATTTACTCTGTTGGTGCTTGCAATCGTATATATCTGTTTCTGTCTAATGGTTGTTGCAGCACACGTATTTTATACTAGAATGACGCTGGTTCAATAAATGATTATTGAAAACGTCCCCATCGTTTATTCTGTATATCTCTCTAAAAGAGGTGAGCACGAGTGACTGATCGAAACGTACTGTACTATTCCCATGATCCCTGAAGTATCAAAGGTTGTCATGTTCGATAGTTGCCAGAAACTATTCGCTCCTTGGTAAGGTCAGGGGGCTTATAGTGGCACTGTGAGCTAGCTGGTCTAAAGGCTAACCTATCCTTTGGGGGTGTCTGGAATCAGTCTGGGCACCAATCCTTTAGTTTATGTTATCTAAACGCACAGATCTTATGTATTATTAGGAACTACAAGACATGGCGCTGCCAACGCTGGTTTGGTTCTTATTTAATGGTCAAATCTGAGTAGTTCAGTCGTGCTTTCTCAGAGACCCCTACTCACATTTACTCAGAGACATCAGAGTGGGGAGGGAAAATCCGCCACAGCTGAGTGGTTATACCCTATGTATTGGCTGTAGGTTTATTCAAGCTTGAAGGAGTATAGTTCCCACATAGTGCAAAACCTTATCTCTTTTTCTATAAACCTCCAACCTCCACCTATAATGTCTCAAAGCGCAGATGCTGGTGCTAGTGATACTAGTGGTACTAGTGGTGCGTGTAGGGAGGAGACTGAGCAGGAAGGTGCTATAAACATTTCAGAAAATTGCAGAAATGCACTTGCTATAATATTAGAAAATATTGGTCTCTCAGCGTTAGGCGGGACCGTTACCTTCATGATTGAGGCACATGAAGCATTCAGAACAGAGGTGTTCTATTCTTGGGTTAAATTCCCTCCTGCAGATGCATGTACACATAGGCTTCATTCCTACACTCCAGATGAAATACCAGATGAATACTGTCCATAGGAGGACATGGAAGTCCTGTTAACCTACCAAGAGCATATTAATTGGTTTAAAGGCACCCTCCCCATACCACAGAATAAAGTTAGACTCGGTCCGCTCAGCAGAGACGGAGCTTGGCCGGTCCTAGCTGCTTACACATCACATCCAGAGATAGATACATTGCCTGCAGCAGACGTATAACCACTCCACAAAGAAATAATATAACTTTACAGAAATCTTACGCAGTTCGTAATGTGAACACTCACATTTCAACCTACAAGAGTCACTCAGTCTGGTCAACTACAAGGGACCGCAACAAAAATCACCCAACAAACCCTGAATGCCATTATGGGAAGAATGCCCACTAAACGTGAGCAAATGCCATTCTGGATAGCGCAGAAAATAGCACAGCTTAAGGCAGTTTTTCCACACTCTGGCCCAGAAGAAAAACACAGAATACTGACAATTTGCTTGCCAATGGGGATAGCTTCCCAGATAGAGGATTGTACCACTTAGGGTGCAGTTTTCGCTGCCGTTTATACCTTGACTTATGGTGCCTCCTCAATAGCAGTGATACCAGAAGTATTGAAACAAATACAGAATGAGTACGGGGAAGAATCTACCGTGGACTTAGGGATGAAATTGATAGGCAGTTTGCCCAGGTATCAACAATTATGGGGGATATTCTCAAGAACGTGCGATAATCATTGCCAAAATAGGCTAACGCAATTCTTCATATCGCCGTCTATCGCGGGAAAATAACTCTGTGTTAACGTCGTATTCTCAACACAGCGGTAACATGCGATAGTTCCCTGATAACTCGTCAAATGTCTGCGATAAAATTACCGGGACGGCGATAAAAATCTAAACCGTAATGTGAAAAAAGTTGCGATAAAAAATCCAGCGATAAGCAACGCCAGGCCTGCAAGTCCCACAAGTCAGGCGGGAAAAACCACTATAAAAGCGGCAACAAAAAACACAAACAACTGCGAAGCACCATGGAGGTAGCCAGAGTAAGTACAGAGGACAACCAGAACCCCACAAGCCCCACGGAGGACCAGCCTGGGACCTCGGGGTCAGGGAAGGGCAAGGAGAAGAAGAAGAGGAACCCGCGTTTCAGTACGCAGGAAAACCAGATCCTCATTACGGAGGTGATAGAACACCACCACCAACTGATCATCACCTCCACTGTGTCATTGGCAACTGTAAATACAATATGGCAGTCCATCTTGGCCCAGGTGAATGCTGTCAGAGTGAAGAGAAGGGAAGTGGACGATTGCAAGAAGCGCTGGACTGATGTGAAGCACAAAACCAAGCTGAAACTCGCAGCCAACCTGAAAGCAGCAATGCAGACTGGAGGTGGGAGTCCAGCGACACACCAGGAGCTGGATGAGATGGAGGAAATGGTGACCCGAGTCATCATTGGGGAGACGGTGGCAGGAGTTGAGGGACCGGACACTGCACAACATGACCTGAGCCAACAGCAACAGGGTGAGTAACAACCAGGGACTGGGGGGATGGGGGGAGATGGGCACAATGGCACACATGCACAATTAAGTATAGCACATCTGCGGACAAACCATGCCCAAGAGTCACAACTCCGACCAAGAGCCCAATTTACCCAAGTCTGCAACATCTCAGCACTGTATAAGCACAGAAGTGAAAGGCACACCGTCTGAAAGGGATAAGGGCCCGCTAAATCAGAGCTGAAGGGGCAACACACCCACAATGCAGCACACACACATAAGAATCAGAGCACCTCAACATTGACAACAATGTGGTACAAACTGCAACACTTTCACAACAGAACAGATGACACAACTGCTGCCGCTTATGTGTAGAAAATGGCCATTCGCATTTGGCATAGCATGAAACTGTGAGATGACAATGTACAAGTACAACCTCACATCCCTGATGGTGTAGAAATGTGAACTGTCCCGCATCAAATAGGCATCTCCTCACAAACAGTCACAATGTACATTGTCATGCAGTCTGTTAGTAAACTTGTACAATGTGTGAACATACATGTGAACACAATGTCAATCTGCATCTCCCCTTCACATTGCAGAGGGAGAATCAACACCTCCTGCAGAGCAGACCCAACAACTCAGCACTGATGATGAAGAGGACCTCCCCAACATCGACACCTATGCCCTCCAACAGCCCATGGACAGCTACGGCACCCCACCTCCAGGAGCAGGGCAGCCCAGCGGCATCGAGGAGACCCCACTCCCTGCACAGACCACACAGCAGGAAGCACCCACCACCACAGCTGTCTCCCAGGACCCCCACGACCAACACATGGCATTCCAACGCCGTCTGTTAGGCTGCCAGGAGAAGATGGCTGATATGCTGCGGTGGGGTTCGACCTCATGGCAGCCAAACTAGATGCCATACGTGGGTGTCTAAGTCCCATCAGGGACCACTTACAGTCCCTAACGGACACCCACTGTCCGTTCCATGCTCACCAACAATCCATGGCTGACATCGCTGGAGTCATGACTCTGAGCCAAGAATAACTGTCTAGTCAGAGTGGCTCCAGCGATGTCAGCAGGGAATTGGGACACGTAAGGAGAATGATGTTGAGTTTGGAGCGGATGCAGGCGGAAAGAATGTTTGCCACGGCTGCACACCAGCGAGATGTAGCTGTGAACTTCCATGCCCTGCAGACCCTCGTCATGGCATTGCCGCCACAAGGCTTGGCGCGGATGAATGCTGCTGCTACTACTCCATCCACATCTCCGCCCCCTGAAGTGTCAGTGCCACACAGTGCGGCAGACATTCCACCTCCGGCCCCTGATGTGTCAGTGCCACAAAGTGATGCAGACTAAACACCACCACCCACATGTGAGGCACCTGACACATCAGAGGACAATGATGAATCTGGCTTTGTGGTAAGAATGAAGTGGTAGCATTCATCTCCGCCATATGGCCTGTTTCAGCTTGGTTCTGTCCTCTGCATCATGCCCTGGAATAACACCTTCCACTGTCCCCGATACACACAGCGACACTCACCTTGGACCTCTACATGGACTGCCATATTTAGTTTGGTTACCAATGACACAGCAATCACACTGCGGACTGAAGTCTTCCTCTTCCGATGAACTTGTCAATCCCTAAAGGACTCTGGCTGGCCCTCCACGGGTCAACAATGTAAAGTGGGGTTTGCATGGCCCTGTACTGGTCCAGCTTCAACACTCCACTGAATGCCAATAAAACATTCTAATTCACACAGATGTGTCACGGCTATGAGCAATCAAGTATGAAAGTATGGATGAATGTAGGGACAGTGATTCCACAAAAAGGTACTCCCTGGGTAAAGCTATCAATGCGCTAGTATGGCCGTGACCCAGATAGGCAGTGAGACACACATTGTCATTCAAATCAACACTCATCACAGTTGAATCCAAGTGAAGGTGCGTAGATTTTATTAGCATATGCGTGTCAGTACGGGCAAGATAAGTGCCACAACATGCAGACCAATGCAGCAGTATGTCAGGATGAGGAACGTTGCCAAGCGCCGCTGTCCACTCCGGGGGAGTGCCTCACCTTTCACAGGTGTGTGTTAACCTGCGTTGTTGTCCGCTCATGTATTCGGAGTCCAGGCGAATGCAGCCATGTCCACTGTTGTCATGGGACATGTGACCAGATCTCCAAGATGCAACAAGGTGTTGGGACATGTGCAATGGGTTCCAATCTTTTGTGGCTGCAGGCACGTAGTTACTCGTCCATGAAAGCGATTGCAGCTTCGTAGGCTATCATTTCCAACATGAGGTCGTTGTCGACTTCATCAAACAGGACGGCGAGGCGATCCATTAGCATGTCCAGACAGATGTGCTGCGTCCACCCCCTTTCACCAATTAGCACTACAGCCCAATAGGGGAGCGGTTCAATGTGGTCACAGCACACGAAGAGTTGTGCAATCTCTCAGGTCCAGCTGCCAGCATGTATGCCAAGTATCAAGGCATCCCATAAACGGGTATTACGGTGACACTCCTGATCGTGGGCCAACAGGGGGCGCACACACATGTCAAAATCCATTTCAGCTACTGTCCTGTTGGATAGGCAGACATCCATGGACCACTCGAATATGCAGGATCGACAATGCAACACAGGCTGAACGCAGGTGACGTTGGCAAGGCGGAAGCTTAGCCGGCAACTGATCTGCAGCACTGCCAATGGCAATGCCCCCAGTAAATGCAGCAAACGTGCACGGTACAGTTCCACCTGACAGGGGTTGTGCATGTGTCGGGGATGTTCTGCCATTGCGTTAGGGGCTCTGGTTGAAGCGGCACTGTTCTGACCTGCGCCAGTTCTGTGGATGAAATGCCACAGCTCCGAGTTGTTTTAGTGTGCAACGGTTGTACGCCTGGGATGGTGTGGGAGTAAGTGTGAAGGCCATTCCATGCAAGATAACTTTGAGCAAGGACTTCTGTGTGTGGGGTGTATACGCTGGTCTTTCGTCAGGTTGTGCATAGTGTGGGAGTCATCATCAGCTGCTATAGTATCTGTCAGGGGGTGCCGGGCACATGCAATTCCGAGGTCGGAGGTGCAGATGTGCTTCCGCCTGATTGTTCAGACAAAGGAGCTTTCATCCCTAATGTTAGTTTGTCATCTGCTTGCATTCAGGAAATGTGATGTGGCTTGTTGGGGGTGGGGTGGGATGTGTGCAACTTTGGGATACATGTTTGACATGTCTTGCATGTGGCAAATGAGCGGCATCACTGTGTGTTACGTTGCCTCACAGCTGCTCCTCCCTCCCCCGAGCCTATTTACTTGTGTGCAGTGCGCGGTTGCATCACTTGCACTCCTACGGCACACTATTGTCATGCCTGTCTGCGCATGTCCACAAGCCTGACAACGACACTGTGATGTTGGCCGTTGAAGGTGGGCGGCCACGTGAGTGTAGGCCTCTGGTAAGGATAGGGCGGACACAGATGTGGAGTTCATGCCTGGCTGAACTCGCGCTGCGAGTAAGGCTAGGCATTTGGCTCATGCTGCGGCAATAGAGATACACACAACACTTGGCATGTATGAGCCAAGACCCCGAGCGGTCTTGCGCTCCTTCATTTCTCCGTTCGTGCGAGCCCGCCCTCCGGGTGCATGCTACATTGCAACATTGTCGATTGCGGGCCGGGTGGCGCCGACACTACAACAGTGACACACGCATTAGTTACTTCCTTGTCCAGGCCAGAACTGAACCACGCCCATTAGCCCCGGGCAAATTCTTCACACCGCTACGCTGGACTGGCGTACGCCGGCCCAGCCCACTCCGCTTACGCTTACAGGAGGGGACGACAAAGCTACGTGTCCAAGGTCTTCCCCACTGCCTGAGGTGACATGGTTGCGTCCACTGTCCACAACACTACAAACACCAGCAGTATATGTCCACATGGACATGTCTGTGCTCTGCATACTGAAGTCTGTCCAGCACATCACCGCCACAATTGGCATTGTGTACATTCTTATTCATGGGTGACTTGCCTCCTTCACACATACTTGGTTCCCACCTCTCCCCACATTCTGCAATTGTGTGGCTGAGGGGCCATGCCGTTTTCGGAAGGCCAGCTGTCTTGTTCTGCGCTGCCTCGGTGGTAGTGCAGGGGAGGCTGAGGGGGGGGCCTGGGGGTGGTGGCGGTGGGTGTTGTGGACCTCTTGGGTCTCCGAGCTGCATGATCAGTGGCTCCATGATATGTGTTGGTCTTCAGATGTGGCTCTGGGCTGGGCTCCCTTTCATGCTGCAGGTTGTCGTCCTGCTTTACACCAGTAAAAGGCTGGTGTTAAATCCCTGCTGCTAACGCGCCTTATCGCCTGTTTTTGGATCGCATCGCAGATCTGGCTGGTCGTTGAGAATATCGCGAAGTGGTGTTTTCGTGTGTTTTTGCACGGGAACGCCTACTCTGCATATCATTAGTGTTAGTTGTCGCTCTCATCCGTGGCGATGTTTTTTGCGGAAGCTATCGCTGGAAAACTGGCGATATAGGCAGTTTGCACCAGCTTGAGAATTGGGCGATAAATCCATCGCCACTTTTGCGGCGCTAAAGTGCCGATAAATCGGCGATAAGTCATTGAGAATATGCCCCTATGTCGGGTAACATAAAAGGGGAGGAAGCAGCGCTGGCTATACGCCAATGCCTAAGGGAATGCACTCCTGCACAACAGGACCGAGATTTGCCAAAGATTATCGAGGATACCTATGCTTCGCTGGGTAGAGATAACTTGGGAGCTAGACCTGTGAAACCACAATTGATGGGTAATCCTGAAAAGGATAACTCAAAGCAAGCACTCGATATTTCTAAAAAGAAATGGGACAATAAACAATCAAAAAACAAGCAAAATGCATCACAATCACGGAGTGGGTCTTCTCAACGGGAGCCTTCTGACAGGAAATATAACCTTAGAAACCGTGACAATATTAAGAAACCTGACAGGTATCAGGATACTGTTATACATTCCTCTTGTTCCTTTCAGGGTTTGTCAAAAAACTCCAAGATGGAAGGACGGTCAGAACACAGATCAGAAGAGCGAGTCAAGCCAAGAAACACACATCGCACTTGAGACTACATTATCAAAAAAGAAGATAAACCCAAAAGTAAACCTCAAGTTAAAAAGAAGAAAGTAGCTGGCCTTAAAATAAGAAATGCCCAGACTACTGAGGACTCAACTATTGAACGGGGGAATGGGCTCTGACGATGCTAGACAGTGCAGCAGAAGTAACAATAGCTCACCAGAACCTGATGGAATCTCTGGTGACAGGAATGTATGACGTTACAACGCGATCATTTAGATCGCGGTACGTTACATCACGGTTATTACAACGCAAGTCGTTACAACAACTTGCGCTAGAGGCGCTGGACTTAGGAATAGTATGATTTACTATTCCAACTCCAGTGTGTGTAACAGTAGGGAAGGTGTTGGAATAGTAAATCATACTATTCCTTAGTGTAGAGCGCCATCCAGCGCAAGTCGTTGTAACGACTTGCGTTGTAATGACCGCGATGTAAATGTACTGCGGTGTAACGACCGCGTTGTAAAGGTCGTTCTCCGGTGACAGCAGCATTGAATGAACATATCACAGTGGAAACACCTGATACAAGGGTAAGTGTCCCACATCATTTATATGAAATAACACTCCAAATGGAGGGGGACATACCCAGAAAAGTGAAAGGTCTCTTTTGGGAGAACCTGAGTTTTGGTTACGATATCCTTTGGCTGAAAGAGATTGGCCACATGAGTTTGTCATGGATTGCCCAAAGGGGGAATAGGTAATTTTACCGGCTTTCTCCGACCTCGTTCCAGAATCACTAAAACATACATCTGCACAGGAGTGGGCAGTAGAACTAGCTCCAGCATTAAACCGCAATCATGTACGGTGGCATGCTGAGTCACCTCACCATGAAATCCAAGTTAAAACTACTCCTACACCACAAAGGCTGTACCCAATAAAATATGACGAACAGAAACAGGTCAGGGAGATATTAGATCAACTTGAATACCAAGGGGTAATCGAGAATTGCACCTCCTCCGTGAATAATCCTTTGTTTCACATAATGAAACCCGACAATTCATACAGTCTAGTTTTAGACTATAGGCATTTGAAAACATGCACAAAAACATTTGCAGTACAGAATGCACACAGTTCTGCATTAATAAATAACATTGTGCGGAAGAAATTCAAAACAACACTGGATATCTCAAATGGATTCCTTTTCCAGAATGAAGTGCCTGAAAGCAGATATTTGACAGCAAGAAAGCTTTATTCGATTGTAAGCAAACAACCATAAAAGCACAATAGCAGCATTTCATACACGTTAAAATTCATATAAAATACGTTAAAACAAAAAGATAAAAACATTATTAAACTTCACAGGCTTTCCTGAGATTTAAAAAGAAACATTTAAAACAGAGACAATTGTTTTCTTAGGCACAGAACATTTTTCAAGAAAGTTACCATCCTAAAAAAGTATGTACATTGTCTAGTTGTTCTAGTGCCAGAAGAGCAGGTCGACATTGGCGAAGCCCAAACCGTTTTAACACAGGGACTATACTCATTCTCCTGCCACTGGAATAAAATTTACAAAAGAGAATGACATGAATCGAGGTCTGCTTGGAGATTTTATCACAGGGGCACAACTGTAAAACTTGGGACCAGTCATTTACTTTGGGCAGAGTGACTAATCTATAAAATATTCCCAGGCGGAAGCGAATTAAAAGGAACCTGTCAAAATCACTCAGGGCCAAGGTAAGGTAGGGTAGGGTTGAATATTAAAAGTAATTAAAATCAACTGGTTATGCAGGACTGTAGGTTTTGCAATTTCAGTTGATAACCTGGCGGAGTCTAGTAGAGACAAGCCCTTTGCTTTTAATTCCTTCCTAGTTATTTCCCTGATGGTACTGGGGTTGGTGAAATACTCTGGATGGTCAAGATCTTGAAAAAACCTTCGGACATAGCTTATCCATGGGATCTTCAGGGCCCTATCCAGTTTCAAAACATCCATAACGATATCTCTGTTTAGTTTTGTCTCTTCCTTTGTCCAGAGTCTGTGCCATAACAGCACAGGCTCAAGTTTTATTAGATCTGAAACAAAGGAAAGACCCAGCTCTGCGTGACAAATACTCGCGGAAGTGCTATTCGGGACAGATAAGATATATTTTAAAAAGGAATTTTCTACTCTTTGAATGGGAAGCAAATAAACTGGTCCCCAGACCCCAGTTCCATAGATTGCCGCTGAGACACATTTAGCTCTATATATTTTGATGAGCGCCTCCGGTGGTCTTTTGCCTAGTTTAATCGCAAAGCTCTAAGGGCAGATGTAGTGTGCAGTAGTGCCAGTTTTTTTGCCAACACCGCCTGTGACCAGGAGTCATTCTGTGCAAAAAGAATGCCCAAGTATGAAAATTTCTTAGTGACTCCGATCTTTTGTCCTGACACAAACATATTTTTAGGTTATTTGATGCTAGAACCACAGCGCATAATGAAGGTCTTAGAGGAATTAATTCTTAGGCCTAGCTCGTTCATAAATTTGGAAAAGCTATCCAATACCCTCTGCAGCCCTATGTTGGTACGGGACATCAGTACCGCATCATCTGCGTATAAAAGGGCTGGGATGGGTCGTCCCGCCACTTGGGGGAAGTCATGATTATCTTTTAAAAGGGCCTCTCCCAGACCATTTATATACAAGTTAAAAAGAAACGGGGGCAAGGACACAACCTTGCCTGACTCCGCGTTTGATTGGGAAGGGAGCCGAACGTTCACCTTGCATACCACAGCGCACTTGTGCATTAGCATCACTATAAAAACGTTTAAGAAAATAAATAATCTGTGGATCAACCCCCATCATTTCTAAAATTGACCAAAGTTTGTTGTGAATCACGCAATCAAATGCGGCTGTGAGGTCAACAAAAGCTAAAAATAGATTCCCCACCTTAGCCCTGGTGTATTTACCAACTAAAAGAGACAGGTTCAAACCTTCCTCGACAGTGCCTATGCCGGCTCGAAAGCCATATTGCAGGTCCGACAGGACAGAGTTCTCCTCCGCCCACGCCTGAAGGCGTTCCAGAATTATTCTGCCTGCTACTTTTGTTATGGCATCTAGTAAAGAGATGGGCCTATAGCATGTCGGGTCCTGTCTATCCCCCTTTTTAAAAATGGGGACAATAATTGATTCTACCCAAGTAGGTGGGAAGTCAGCTTCACAGCTAGCATTTAGAACTTGCGTCAAGAGAGGTCCCCATAGAGTAGTGTTAGATTTAAACAAGTCTATTGGTATCCCATCGGGACCAGGTGCCTTGCCACCCTTGCTAACAGACAGAGCCTGCTCTACTTCATCCAAACATCCTGGGTGGGACAATCCATCAAAATATGGTTTCCCGTGCCCTGATAAACCTTGATAAAATGATTGATCCATTGCTCCTCAGTTATTGCTATTTCAAGTGATGGGCTATCCTCTATATTTGACAGCATTTTCAGTGCTCGGCTCTCAGCGCCAATTCTGGAGACTGCCCCAAGGGTATGAGAATAGCCCCGGGTTATTCTCAACAAGAGTAACAGAGCTACTTCAAAAATGTGATGAGGAGGCATTGTCCTATGTAGATGATATTTATCTGACGGACGATGAATTATTGGATCACTTGCACAGGGTGAACAACATAATTTTGGGGTTCGCCTCTGAGGGCTACAAATGTAACTTTAAAAAATCAAAAATTGCCCACCTCAATGTCCTACTTTTAGGATATGAGCTCTCAAGTGAAGGAGAAAGCCTAGCAGCTAATTTTTTTTAAAAATGTGCGCTGCTCCAACCTCCAAAGACTCTGAAAAACTTATAATCCATTTTAGGATTCCTGAATTTTGGCAGAACAGACATTTTGGATTACGCAGAAAAAGTAAAACCTTTCTACGACTTAATTAGTCCTGATTTTTCAGTTTGACACAGGAACACACTGAAATTCTCCTTTCCACACAAGCTGACATGATAGCTTCCAAACACTTACATACACGTGTAAATACTACAAATCTGGTGTTCCCTGGAGTCGTGGGTCAATCTGGTTAAACCTACCTCACCTTTAATGAAGGCGAAACACTACCCATTGCATACAAATCTCATTTGTACACAAACGCTGAGATGCGTTTTGCATCCACAGAACAAATACTGACGGCACTAGCTCAGGGGAAACGAACTCCAGTACCGACCTTAGAGACTGTTACAAAAGCAAGCGTTCCAAACGCAAAAGAACTGCATCCAAGATGGATACAATGGGCTCATTCTCTCACTGCAACAGATGTGGACTACAAGTATGATTCTTCATTAAAAACACAAGCATTCCTGCAGTACGAACAAGAATATCCTCTCCTGAATTAACCCCTTTACCGCGATCGGAATTCCACTCGTGTGCTGGACATTCCGATCGCGGGTGTGGTCGTGACGAGCTCAGCTCGTCATGCGCACAGCGCTACCGCGCAGCATGAGGAGCTGAGCTCGTCACGCGCATCGAAGGGGTTAAATAATGTCTCTAGATCAGTCTCTTGATAATATGCCCGCAGTCTCTAGGAGATTGCATGGCAAAACTGGCATAACTAAAAGCCCTGATACTGGCACTAAAAAATACGGATCGGGAATTCCCCACACTTATTGTGTGTGATTTGTTTTGCTGTGTCCAGTCTTACAATGAATATCTTCACTATTGGAGCCAGAATGGGTTTAGAGATTCCAAAGGTTGCACAATAAAGCACAAGTTACTTGGGAACAAGTGGGCGAGCTGAAAAAAGGCTCCACAGGCTCATGTGATTCATACACTGAGTCATCAGCGTGTTGGGGTGCACGTTGAAGGGAGTTCATTGGTGGATGAAGCCGCCAAGGCGACAGTGAGAACTGCTGCCGTTGCTGCAATCACTCGTTCTAGTACGAGGATAGGCGGACAGATAATGATAGCTGTGAAAGCTACGCGTAACAACAGCTCAGCCTCACCAAAGGGTTTTCCACTCAAATTAGATGCTCAAAATATTCCGTATGCTCAAATTCCAGGAGTGGGGGATAGAGTAATACCAAACATGGATCGCAGATTAGGTTTAATTCTGGCTGCACACGAGGGTCTGGGTTCAGCACACGCAGGTATTATTGCAATGGTTTCACTACTGAAACAACGTTATTGGTGACCAGGTCTTACCAAACAGGCCAAAGTTTTTGTCCTTAAGTGCGACATCTGTCAGCACTTGAAGGGTTCCACCGTAGCACATCCACCGCAAACACCACTACTGATATCAGACAGACCTCTCGCATGTGTCTACTTGGACCACTGCGGCCCCTTACAATCTGAAGGGGCTTCCAGGTACATCCTGGTGGCAGTGGATTCATGCTTTAGATTCCTGTGGGTTTGGCCACAGAGCTCGGCTGACGCTCGAACTGTTATAAAGGATTTGCGAGTACTACTTAGTCACTAAAACATACATATGCGCAGGAGTGGGCAGTAGCACTAGCTCCAGCATTATTCCGCAATCATGTAGGGTGGGATGCTGAGTCACCTCACCATGAAATCCCAGTTAAAACTACTCTTACACCACAAAGGCTATACCCAATAAAATATGGTGCACAGAAAAAGGTCAGGGATATCTTAGATCAAATTGAATACAAAGGGGTAATTAAGAATTGCACCTCCTCCATGAATAATCCTTTGTTTCCCGTAATGAAACCCGACAATTCATACCGTCTAGTTTTAGACTATAGGCATTTGAACACATGCACGAAAACATTTGCAGTACAGAATGCACACAGTGCTGCAATAATGAATAATATTGTGTGGAAGAAATTCAAAACAACACTGGATATTTCAAATGGATTCCTTTGCCAGAATGTAGTGCCTGAAAGCAGATATTTGACAGCATTTTCAGCCCTTTGCTCTCAGCACCAATTCTGTAGATTGCCTCAAGGGTATAAGAATAGCCCCGGGTTGTTCTCAGCAGGATTAACAGAGCTACTTCTTAAAAATGTGATGAGGGGGCATTGTCCTATTTAGATGATATTTATCTGATGGCCGATTAATTATTGGATAACTTGCACTGAGTGAACAACATAATTTTGGGGTTCTCCTCTGAGGGCTACAAATTTAACTTTAGAAAATCAAATTATGCCCACCTCAATGTCCTATTTTTAGGATATGAGCTCTCAAGTGAAGGAAAAATCCTAGCAGCTAATTTTTAGAAAAATGTACGTTTCTCCAACCTCCAAAGACTCTGAATAACTTACAATCCATTTAGGATTCCTGAATTTTGGTAGGACAGACATTTTGGATTACACAGTAAAGATAAAATCTTTCTGCAACTTAATTAGTCCTGATTTTTCAGCTCGACATTGGACACAGGAACACACTGAAATTCTCCTTTCCATACAAGCTGACATGATAGCTTCCAAACACTTGCATACACGTGCAAATACTACAAATCTGGTGATCTGTGTAGTTGCGGGTCAATCTGGTTACACCTACCTCACCTTCAATGAAGGCAAAACAGTACCCATTGCATTCAAATCTCATTTGTACACAAACGCTGAGATGCGTTTTGCATCCACAGAAAAATACTGAAGGCAGTACAGACTGCTATAGTGAGAGAAAGTGCACTAGCTCAGGGGAAACGAATAATTGTCATGACTCCAGTACCGAACTTAGAGGCTGTTACAAAAGCAAGTGTTACAAACGCAAAAGCACTGCATCCAAGATGGATACAATGGGCTAATTGTCTCACTGCAACAGATGTAGACTACAAGTTTGATTCTACATTAAAAACACAAGAATTCCTGCAGCACGAACAAGAATATCCTCTCCTGAATTAAATAATGCCTCTAGATCAGTATGAATACATCATTTACACTGATGGATCTGCCCAGCCTGCCGTAGGAAGTAGACAGCAATACAGCGCAGCATGTGCGATTGTAAAGGGATATATGCAGGACGGCAAGTTACGTCCTAGCAATACGCAGAAGCAATCTCTAGGAGATTGCACGCAAAACTGGCAGAACTAAGAGCCCTGATACTGGCACTAAAAAATACGGATCGGGAATTCCCCACACTTATTGTGTGTGATTTGTTTTACTGTGTCCAATCTTACAATGAATATCTTCACTATTGGAGCCAGAATGGGTTTAGAGATTCCAAAGGCTGCACAATGAAGCCCAAGTTACTTGGGGACAAGTGGGCAAGCTGAAAAAAGGCTTGCCACAGGCTCATGTGATTAATACACTGAGTCATCAGCGTGTTGGCGTGCACGTTGAAGGGAATTCATTGGTGGATGAAGCCGCCAAGGCGACAGTGAGAACTGCTGCCGTTACTGCAATCACTCGTTCTTGTATGAGGATAGACGGACAGATAATGATAGCTGTGAAAGTTATGCGTAGCAACAGCGCAGCCTCACCAAAAGGTTTTCCACTCAAATTAGATGCTCAAAACATTCCGTATGCTCAAATTCCAGGAGTGGGGGATAGAGTAATATCAAACATGGATCGCAGATTAGGTTTAATTCTAGCTGCACACGAGGTTCTGGGTTCAGCACATGCAGGTATTACTGCAATGGTTTCATTACTGAAACAATGTTATTGGTGACCAAGTCTTACCAAACAGGCCAAAGTTTTTGGCCTTAAGTGCAACATCTGTCAGCACATGAAGGGTTCCACCGTAGCACATCCACCGCAAACACCACTACTGATATCAGACAGACCTCTCGCATGTGTCTACTTGGACCCCTGCGGCCCCTTACAATCTGAAGGGGCTTCCAGGTACATCCTGGTGGCAGTGGATTCATGCTCTAGATTCCTGTGGGTTTGGCCACCGTGCTCGGCTGACGCTCGAACTGTTTTAAAGGATTTGCCAGTACTACTTAGTCACTAAAACATATATATGCGCAGGAGTGGGCAGTAGCACTTGCTCTAGCATTATTCCGCAATCATGTAGGGTGGGATGCTGAGTCACCTCACCATGAAATCCCAGTTAAAACTACTCCTACACCACAAAGGCTGTGCCCAATAAAATATGATGCACAGAAAAAGGTCAGGGAGATCTTAGATCAAATTGAATACCAAGGGGTAATCAAGAATTGCACCTCCTCCATGAATAATCCTTTCTTTCCCGTAAGGAAACCCGACAATTCATACCGTCTAGTTTTAGACTATAGGCATTTGAACACATGCACGAAAACATTTGCAGTACAGAATGCACACAGTGCCGCAAAAATGAATAATATTGAGTGGAAGAAATTCAAAACAACACTGGATATCTCAAATGGATTCCTTTGACAGAATGTAGTGCCTGAAAGCAGATATTTGACAGCATTTTCAGCCCTCGGCTCTCAGCACCAATTCTGTAGACTGCCTCAAGGGTATAAGAATAGCCCCGGGTTGTTCTCAGCAGGATTAACAGAGCTACTTCAAAAACGTGATGAGGGGGCATTGTCCTATTTAGATGATATTTATCTGATGGCCGATTAATTATTGGATAACTTGCACAGAGTGAACATAATTTTGGGGTTCTCCTCTGAGGGCTACAATTGTAACTTTAGAAAATCAGAAAATGCCCACCTCAATGTCCTATTTTTAGGATATGAGCTCTCAAGTGAAGGAAAAAGCCTAGCAGCTAATTTTTTAGAAAAATGTGTGCTTCTCCAACCTCCAAAGACTCTGAAAAACTTATAATCCATTTATGATTCCTGAAATTTGGCAGGACAGACATTTTGGATTACACAGTTGAGGTAAAACCTTTCTACAACTTAATTAGTCCTGATTTTTCAGCTCGACATTGGACACTGGAACACACTGAAATTCTCCGTTCCATACAAGCTGACATGATAGCTTCCAAACACTTACATACACATATAAATACTACAAATCTGGTGATCCGTGTAGTTGCGGGTCAATCTGGTTACACCTACCTCACCTTCAATGAAGGCAAAACAGTACCCATTGCACACAAATCTCATTTGTACACAAACGCTGAGATGCGTTTTGCATCCACAGAAAAAGTACTGAAGGCAGTACAGACTTCTTTAGTGAGAGAAAGTACACTAGCTCAGGGGAAACAAATAATTGTCATGACTCCAGTATCGATCTTAGAGGCTGTTACAAAAGCAAGCGTTACAAACGCAAAAGTTCTGCATCCAAGATGGACACAATGGGCTAATTCTCTCACTGCAACAGATGTAGACTACAAGTTTGATTCTACATTAAAAGCACAAGAATTCCTGCAGCACGAACAAGAATATCCTCTTCTGAATTAAATAATGCCTCTAGATTAGTATGAATACATCATTTACACTGACGGATCTGCCCAGCCTGCCGTAGGAAGTAAACAGTAATACAGCGCAGCATGTGCGATTGTAAAGGGATATATGCGGGACGGCAAGTTCCGTCCTAGCAATACGCAGAAACAGTCTCTAGGAGATTGCACAGCACAACTGGCAGAACTAAACGCCCTGTTACTGTCACTAAAAAATATGGCGTGTTGGTGTGCACATTGAAGGGAACTCCTTGGCGGATGAAGCCACCAAGGCGACAGTGAGAACTGCTGCCATTGCTGAAATCACTCGTTCTAGTACGAGAATAGACGGACAGATAATGATAGCTGTGAACGCTATGCGTAACAACAGCTCAGCCTTGCCAAAAGGTTTTCCACTCAAGTACTTCTACAAATTAGATGCTCAAAACATTCCGTATGCTCAAATTCCAGGAGTGGGGGATAGAATAATTTTTTGAGCATGGATCGCAGATTAGGTTTAACTCTAGCTGCACACAAGGGTCTGGGTTCAGCACACGCAGGTATTACTGCAATGGTTTTACTACTAAAATAACCTTATTGGTGACCAGGTCTTACCAAACAGACCAAAGGTTTTGTCCTTAAGTGCGACATCTGTCAGCAGGTGAAGGGTTCCACTGTAGCATGTCCACCGCAAACACCACTACTTATATCAGACAGACCTCTTGCATGTGTCTACTTGGACCACTGCGGCCCCTTACAATCTGACGGGACCTATAGGTACCTCCTGGTGGCAGTGGATTCATGCTCTAGATTCCTGTGGGTTTTGCCACAGCGCTCAGCTGACACTCGAACTGTTATAAAGGATTTGCAAGTCTTTGTAGGGACATACGCAATTGGCACATTACATTCTGACAGTGGCCCTGCGCTTAGCTCTCGGTCTTACAATGAAGCTATGGGAAGTTTGGGTGTGGTCTTGTGGTACTCCTCTCCATATCATCCCGAGGGAAATTCGATTGTGGAGAGGAAAAACCAGGACTTAAAGCAATCCTTAATAGCGGGGGTAATAGGCTTGGGTGGCAGTTTGGGCAATCACCTCTATGGGGTCCAGAGGGCACTTAATAACATGACAAGAAGTTCCCTGGGGGCCATACTCCATAAGAAGTCCTGTTTGGGACTAGAATGTGGGTACCCGACCTCAATTGTGGCTGCGCAGTGGCTGAGGAAGAACCATTTGGCATCAATGATCATTTGACTGTTTTACAGGAACTCAGTGAATTCCGGGCATTACAAAGCAACGGCCAAGTAACACGCACCTCTACTCGGGAAGTAAAAGCTGTTCCGGCAAGACCTGCCTGGGTCCCGAAGATTGGGTACCTGGTCAGAGAAAAATTGTGGACAAAAAAGAATTTGGGCCTGGCTGTCGAAGGAAGAAGAACAGTACTTCCTCCGCCCCTTGCCGGCAAGCAAGAAAAGAGATTTGTCTCCATTGATCTGATCAAACCACACTATGTGGACGATACTGAATATTAGGCCACGTGGGCTTCTGGGTAGCCGCCGATGTCCTCTCGCTACAATACAGGAAGTTCAGACTGAAAGATTTATAACCTTCGAAGATCCTATTCTACGAAGTGACAGAGTTACCAACAACGGAATGGAACTTGTGACTGTTGAAATGGAACACCAACAACAAAATACAAATGAAACACAGATCTCAATTTGGCCTAATACCAACATCTACGTGAATATATCTCGAGACGAGTCATCTGCCAGTTATACAAAATCTGCTGAGCTACCAAAGATAGATCAAACTGCGTCTGGCTACTTCATCGATTTTTATACTTTCTCATTGGATCCAAGTAAACATGAGTCACCGCCAGCTCCTGTTTCCCACAAACAAGAACTACGTGATTTCTACCTTTGGCTGAAAAAGACTTACTTTGTTACTCCCTGGCTACAGCTCTGGATTGCAATTGGTCTACTTTTCCTAGTCCTTTGGATAGGTATCGTGACTGTCTTTTTCCTGCTCCTGAATGGACATTATCTCCCAGAACGCTCCGCAGTACAACATGTGATCTTGGTTCTGAAACCACATGCATCATCACACCATGAACAAAGAGACCTGTCCTTAGTGAACATTACAGCAGTTCCAGTTCCTGAGGGAATAGTTTGGGATAGCGTTGCATATGATGCATGTGGTCCAACTGAACTTTTGAAAATACCACACTTGTTTAAAATTTCTTTAAGTGATATCATCACCTCCAGTGTACCTTCTCTGATGATTGGGACTTTGAAAGTGTAAAGAGTTGTATGATGGTACATCTGATTTTGAAACAATGTACCAACACTATGGTCATCATTTCCTGCACAAAGCAAGTATCCCATGTAAAACGTTCTCTTACCATCAATGGGAACATTGTCCGACACCACCTAAAGGTAGTTCACAAACGTTTGCACAAAAGTTTGCTTATTTTTCTGAGTTTAACACTTCAGACCCCAGATCTTAGTATTATATGCTTGAACCCTCACCTGCAAATGCAAAGAAAAATATGCTAACTAACACGAAACAGATATATTCTGCTTCCTTAAGTTCCCAGTTGTCTTTACAGGGTTTTGACTTTTGGAGGGACACCATAGACACAAAATCAGTCTGGGGGACTAAAGATTGGCACGTTCAGGGAACGGAGGCCTTATTTAGAGCATGCCTCATTCCACAGCAAATTATCTTCCAGAACAACACAGTGCAACAGACTTTCTGTCTTGGACTAGCCAAGATAAAGGACTTGAACACACCTCCGATTCCCTCACTCCTACACTTTGAGGGGTGGCGAAATTATACTCAACTTAGCGAGGATACACTTGATGACATCTTACATGATGGTTCATACAATTCATCAGACCACAATTGGAAGGGATGGCTGGTTTGTCCTATCAACACTAATATGTGTCAGTCAAGATTCAGGGGTACCACTAAAGGGTTTAGTATCCATAGGCCTGGCCTGCGCTACGCACAAACAGAAAACTCGGGGGTGATGACATCATAAAGTGTTGGGAAGTTATGCTTAAAATGGCTAGAAACCTCAACACTGTCCCAAGTGAAACAACACTTGTCGTTACTCTCTGATGACATGGATCTTAGGGACTTTTTGTTAGGTACCCAGAAGCCACCTCAGAAGCACTTCTTATACGCTATTTACAACGAAATATGGAAAATCTATCAACAAGAGGCTGCTGAGAGATTGCGTGAACTTGATAGGGTTAGCCTAGAAAAGGCTTTGGCAGTGGTTGACTATGGTATGACCACACTGACATCCAGGATTTATTCACTGGGCAACATTGTGTCTTCTGCGATAGATATATTTGAACAGGATTGGTCTATTCTTCAACGTGGGAAATCCCAATTGCAATCCATTCTTTTATTGAGCTGGACGCTGCAATCACTGCCTTCTGGTCACGTGCCCTGGTGGTATATCAACAGTACATCTCTGTTTTCTGCATACAATTTAACAGAAAGACAGACAAAAATGTCACAAAGAGATGCAAAGTATACAATGCTGCACATTGAAAAAATTGGACCAATTACCTTTTACCGTGTCTGAGTCACCCTCCACAGAATGGTTAATCCATCGCCATATTACACTGCCATTCACGACATTCCAGTTCAGTACTGTCTACAGAATTATCAGGAAGGCAGATATGAAGCGTTGGGAGAGGGGTACATACATGAATCTTGGGCATTACCGTACAGATTTAGATGCAGGAATGGGGACACTGAAGTTTTTCTCAGCGGTTCAGATGTGAGAGTTCTTTAAGTGGGTCTCTAATTTGTCAGGATATGATGCTTCACGGAGCATGTAATGCTTCGGTTGCAAACCTATTGTGTCACTTAAGAGGTTCCCCAGCTGCTGTGATTCATCTGGTGTTCAAACTGCTCTCAAATGAGAGTTATTTGATGTTGAATGATCAAGGTTGTTGTGGGATGCTGCCAGGCATCGCATATCTGGTTACAGTAAGTTCCAGGGTTACTTGTTGCATGCAAGTATTGTTTCCACCGACCCACACAGTCAGGGAGGTGCCACTATGGCCTTCACTGAATGTTTCCCTTATACGGTTTGATTCTCGGAGCAGACTGAAAGCCATGCTTTTACAGAAGGATGTGGCCTTAACCTCAGCCTGAGAGACTTTTGATCTCCAGGTTGCAAGGTCTTCAGCTGAGATACAGGCACTAGTCCGAACGAACTTCCCGCTCCATTTCGGAGAAATGGTACATCATATCTTTAACAAGTCTGATACGAGTGGGATTGTGCACCTATTTAAGAGCATAGGTTCTGGTCTATTGAGCACCTTTCAGACAATCTTCGGAGTTATTCCATCATTTATACGCTCTGCATTGGGAAGCATTTTTGGAGGGCTTCCGCTGGTCCTACTACTTGTAGCGGGTATCCTTGTTTAAATTTTCCTGCTATGCAATGGACGTCCCAGCTTCCAAACAGATGGAAAAAGCACTCCTGGTGTGACGTTGCCGTGAACGCATGGTGCTCTATCTGGGTGCACCTCGGCTTCGGGAGCTAAGCGAGCATTGGTTCCTATCGTTCAGATCAGTCTGGGTTGACTGCATCTTGCCTGTGCTCCGCTGCCTATTCTGCGGATAAGAATGCGTGTTGGACATCTGTCTAACACTTCCATCGGTTGCGCCACTACATTGACGTACTACTGGACCCCTTAAAGGCCCACCTATTACAGTTCCCTCAGCGTATTCCCATGTTGATGTCTGCATTCTTAGAGCCACCAAGGGATGCTTTAGCTCCTGTCAGAATGGACACCGGCTCTGCAACAGGTTCACAGATGTCGATTGCTTCCTCAGTGGCTGCTGTGGGAACCGGAGAGGATCACCTTTGCTCCATTGACCTGATCGAAGAGGTGTTACAGGGATCGTCATGTGCGAAGGCAAGCAACAGTGATGTTGTGTCTCCCACACAAGACACATAAACATTTGGCTCTCCAAGTGATGGGAACATCGGCCTTTTTTCCAAAACAAACCAAATTGAAATTCAGAAACATCTTCTTGTTTTATTTTTTTCTCTTTGCTCTAACTGAGCTCCATGGCTTTCGATGTGCTCAGTTAGTCTAAACAGTATATTGACTATTTAGAGGACTTATAGAGTTTTTACATCGCTTTTACATATTCCATGTTTTTCAGATGGTTTTTACATTAACTTTTAACAATGTTCTTATGCTTCTTAGAGAGGCATATTTTATAATTCATTTATCTTATCGTCCTTCGGATGAGGAGTGGGTGTTATGAGCCCCAATGTACCCCAATATAGGCCTACCTTGCTCTACATAACGGCTCTGGCGCTGACCCTTTACCTAGTTATGTGCAGAATAAATGTTGGGTGGTTTTCTTTGAAAACTAGCCTAATTCATTATACATGAGGATTCTTAGTATCACACAGCAGGATTACTATCTTCTATATAATAACTCTGTACAAAATTCACCGCTATCGTCATCCTTGAACAACCGGTCCACAGTATCATCACACATCTAGGTAGATCCCCTGAGGGTACCTTTTGGGTATATAAGCACCACATCTTCGTGGGGCAAACCAGAGGAGAAGCTTCCATGCTGGAACGAGACGCTGGAATCACTTCATGCAGAAACTCCAGCATGCAGTGGTCTGACATCCCTTGTGGGGTGTCCAACCCGAGACCAAGACGGGGTCCTTCGTTCTTTCCCATCGGGTAATGGGGTTGATCTTTCCTAGGGGGATTCTTGGCTTTACACCTACATACATGCCAGGTACACTTAGGTACACTTAGCTAGGGTTTGCATCTTAGGAGTACACTTGATTATTGCTATGTATCTATATGCCTACATATATTTACTGTTTTAGCACCATGGTAGAATTCTACCTTTTATTTACTCTGTCTGTGCTTGCAATCGTATATATCTGTTTCTGTCTAATGGTCGTTGCAGCACACGTATTTTATACTAGAATGACGCTGGTTCAATAAATGCTTATTGAAAACGTCCCCATTGTTTATTCTGTATATCTCTCTGAGAAGAGGTGAGCACGAGTGACTGAACGAAAAGTACTGTACTATTTCCATGATCACTGAAGGATCAAGGGTTGTCATGTTCGATAGTTGCCAGAAACTATTAGCTCCTTGGTAAGGTTAGGAGACTTATAGTGGCACTGTGAGCTAGCTGGTCTAAAGGCTAACATATCCTTTGGGGGTGTCTGGAATCAGTCTAGACACCAATCCTTTAGTTTATGGTATCTAAACGCACAGATCCTATGTATTATTAGGAACTACACAACAGTGGAGCAACATTTTTTAGGTAAAGCCTGCATTTTCAAAGGTGTTTGAGCAGGCGATGGTTGCCCTACTGCAAATAGCAGCACAGTACATTTTGATTTCCCAACAGATCCAAAAATAGTGAATGGTGTAAAGGCTGAATTTTATGCTGTTGGTGCATTTCACAACATAATCTGTGCCCTGGATTGACTGCATGTGGAACTGGTGCACCCAGAACAATTGAACAAATATCAGTAACCGGAACATGCAGAATGCTATTAATGTTTAAACGGTGTATGATGTGGATCTAGTAATTACCAATTTTTGTGCCCAGTTCCCAGGCTCTACATTTGATTAATTGACGCTATAGGATACCACATACGTTGTCAATATACAACTCTCTAAGGATATGGTTCTGAGGTGAGTACAAACACCTCATCTTAAATGTTATTTAATACAGTAATATTGCCTTGCTAGAGTCCGCATTGGTATGTGGATAAATTAGTCCTTCCAAATGTTAAAGTGATAAATAGTATATGCAAACAAACAACTCAATTTGTGCCTAAAGGCATGACAGTGAGACAAATTTCCTGCTAAACAGAATGGAACATATCAGAATATTGCCAAGTCTACTTACTCAGTATGAGACCCAAGTGAAAAATATAACAGGGGCTGCAGCATAAGATCTGTGGGACTGAGAAAAATCAAAATTCCTTACCTATTCTACCAATGCAAGTGATTTATGGTATCAAATGCAAAGGCATCTGATAAAACCTATTCTTGATCCTACAACTCCATCATAACATGCGTACAATGAATACATGAAATGTGATTGGGCAAGCATTTAGACTGCTTAAGGGTCACTTTGAATGTCTGCACTGAAATGGTGGAGCACTAGTTTGTGCACCAGAGAAGGTGTAAAAACCACACACCTCTGCTGAATGCTGCACATTGTGCTTTGTGCACCCATGCATGATGAGGAAAACCAGGCAGATCAAAGGTCAACTTATGATCTGATTTGAAATCATTTGTGATTACATAAATATTGTAAGAAATTAGAGTATTAGTTGAGGGGGTAAGAACCTGCCTCAAATAATAATCACAATCCTTGTCAAGGTAAACGGCAAAAGTTACAAAATAAATGTGTGCCTAACCCTTTGCTAGCTTGGCACAAATCAGTCAGGCTTAGCTAAGAGGCAATGTGAAAAGTTTTTATACAGTACAGAAAAAGAGTAAAAAAGTAAAATCACAGCACAATAAAAATCTCAATTTTGTTTTGAAAAATAGTCAATTTTATTAAATAAAATTACACCAAAACAGGAAAAACTTAATTATTAGAACTGGAGATATGAATTTTGAAATACTGAATTTCTAAATCACCCCAAAAAGTAGAATGTGCCAACTGCGGTAATCTGGTCATGCTGGACTGTGTCAAAGTCAAAAGTTAAGGTCAACCACAATAGAACTCGAGTTGGATACAGGGACTAGCTAAATCCTGGTGGAAAGTTTCCCTTTGGACTTAGAAAGTTTTATGGAAAAAAAGTGTTCATCAATGAGTGGTTGGCGGGCATGCGGAAGCTGGATCTGAAGCTGAGTTCAACAATGGCAGGTTGCTGAAGAGCGATTTCCCGATGCAGTTGTCAAAAAAATGCGGGACAGCTCTGAGAGGGCAAAGTCCAAAGTCTGTGCCCACGAAGGCTTCGACATCGATGGGTTTTTGCCCTATGTCAATGCTGATGAAGCCCTCTACATTTGAAATTAGAAATGTTTCTGGAATTCAGACCTCCATTAGCTATGCAAACAAGCATGCTAAGACTAACGAGCAATTCCACATCGAGGGCTGTGTCCTCAGTGGTGGTCCCTGTATCTGACAATTCTCCAGTCAGAAAGGGGGCAGTTTGGGGTTAGGAGGGGTATACTCCAACACTCCAACAAGAGTCCAGGATCAAGATGCACCACTTGAGGGTTAGGACCCACTCCAGCAGAGGCCAACAGCAATGTCACCTGGGTAATTGCAGGGAAAGGGGAGCATGTTGTGCCCCTGTAGCTCAAATAGGAGGTTGGTCAACTAATCCTTGGAATCACTTCTGTGGTTCTGGGTTCAAGGCAAACAGGTCCAGTCTTCCTTCAAACAGCAGAGCAGTCCTTCTTTGGACTCTCGAAAGGTCCCAGGGTGTTCTGAGGAGTGTACTGTGAATGCCACATTTATGCTCAGTGGCAGCCAGTGGGTGGGGAAAACTCCTGGCCATTCCCTAACCAATGGGGTAAAAGTTCCCAGGAGTAACCCTACCCACCTTTGCAGCACTTTCTGATTGTTTTACTGTACTCTATCCCACAGTATTCCTTTCTACCTAAATCCGACATGGCAGAACCCTTCTTCTTCTGGACAAAGCTCCCTATGCCCACCCACAGGTGTGAGTAAGAGAATGGGCAAACCTTTCCTTGTGGTCACTCAAAACCAGTTTTGGGGCAGCTCCTACCTCCCACTGGTTTGGAGTCAAATGACTAGTTGTGAGCTACATCTGCCAGGAACAGGATAGGCACCCTTTGAAGCTCAGGAAGGGTCTGGGCAAAGCCTCTCAGGCCATCTTGCTCAAAGAAGGAAAAACAGCTCTCCTTACCCAAACCTTTTGACATTGACCACTGTCATTGGGGTAATTCACAACTATCCTCAGGGAAGCCATTTAACAGTCAGTTGACACTGGACATTGGCAGCAAGGCATATTTGACTCACGCAGAAAATTACAATTTTCTAAAAGTGTCATTTTCAAAAGAGTAGCATAAAATCTAACTTTACCATTAAGTTGGATTTTAGGTTACTTTTAAAATCAGTCTTGAATCATATTTCTGGCAGCTCACAAACTTAAATTGAGCACTATAAGTTGTGATATTCAATCACAGTCTTTTGCTATGGGAGGGCCAGCCTCGCCACAGTGATAAACATCTTTGTTGGTTTTTCACTGTCATGACATGTAAAACATTAAATATACATGTCCTAATTTTAAATAACCATGCACCCGGCCCTATGGGCATTTAGGTCCTACCAGTTACAAAAACTAAAAAGGAAGGTTTAAGCCGGGCAGAATGTTTATTTTTCCAGGTCAAAATGAATATTAAAACAGCACACCTAGGCTATAAGGACAGGCCTGGAGACATGTTTTACAGTGCAACTTTAGTGGGTGGCACAATGAGTGCTGCAGCTCACTAGCTGCATTTAAATGTGCCAAATAGGTGTATGCCAATTTTACCGTGTTTAAAATAGATAGGCAGAAATATGAAGGAATGCAATTTTAAAAGATCATTTTCAACGAATAATAATTTTGTAATGAATGTTTATAACTTTTTAAAGCATATGCATGAGAAACCACACATCACAATAACTGCAACAAGCCACTCTCCATTCTAACACTGGCCTTGACAGCCCTATCCTATCTTCTACAATTACCAGAACTATTACTATGCCCTGGCAACCCAATGTTAACTTCACATATCCCCAAATAATACATTTATTTTTTTGTTTGATCTGTTTAATAAAATTTTGTACATAAAGTAAGAAAAGAGACAATATACCATCAAAGAAATTATCAGACAGCACCAGTAGATAATTAGTTAGAACCAACTTGCAAATCAGCAGCTCAACGGCATGGTTACATCTGTATTATTAGGTGCAATAAGTAACAACAGGTGGCATACCCCAGCAATCACATAGCCTCCTCCCTCCATCAACAATACTGTTTAATCTCGTCGTGGTACAATATAACTCAACTATGCAATCACATTTCAAGTACATATGTACGGCTCTTATGGCTTCACTCCGCCATATCACATCAGTCTGCTTATATAATCAAACGATCTTATGAAAAACACCGAACGTAAGGACACTTTCGGCAAGGGAGGATAGAAAGGGAAACAGGAGCCACATAAAGGTAGGCAAGGAGTCACAGATCCCAAACCCTGTCAACTATCGTAGGGGTGCCCGCCCTGACTATGAAGAGAATAACAGTACAGTGTGGGGTGTAAAGGACGCTGTCTGTAAATCACATCACAGCTCGGGTCATAGGTCTACAAATGCATGACACACTATTAGTCTGGAGTAAAAACATCCAAGGGGTCGTCCTGAGTCAACAGCCCCTGCAGCTTACACAGCATTGCATTCCAGGCAGCGGAAATGGGGAATTTACGCAGCCCCAACTGTAGTGTGGTTTGTGGCCTCATTGTCTACATTGCTAAGTTAGCTTAGGCCTGGCTGCCATGATGCCTTTTTTGCACACGTTACTCTGTGACTTTGTTTTTCTAGACTCTGCTTGTGCCCGGCTATATTAGAACTTTCTTCCTTTTTGCCTTTCACCTTTTCTCCTGTTCCCTGTGGATTTCGTCTGCACACCATGTACAAGGTCGAAAAACAACGTCCCTTGATATTGCTGATCTGGTCAGCCCCTCTCACTTAGACATAACACGAAATACAGCTGCATTGGAGAAATTCGTGTGCTTTTAATATTGTGATCTCCCTGTTGGTGACACTTGGAGAAAAACCTTTCCAGGGAGAAGAGCTGTGCTTGTCTGATGATGTAAACCTTGCATCTAGATATTGAGGTATGGGGGTTCGCCTGACAAAGCCCAGAGGTCTTCTATTTTTATAATAAACTAGTTAATAGCACGGGGAGGGTGGTAAGGCCATTTAGCCCTATATCCACTGTCTTTATAAAATGCTGTCCCCGTTTGTATTCTATGGAATTGTAACCATGCTTATTATTTTATCATTATGCATTATGCTGATAGTACTGGCACGTGTACTTTATCTTAGAGCACGATAGTTGAAATAAACATTTTAAACTATACTGTGTCTCTTATTACGCACGTTGTGGACAAGTATGAGTGAGTTATGAAAGAGTGTTCTTGCTCCCGCGAGTCCTGAGAGAGACCGTGTTCTGGGTTGTCTAATCATTGGTAGCTTCGCTGTAGTGCGGAGAACGAATGAGACGCTAAAGCTAGTCGGATTGGGATTGTGGGTACTAAGGTGCATGGTTGGTTCACCACTATACACCGAGGTCCTATTATCCTGTGCATAGCTCTGTATATGTGCAGAATCCCCGCAACATGGCACCCAACGAGGGGCTTCTTATCTGTGAGACGCTTGAGTAGTGCTTGTGCTTGTCCTCAACACCCTTCGCATACGCTTCCGGAAACGTGTGAGGGTGATACCTCCTATATTGATGTTTTTATAGGTTCTTTCAAGCTTGAAGTTATTAAAAGGTGTTTAGGTTAACCCTATATTGCGCTGCCTCACACTAGGTTGTCGATCATTCCTGGTCTTAATGGCGAATGTAAATATACCGGCACATAGCCGCGCTGCGCTCCGGGCTCATTTACTGGCTTATGGAGTGCCCAACGTGGGTGTCGCACTCATCTTTGTGGTGCAGGCTGACCCGGCTCACCACTTTGAGGTGTTTTACTCTTGGGTCACTTTTCCGGCGGTGGATGGAGCTGACAATTTGTTTCATGTTTACGCTCCTACTGTCCTACCCAATGCTTATCGGCCTTATCAGGCTCTTGAAGTACCACTTACGGCATGGCAACACAGTATTTGGTTTAATGGCGCCCTCCCACATCCGGTCACCCTGGTTCGTTTAGGCCCCTTATCAATAGACGGGGCCACTTGGCCAGTCTTGGCCGGGTATACCCCACATTCGCGTTATTTGACGCTTGCGGTTGATGAACTACGCGCATTGCATGCGTCTTTAATCCGCGTGCACAGAGCTTTGGTACAATATGTTACAGGCAACGTCCAGGGGGCCCCTCCTGGAGTTGCGGTGCATCCAGCTGGACCGGGCGGTGTAACCATAAGTCCCGTCATGGTTAATTCGGTGATGGGCAAGCGCCCACAAAATAAGGATGATTTGCCTTATTGGCTTGCTGAAAAATTTGACCAGCTGGAGGCTGTTTTTCCAAATACTTCTCCTGTGGACAAACACGGGATTTTGACGATTAGTTTGCCGAAAGACTTAATTCCCGAGTTGGCAGAATGCAACAACTGGGGTAAGGTATTCGAAGCAGAATATGCGAAGTGTTTCGGCACCCCTTCCTTGATGGTACTCCCCTCTGTGATTAAACGAGTGCAGGATGAACATGGCCCTGAAGCGGCTGTGGAATTGGGGATGAGACTGGTGGGAGTGTTCGATGTGGTGGCTGATCTAATCCTTGCGAACGTCAAGGGTGATGCAGTCAACTTTCAAGTCGCTAATGCTTTGGCTTTGGTCCCGGAGCCGGACAAGCCACGCGAATTACCGAAAATTATTGCACAGGCTTATAAAACCATTGGCCGCAATAGTCTGGGGGTTAAGCCTTTTGCTAAGGCGCAGGCTCCCACGCGGTCCTCAACGTCAAGTTGGCGACCGCGAGCACGCAAAATGACATCCCGGCTAGACTTTTTCCTCGTTCGCGATCAGCAACATCAAGTTGCCGATCGCGAGCATGGAAAATAAACCTCCTGGCAAGATTCTCAACGCGGGGAGGTCAGGTTTCTCATTGCGAGTGGTCGCGTATGCTCGCGACCGCTCGCGATGAGAAACTACCAGTCCGCGTTGAGAAAGCTGCCGCTCGAGTAAAAATCTACTCGAGCGGCAGTAAAAGACAGCTCGCACTGTGCAAGATGCATTTTTCAAGATTGCACAGTGCGGACAAGCATCCGGCACTGTGCAATCATTGCGAACAGTGCACTACGCAGTTCGCGTAGTGCTACGCGTAGCTCGCGTAGTGCGAACTGCACTTTGCGTAGCTTCGCGTAGCGCTACTTCGCGAACTACGCCCAGGCTTAGTTCTAAGCATGCTTATTCCGCAGCATGTGCTATCGTTGCAGGTACTATGGTGAACGGAGAGTTCAAGTCGAGTGTAGTGCACACACAGGCACTAGGAGACAGTACTGCACAATTGGCCGAGCTGCGTGCTTTGGTGCTCGCACTAGAGTTCGCGAATCCAGATGTGACAACACTTATTGTATGCGATTCTTACTACTGTGTTCAATCCTTTAATGACAACCTATTCTTTTGGTCGCAAAACGACTATAGAGATGCTAAAGGCAGCACAATTAAGCATAAAATGCTTTGGGTTCGAGTGGCAGATCTTAAACAACGTTTGCCTCTCACACAGGTGATTCACACCCTTGGCCACCAGCGTGTGGGCGCACACGCGGTAGGTAACAGTTTGGCGGATGAAGCTGCCAAATCTGCAGTAGCCACGTGCTCAGTAGCAGCAGTTACAAGATCCATGACTAAAATAGATAATGAGATTTTGGCAGCTATTGCTGCAACAAAGGAAGGTGCTAATTACCCACGGGGTTTCCCTTCCCAGTACTCTTATCACTTAAGTCCTGAACAGGTTCCTTGCGTAAGAATTCCAGACGTTGGTGATCGGCTGATTCCCAACGCGGACCGCAGACCTTCCTTGATAACGGCCGCACACGAAGGCTTGGCTTCGGCCCATGCTGGCGTATCTGCGACTGTTTCCATCTTGCAGCAGCGTTACTGGTGGCGTGGTTTATATAAACAGACCCGTACTTATGTGCTTTCTTGTGACGTTTGTCAACAAATTAAGCCTTCGACGGTTACACGACCACCACAAACACAGCTCTGCATTTCTAACAAACCTTTTGGGTGTGTTTACCTTGATCACTGGGGTCCATTTTCTTCTGACACTGCATATAAATACATCTTAGTTGCAGTAGACTCGTGCACACGTTTCATCTGGGTTTGGCCACAACGGAGTGCTGACGCTCGAAATGTCATAAGGGATTTGCGTGTCTTTGTGGGAATTTTTGCCTGTGGCACCTTCCATTCCGACCAAGGTCCAGCGTTTGCCTCTAAGGCGTACAAGGACGCAATGAGGTCACTGGGGGTGTGGGTGCAATTTTCGTCTCCATATAGACCTGAGGGTAATTCGATTGTGGAGCAAATGAACCGTGACTTAAAGCAATCCTTGACAGCTAGAGTCTTAGGTACTGGCAGGAACTGGCTGGCCCACTTGTATGGCGTGCAACGTGCACTTAATAATCTCCCTAGAAGATCTCTGGGTGGGCGGACCCCATATGAAATGCTCTTTGGCATACAAATGTTTGTGCCAGACCTTGATGGTCTAGACATGGCGGCGAATGCCGCAATCTTTGACGTAGATTATCATTCTACTATGTTGCAGGACTTACAAGAGACCCGTGTCAAACTTGCTAATGATCACTTGCCTTCAGCCACTGACGCTGCGTTGCAGATTCCGGTTGCCGGCTGGCTTCCGAAGGTTGGAGATCTGGTCCGAGAGAAGGTGGAGAACAAAAAAGAATTTGGCCCCTCTTATCGTGCACCAGTTCCTGTCCTTGGCTTGAAGGGTACTCGTACTGTCATCTTACCACCGCTTCCTGGTCGCAAAGACAACAGATACATCTCAGTGGACAATGTCAAGCTACAACATCTGGCCGATCCTGAATAGCGTGACACCTGCGGTATCATGTCCAGCCATTTCAAGGACTCCTGTTTGTGGCCCTCCACCGTACACAGACATTGATGTTGCCATTGAGATGGTAGATTTGCCTGATCGCCTGCTCGACTTCCCGACTTCCTCCTGCAACGAGGAGACCGAGTATGCATACCCCGCAAACGAGTCGGTGGCTCATTTTCCTACAACTCCACTGAGCCCTACCCGTTTTTCCTTTGATTCGGCTTCCACCTCATCGCTTATCCCGTCCAGCTTCAGTATTTTTATATCCTGGTTCAGAGACAATTTTTTGGTCCCACCATGGACATACATCTGGTTGGTACTGTTCCTGATTTTCCTCTTCATGTCCATTGGCTTTGTGACAGTTTTTTTTCTTGCTCATCAATGGTCACTATTTACCAGAACGCTCTGCGGTGAACTGTGTCGCTGGAACTTTGGCTCTGCATTCTTCCTCTCACATCATGAAGCATGACCACACCTTTGTGAACATTTCAGCTTTTCCAGTCGCTGATGGCATCGTATGGGATGCGGTAAATTTCCAAATTCATGGACTAACCGAGATTATTAATGTACCGAATGTCCTCCGTGTGTCCATGGGTGATGTGGTGAAAAGTAATGTTCATGCTGACGATTGGGATGTGCATGCCATTGAATCGTTATTCTCTGACTTGAAATATTATGCTGCTTTTAATGCTGAAGATTTGTACCTAAATTCTGCCAGTTATGCTGATTTATATTGTTACCAGCATTGGGGCAACCATTTTCTCCATAAACCAAATACACTTAGGGGTACTTTTAATTACACACAATGGGAACATTGTCCGACCCCTTTGCCAGGTAGCTCCCACACACTTAAAAGTAAATTTACTTACTTTACAGACTTTGATAGATCAAACCCTGGGTCCTATTATTTTAAATTGAACGCTTCATCCACTCAGAAGATCATGTTGACCCACACCAAATTGCTATATTCGGGTTCCTTTTTGAACGCATTAGCAGTGGGTGGTTATGAACACTGACAGGACACCATTGACTTAAAATCTATTTGGGGCACCAAATCATGGCAAGTACGCAGCACGGAAGCCTTACACCGTGCTTGCCTAATCCCGGCCCAAATTTTATTTTTAAATCGTACGATCTATCAAATAACCTGTTGGGGTTTGGCCACTTCCAAACAATTGAATGCCCCCTCCATTCCCGTATTGTCTTCCGCTCCCAACGAGAGCTTGCATTTCAATATTTCCCTTGCCAATTTGCAAGCTTTGTTTCAAAACAATTCGTTTAATATCTCTACGATTGTTCAGTCACCCTGGTTGGCTTGGCCCATAGCATCAAATGCCTGCCAACTGCGTTTTCATGACTCAGCTCCTGGTTACAAACAGGATAGACCAGATCCGAGGTTTTCTGACGCTCGTACTGTTACAACATATTCTGTTGGTAAATTGTGTAAACAGTGGTTGCAGCACTCTTCATTAGATTCTGTAAAACAACATTTATCCCTCCTATCAGGCAACATTGATCTGTCCGATTTTTTGCTAGGGCCTCGTGGTCCTCGACCTAAGAGATTCATTTATGAAACTTACAATGAACTCTGGAAGCTTTCGCAGATAGAAGCTGCTTCCCGTTTACGGGAAATCGATCAAGCTAATCTAGAAAAAGTGATTGCTGTTGTTGATAATAGTATTAATACCCTGTCTTCCCGCATATACACATTAGAGAATATTGTTTCATCTGTTGTTGATATTGTACAGGATGATGTGTCTGTGTTATATCATGGTCAAAATCAATTGCGTTCAGTAATGCAGTTTGCGTGGACATTGCAAACATTGAAGATGGGCAAGGTTCCCTTGCATTTTTTAAACAAGTCTGCCTTATTCCTGCCATTTAATTTGACTGACAAACAGCAATTCATGTCCATGAAAGATGCAACATACTCTCTCTTACATATCGAAAAGATAGAGCCGTTACCATTCTCTGTGGCGGAGTTGGACTCTGCAGTGTGGCTAGTTCACGGGGTTATCGCTCTGCCTTTTTCTTTATTCGAGTTCAGTTCATGCATGAAACATTATCCTGTTGGCCGTTTTCAGCCTTTAGGCAGTGCCTTCTTGCATGAACTTTGGTCCATGCCTTTCCTGTACAGATGCCTTAGGGATGGAAAGGAGGTCTTTCTCACAGGAGAGTCTTGCGATTCTACAGTGGGTCATTCCCTAATTTGTAAAAACATTAAATTGCACGGGGCTTGTAATGTTTCGGCTCCGAATCCTGCTTGTGTTTTAAAAGGCATTCCGGCTCCTGTTATATCACCTACTTTCACTGTGCTTGCAAATGGTAGCTATCTCCTTCTGAATAATCAAGAATGCTGTGGAATGCAGGCAGGCATCCCCTATATTGTAACGGTTTCCCACCGTGTAGTGTGCTGCAAAAATGTGCTTTTTCCACCCCCGCAGGACATGGTAGATAGTTCCATTTGGCCTTCCATACCGACTTATAAGGCGGATTTCAATAAATTGAGCAGAATAAAGGCGCTATTATTGAACCAGGAGGTTATGCTCACTTCCGCACGGGAGACCTTCGTCCTCCAGGTGGCTAGTACCCACAGTGAGATACAGGCTCTTTTGAACACAAACCTCCCACAACATTTCCGTGAACTGATTCACGCGTTTTCAATGCTTCTAATACCGAAGGTCTTGTGCACTTTATTAAAGTTGTGGGCTCTGGCCTTGTTACCTCCTTTCAAACTATATTTGGTGTAATTCCGGCTTTTATTCATTCTATTTTTTCCAGCGTCTTTGGCGGCTTCCCATTGCTCCTACCCTTAGCTGCTGGAATATTGCTTTTGATTTGTTTGCTGCAAAATGGCTGCACTTCCTGGGGACCTACTCGACCATGGTCGACTCCGTATGCTCCGTGAACGCATGCTCATCTGCTTCGGCATCCTACCATTAGCGACACTCAGTGTGTCCTATAGACTTTCCTTTCGCTTTGCGTATTTCACTTGCGTGCAACCTGTGATGTCTTGCATACGATGTCCTTTCTTTTGGTCCTTGGATATTTGCCTCTCCAATACGTCTCTGTCGGACCCGGATTTTGGCCAGTTGATGGGTCCCTTAGAGGCTCATGAACGGGACTGTTCCGGCACTAGCTTAATGGCGCGTGTGGCTGCACTTGGAATTTTGGCGCAATGGGATATCTGGGCGGCTGCTCAGAATCTCCTACAACGCAGTTATGTTGAGTATCACGCAAGTTGTCCCGCAATGCTGATTACTGCTCCCTATTATGAGGAACATGAATGCAGTTTTGATTTGTTGAACTGGATGGCATCTCTGTTTTCAGACGATTCCAATGATGTCCTCTTGGAAGGTGTGGCCGTTTTCTGCGCATACACTCTGTTGGATTAATGGCCTTCGCTTTCCGCGAACTGCATTTCTGGATTTTTTCTCTAGTCCCCTGATTTCTGGTCCTATCTGGGATTTTTTTTGTTTGCGTTTTACCTTGAACTTTTTTTTATTCCCTGTCCTTCCTGGGGACTTTTCGTAAATAGACGTTCACGTTCTGCTCCATCTATTTGAACTCTGTTTTCGTCCTATGTCGTGGCCTATGGACTGACCAGGGGAGGGTGTAGTGTGGTTTGTGGCCTCATTGTCTACATCGCTAAGTTAGCTTAGGCCTGGCTGCCATGATGCCTTTTTTGCACACGTTACTCTGTGACTTTGTTTTTCCAGACTCTGCTTGTGCCCGGCTATATTAGAACTGTCTGCCTTTTTGCCTTTCACCTTTTCTCCTGTTCCCTGTGGGTTTCGTCTGCACACCATGTATGTTAGACTTGGCATCTTTTGGCGTGTTTCCCCTGACTTTTTGCTTTCTGACCTCCCGGTTTTTACTCTGTTTTTGTTGGTGTAATGATTCTGCGCACTTTCCTCACTGCTGTCCAGTGGGAAAGTGCAAGTGCTCCTGTATAAAATGTGTTACGGATTGGCGTTTCCATGATTGGCGTATTTGGTTTCTGTGTCAGTCCCTTGTAAAGTGCACTGCGAGTGCCAGGGCCTATAGACCAAATGCTGTTGGTGGGCTGCAGCACTGGATTGTGCCACCCACGCAAACAGCCCGTAAAGAGTAACTCGGGCCTGCCATTGCAGAGCCTGTGCGCAGCCTGGGGCTGCCATGTTGACTTGGCAAGTGCGCACACTTGCAAGTCCCTAAACCTTCCCTTTTCTACATGTTAGTCACCCCTAAGGTAGGCCCAAGGTACCCCTGTGGGCAGGGTGCGTTGTATGCGAAAGGTAGGACATGCCCTGGTGTGTGTGGCATGTCCTGATAGTGAATTACAGCCTAGTTCGTTTTTCACTATTGCAAGGCTACCTGTTCCCCATAGGCCAGAACGGGCAGTTTTGATTATTACAGCTTATAATCCTAACTGACCCCGGGAACATGGTAGAAATTCCAGTTTAGTATGCCTGGACTCAGAATGATAAAAATGCATCTTTTAGTGAAGTTGGTTTTAACATTCTGTGTTTGAAAATACCACTTTTAGAAAGTGGGTATTTTCTTGTCTAACCATCCAAGCCTGCCTCTGCGAGGTTGTGTATTCCTTGTCTGGAGTGTGAGTGACAGGGGCTGGGGGATGCCAGGAGACAGGGTGAGTCAGCACAGGGCTGAATAGCAAGATCTACATGTAGATGGGTGGGAGGAGTTGCACCTGGGCCCTGAATAGGACAGTGCCTTCCCTCCACAATGCTGGCTCCACCTCCTGTGGTGCATCTGATGTCCCTGGCCTACTCTCTGAAAGAAGGGACGGAGACTTGTCAACAAAGTGCTCCAGAACTGGTTTGGACTAGGCAAAGGCCTCTCTGCCTTCAGAGAACAAAGGAATTTGGGATATAAATATTGGGGCCCTGACCCCATGAATTTAGATCTCGCTGGAATCAAGGAACCTGCCAAGACGAAGAGCTGGAAGAGCTGCCAGGAGGAGTACTGCCCCTTTGCTGTGTTGTTGCTTTGTTGGGTTGGCCTGCAGCTGCTGCTTCTGCCTTGGGCAGTGAAAGGACTGAACTTTCTACAAACTTGTGCTGAGTATCTCCAAGGGCCTGGAACCGAGCTGGCCTCCTGTTAAGAAGTCTCAGGGACTACAAAGACTTCACAAGCCTCTGGGTACCGCTTCTGGAACGCTGTTTCAGTTGCCACAGAGGAAGGGAACTGCAACCGACTCCGTCAACCGAATCCATCCCTGACCGGTGACCTGTTTGCACCGCAGACCGCATCGCCCCGCTTCGCACCGCAACCCTGGTCTCACCGTAGGCGACGTCCGACGCCGTCAACACCGAGCCGCTGCTTGCACCGTGACCTGTGGGCACCGCAGTTCGCATCGCATCGCTTCACTGAACCAGCCGGACCCGACCGACGCGGACGCTGCAACTGGCTCAACAGTCGTGACTGCATCGCATTTGGGGCACCACTCGCACGTTTGCGATGCACCGCTCCGACTCGCACCGCTGTCCGACGCCAGCTCCCGCACTCCGGCTTGGTCGCCTGCATCGCAACCTGTCAGCACCGCATCGTACACCGTCTCGCCCTGCACCGCACGCCTTGGACTCACCGACTCCGTCTGCACGACGCTCATCGAGCCGCTGCCTGCACCACATCGAGGGACACCGCACCTTGCATCGCTCCGTCTTGCACCGCAACCGCGACGAACGCCGACTGGCTCGTACACTCCGTACCAGCCACATTGAGAAAGGTACTGTGACCGAGTCTGTTCACGACTCTGCTGGCCCGTAGCGACGCGGTCGGCTGGAACTGTTGGACTCTGTGTAATTCAGCATCGCGGTAGACCCGGACGGGGCTACCGACTCGCATCGAACTTTGCTTTTGTGTTATTCCTGCAAAGAAGAAGTTACCTTATCAAGCATTCATTTTTAAAGTATAGTATTGTGGATTTTTGTCGTAATTGGTCTTGTCTTGAGTATATAAAAATATTGGTTATTTTTCTAAACTGGTGTGGTGTCCGTTTGTAGTGCTTACACTGTATTACTGTTGGTTATGTGCAAATGCTTTACACACTGCCTCTAGAATAAGCCTGACTGCTCGTGCCGAGCTACCAAGGGGTTGAGCAGGGGTTATTTTAGGAGGGTAACTCCCTCACCCTGACTAGGAAGAAGGGTCCCTACTTGGACAAAGGTGCAAGCCCTTGCCAACTAGAGATCCCATTTCTAACAATGTACAAGGTCGAAAAACCACGTCCCTTGTTATTGCTGATCTGGGCAGCCCCTCTCAATTAGACATAACACGAAATACAGCTGCATTGGAGAAATTTGTGTGTTTTTAATATTGTGAGCTCCCTGTTGGTGACACATGGAGAAAAACCTTTCCAGGGAGAAGAGCTGTGCTTGTCTGATGATGTAAACCTTGCATCTAGATATTGAGGTATGGGGGTTCGCCTGACAAAGCCCAGAGGTCTTCTATTTTTATAATAAACTAGTTAATAGCACGGGGAGGGTGGTAAGGCCATTTAGCCCTATATCCACTGTCTTTATAAAATGCTGTCCCCGTTTGTATTCTATGGAATTGTAACCATGCTTATTATTTTATCATTATGCATTATGCTGATAGTACTGGCACGTGTACTTTATCTCAGAGCACGATAGTTGAAATAAATATTTTAAACTATACTGTGTCTCTTATTGCGCACGTTGTGGACAAGTATGAGTGAGTTATGAAAGAGTGTTCTTGCTCCCGCGAGTCCTGAGAGAGACCGTGTTCTGGGTTGTCTAATCATTGGTAGCTTCGCTGTAGTGCGGAGAACGAATGAGACGCTAAAGCTAGTCGGATTGGGATTGTGGGTACTAAGGTGCATGGTTGGTTCACCACTATACACTGAGGTCCTATTATCCTGTGCATAGCTCTGTATATGTGCAGAATCCCCGCAACACAACGTATCCTCAAGTACTAAGGAAACCGCCACCGCCTTCCACCTGCGCGTAATTAGGCGTTTGGCCACAATGAAGCCCAAATCCAGAAACCTAGTGAATGCTTTATGCTTCTTGCTACTTGAAAACACTCCAGTGATGCAAGCCTCCCAGTTCCGCGGCACCTCCCTGTCCGTGCTAGTGGCCAGTGCCCCAAGTACCCCCTCCCAGTATGTGCGCAGATCGGGTCAGGACCAGAGCATATGTAATAGGTTGGCATATTTCAGCCTGCAGCGCGGGCAGCACACATCCTGCCTATGAAAAGATATCTATTAATTTTGTCAGGGGAGAGATAGGCCCTGTGGACAATGTAGAATTGAATCCATCTGAAACGAGCGTTCCTGGGGACCTGTTTGAGACTCTCCAATACCATCGACCACTCCTTCTCCGAATTGGGCCTCCCCCGGTCTGCCTCCCATTTAACTTGCAACGGCGTTAAGTCCACCAGAGTATGTTCCCTGATCGATTCCGTAAACCACTTCACCAGGTGGCGTCCCGTGCCCATAACATGCACATATTGCAGAAGGAGGTGTGTTGGAGGCTCCTGAGCAATGTCCCCCCACCAGCACCTCATCGCAGCCATCCTGGAGGCATGTTTCAGAAATTGGCCAGGGGGAACCCTGTCTTCATCCGGGATAGTGAGGAATGACCGTAATGCGCCCTCTCCATACAGATCCCCTAGGGTAGTAATACCAGCCTCCACCCAGTCGGTAAGATCCATACCCTGGACTCGTCCCTGCACTGTTGGCATACCCAACAGGGGCACAGCGGGTGCGTACGGTGTAACGTGTTTAGTAAGATGCAGTGCCCTGCGGAAACATTACAGCGCAGTCTGAACTAGTAAAGGAAGAGGTTTGTGCGATTTGTTACAAGGGTGGAATATGGAGAGGATCCTGTCCTGAGAGTACGGGGTGTCACGCTCCGCTGAGTCAGATAAATGCAAGCCCTTCACCCATTTTGCCAACCAAAGAATTTGAGATGCCAAAAAATAATGTTCTAGGTTGGGTAGAGCCAGCCCACCCCTTGATCGTGGCAAATACAACTTGACCAACGCCACTCTGCACCGCAAGTTATTCCAAATGAAGTCCCTCACAATCCTCTCCAGAGAGCGAAAAAAGGACACAGGTAGATAAAGCGGAAGATTAGAGAAATAATAAAGGAGACACGGCAGCATGACCATTTTAATTAACTCAACCCTGCCTATCACCGAAAGGTTAAGCGTCTTCCAAAACTCAATATGAGACTTGAGTGCTGTAACCACCCTAGTAATGTTACCATCCAGAAGATCCCGATCATTATGATTGATGCGGATTCCTAAATATCTGAACGCCACCGGTTGCCAGTGCACTACCGTCCCGTCCAACTCCCAACTCGGATCTTCCGTACCAGGATGAAAGGGGTATATGCAGGACTTATCCCAGTTCACACCTAGCCCTGACAGAGACGCAAAGGACCGCAACATGTCAGGAATGACTCGTGGGATCGCTAGAATATCCTTAACATACAGCAGAATGTCATCCGCATAGAGCGAAAACGCATGCATGCCATCCCCAAGACGTATCCCCCAGTCCGGTGCCGAGTGTCGCAGGGCCATGGCTAGTGGCTCAATCACTAGGGCAAAGATCAAGGGGTAAAGGGGGCACCCCTGGTGAGTTCCCCGTTCTATCAATATAGGGTCAGAAGAGAGAGCCCCCAGCCACACCCAGACCTTAGGAGCCCCGTATAGTAATTGAATGAGGCTCAAGATGTACGGCCCAAATCCAAAGCGATGGAGCAGCTCGAACATAAAGGACCACTCAACTGTGTCGAAAGCCCATTCCAAGTCCAGCACAACACAACCGGCCATCGGCGAGTCCTCCGCAGAGCAACGCATCACCCGGAACAACAGTTGCATATTAAGCGACGTGTTACGGGCCGGTACGAACCCATTTTGGTCTTGGTGAACCAGCTGCGGGATCAGCGGTGCCAACCGAGCCACCAGGATGCCCGCTAAGATCTTATAGTCTCCATTCAGAAGCGCCAAGGGGCAGTAGGCTCCCGCGGAAGTGGGGTCCCAACCCGGTTTGGGAAGTGTGATCAGCGTAGCCTCCGTCATTGAGGCTGGGAGGGCAAGGACCTCAAGCGCCTCCGTGTATACCTCGAGCAGGTGTGGGCTCAGAGGGTCCGCATAAGCCTTGTAAAATTCATGGGGGAAACCGTCAGGACCAGGAACCTTCCCAGATGGCAGAACCCTCATCGTACCCCTAACTTCGTCCAACGTGGGCGGGGCATCCAGCTCAATCCGCTGCTCCAGCGACAGGACCTGGAAAGGGAGTCCATCTAAGAACTCCTGTATCGCCCCCTCCGGGGCCCGTCGACCAGACTTATAAAGCCGTGTAAAATGTGCGGTCAGCTCACTATGTATTTCCAACTGCGTGTGACTAAGTCTCCCATCCGAAGATCGGAGAGCCATAATCTGCCCAACCGACTGCTCCTGGTTGATTAGCCAGGCAAGAAGAGGCCCGAGCGATCCGCCTTGGCATGCACAGATGCAGAGTGCGGTGCAAAGTTGAGGCAGCGCTGTCGATCAAGCAGCTCCACATGCTCCTTGCTCGTCTCCTCCAAGGAAGCCCATTCCCCAGCATCGACCACCGACCTAGACTCCAATGGCAACAGACGTCTCTCTATTTGTAGCAAGTCTGATGCCACCTGCTGTCGCAGCCCGCAGCCCAGCCACCCCAAATAATACATTTATTACACACAACTACAACCATTGCATTTGATCTGCTTACCCAGTACTACCAACCAACATATCCACAACTCTACTCATACCCTGTCATCCCAAAAATAAAGTAACACCTTTCCCAAATACTTACAGGCATTCACTAAACACACACATTCACTCTTCCCTTATACTATCCAGCTGTACTCTATGCAAACCCACACCTTAATTTCGTACACAAATAGTCCCTTATATCCTACTATAATCCCCACCTCATCCTTAATTAACTTACATCTACCCTACTTTAAAATATGATCCTAATATTGGTTTCAAAAGAGATGCTTAAGTGGCTTTTTGTGATTTTTTTCTGAGCAAGTGAGTGAGAGGGCTCTGGGAACTGGGCAGCATGTGCTGGCCTGCATCATGGCCTTGCATGTAACACCTTCAGTGAGACTTGAGAAGGGGAGGAGGTGGAGTGTGGTGGTGGAACTTCTGTCACTTGAGGTGGATTGGGAAAGAAGAGCAGGCAACCTATTATTATCATTGTGGGGTGTAAGAAATGGGGGTCTCTAGTTGGCAGAGGTATGTACTTTTGTCCAAGTGGGGACTCATGCTTCTAGTCAGGGTAAGGGAGTTACACACTTTAGTTAACCCCTGCTCACCCCCTTGGTAGCTTGGCACAAGTTGACTGGCTTATCCCAAAGACAATGTGCAAAGTATCTGTACCCAAACACACAGCAAGGCAGTGAAAATACCTCAAATTAACACCACACCAGTTTAGAAAAATAAAGTATCTTTATATAAACCCAACAAGACAAAACGGAAGAAATCCAACATACATGTATCAAGATATCACTTTTCAAATGGTTACTTCAAAAATATGCTGTAGAAGTAAAATAGCTTCACCTGAGGCTATTACGATGTCGTGACTGGCATAAATCCAAAGTATGGCGCAGATCGCGACTGTGTGCGGGCCGGGCATGGAGTCACACAGACCCTCAGACAACAGTACCTTGGAAAACAAAGTCAACAGGCAATGCACGGCGTCGTGGAGGTGAGGCGTCGGTGCTGAGGTGAAGCCAGTTCCTTTCTGTCACAGGGGATGCGAGGCATCGAGTCCGTGAGGAGGCAAGGCGTCGAGTCCAGGACAGGGAAGTTAGGTGGCGTCAGCAGTGAGGCGTCAGTTCCGGTGATGCGATGCAACATCGAAGAGTTTGTGAAGTCACCCTCGCCAGTTATCGGCTTCACGATAACGGGATGAAGGTGCTGGCAGTGACAGCATTGGTGCGAGCACTGGCGTCGGGAAGGCCGATAACTGCAGGCATTGGCAGGCGTCGGAGCTGTGGTGCAAGCGGGGGGGTGCATCGTGCACTTCACGAGTGGTGCCCCCGAACTTGCCGCAGGTCGTAGAGTCACTGGCAGCATTGCTGACGGCATTGGAGTTGATTTTCTTGCTTTGCAGCACCAACCACACAATTTGCAGGGCCCAGGAACTGAAATTGGTGCCCTTTTGAAAGTGCTGGTCAGTGGGTGCCGGTGAAGTCTTTGTGGCCCTGAGACTTCAGAACAGGAGACAAGCACACCCAAGCCCTTGGAGATTCTTCTTCAAGGAGGTTCACACCAAGGTTCAAGTCTTTGTCCTCTGCTTGGCAGAAGCAGCAACTGTAGGCCAACCCAGCAAAGCAAAACAGCAAAGGGGCAGTACTCCTCCTTACAGCTCTCCAGCTCTTCTCCTTGGCAGAGGTTTCTCTTGAGTTCAGAAGTGATATAATTCTCTGGGGTTTAATGCCCAGTACTTATACCCCATTTCACTTTGTTCTCTTTGTGTCAAGGGTCTCTGAGCTCAGTCCATACCAGTTCTGCCCTCTCTGGCCCAGCTTCACTACAGGAGGTGGAGACAGCATTGTGCAAAGGAGACACTGCCTATTCAAGTGCTAGTGAAAACTCCTCCCACCACTCTAAATGCAGAGCAGGCATATTCAGCCCAACTATGTGTCACCCAGGAAAGACAGGACACACCTCAACCCCCCTGGTGACTGTCTTCATTCCCAGTTCCTGTCGCTCCAAAACCAGACCTTCAACACATAAACAGAAGGGGCACACAGAATGGTTAAAATTCATTTTCAAACTCACAATTTAAAAAACATCTCTCTAAAAAGAAGTGTCATTAAAATTCTGAGTTCAAAGAGCCTAAATCCATTTCTCCATCTTGTCCCAATGGAAAGTTAGACTTGTAAGATGTTACAAGCACCTCCCATGTTAGCCCATGGGACAGATAGCCTTTCAATAGTGAAAAACGAAATTGGCAGTATTTCACTATCAGGACATGTAACACACACCAGTACATGTCTTACCTTTCACATACACTGCACCCTGCCCATGGGGGTACCTTGGGCCTACCTGAGGGGTGCCTTTCGTGTAGGAAAAGGAAAGGTTATGTCCTGGCAAGTGGGTGCACTTGCCGGTCGACATGGCAGTTTAAAACTGCGTGCGCAGGCACTGCAGTGGCAGGTCTGAGACATATTTTACAGGGCTACTCATGTGGGTGGCACAACCAGTGCTGCAGGCCCACTAGTAGCATTTGATTTACAGTCCCTTGTACACTCAGTGCACCTTACTAGGGACTTACCAGTAAACCAAACATGCCAATCATGGATAACCAATTATAATCATAATTAACACAGAGAGCATATGCACTTCAGCACTGATCAGCAGTGGTAAAGTGCCCAGAGTTCTATATCCAACAAAAACAGGTCAGGAAGAATAGGAGGAAGAAGCAAAAAGTTTGGGGATAACCCTGCAAAAAGGGCCATTTCCAACATGGGGTCACAGATGTGACCCTCAGGCACCGTGTTTGTGCATTTGTGGGTTTATTATTTACCACTCAGAGGTGGTAAATAATAAATATTAATTCTGCTGAGTCAGGGTAGGTAAATGATTCAGCTAATCTTTTTACTATTTATGAAAAGCCCAACTCAATGGCAAAGTCGGATTTTTAATACATATTAAGGAAAATTAACTTTTAAAAAGGTACATTTTCCCTGGCTGAAACTGCAGAAGGCTCATTTATATTCACCTTCCAACTGTCACCCAGCAGGTCAATGGCCCTAAATGAGGTAGAATGGGTATAGGGAAGTGTTTTTGTTCCACTGGCAGGATGTTCAGTTGGGGTGGACCCGGAAACTTAATTTACTTCAAAGAGACTACCAGGCAAATGTTAGGTGCACCTTGTCAGTCCTTCCTTTGTTCGCCCAGTCAGCCAGGCACCAAACCCAGTGGGAGGAGAACTATTCTCAGAACTGTTTTGGAGTGGCCACAGAGGAGGTTCTATTTATTAGCCGGCCCCCACATCTGTGTGGGCACACAGGCTCTGCACAAGGTTAAAAGGGTTTCATCATTTTGGATTTTAGGAGTGACAGGCACCATGGGATTGTTTGCAGTAAGGTAAACAGAAACTGCTACAAAAGTGTGTAGGGCTGCCCCATGGAACTTTTACTCTAATGGTTAGGGAGAGGCCAGGAGCTAGTGTTAGGCATAAATGTGGCATCTCCTTGCATTCTCCTCCAAACACTACTAGGCCTTAAGAAGAACAAAAGGGGCCTGGACTTGCTGTCTGTGACCTACAAGGAGCACTGAAAGATTGCACCTGCTCATCTTGTACCCAGGACAAAGAATTGGACTCTAAGAGTCAGAAGGACGACCTCCTGTTCAAGCTACAGGGACACAACAAGCTACAAGAGACCGTTTCCTGCAACTGCGTTGCTGACCAGTTCTAACTGGACCTGCCATGCACCCTTCTGTTTGCCTCAGCTGAAGTGAGATGTGACATACAAGTGCTGTTTCTGAGGCCCTGGAACCCTTGGATGTATCTTGATAGAGTTCTCCAACTACCCCTGAAAACCTGAAAATTAGAAACCTTTTCAACTTCAAGACCTCCGGAAGACCAGGGGAAACCTGCCAAGCCTATCCGCCGAAGGTGTGGTGCCTTAGGGTGAAGATTCAGGTTTCTACCCATCAGAGCTTCTCCATGGCAGCAACTCTGATTCAGCAGAACCTCATAGAGTAAATACCTGGCCTTATGGAACCCTCTTCGGCTACAACTTGCTATCTTGCCCCGCTGAAACTCCCAGAAAGTGACTATGTGCGAACGTGGAAATCTGGACTGGGGAAACGTGTCAAACCTAGCCAGCCAGTATGAGGACTTCCCGGGGTAAGAAATTCAAATTTTTCCTGCTCTGAGCTTCCCCCCGCCAAAACCAACAGCTATCCGACCTCATGGAGTCCTCTTCAGCTACAGTCTGCTGAAGATTTTTGACTTCCATTGTTGAGACTTAGTCCCAGGTTGAACCTGGTTTATCTATGTGACCCGTGCTCCATTGCAAATGGCCTCAAATTGCGCCTATGTCCCGGTCTGTCGTGATCAGCTGAATGCGGTTGGTGCCATTGTTATTTTATGGTTTAAATCACTTTATTAATTTTATACAAGAACAAGGCAGTCCATGGCCAGTTGTCCAATAGCTATGATATCTTGTAGACTCTCAAACAATCCCAACCCCCTACTCCCCCACGGGACCAGCTGCATTAAACAAGAGAGAAAGCAATCTCATGGGGATGTATAGAAGGTGTCTGAATTCCCCTCAGGTAGACCTCTGAGAGGACTCTGTAAGTCATAGGAGGCATAAATATTTGGGGCAGCTGAGTTCACAAAACTCCGAAGTCAGGAGCCGTAGAAATGGGCACAAGAAGTCAGGGAAAGATGTCCCTTGGTTCAATAAAGAAAGGGACAAAAGCTCCATGCCAAGAGCATACCATAGTCTGTGTAACCATCCCTGGTAATTGGGAACATGCCCCGTACCCCAATGCGACAATATATTTTGCAAAGCTGCACCCAGTGCAAGACCAATCTGCCTGCCTCTGCGAGACTTTAGTGGGAAGGTGAATGCATCAGGTAAGCCCAGAATGATATAAGTGGGGAAATGCGGTAATTGCATGTTAAAATGAGTTTCAAAGTCATCGAGCACCTGTGTGCAATAAGGTGTGAGTCTAGGGCAATCTCACAACAAATTAGATAACTTGCCCAAGGAGCCACAGTTGCACCAACACTCCGGCCTGCGAGCTGGGATCTTTTTGTGTAACCAGGGAAGTGTAAGATACAAGTAGGTAACTATTTTGGTCACCGTTTCAATGCCAGCAACATTGCAGGCTGTATGTCTTGCACGGTAGTAAATATCCCCCCGTATTCCCTCTGTGTTAGTGTACGGCCTATTTCCAATTCCCAGCATCTCTGACCCACAGACCTGAGTTGAGGGGCGGCAGGACTTAGGAAACAATAGAGCTCTGCAATAAGACGGGTATTTGATGTTTTAGAAAGCAGCTACTTTTCAAAAGGGGTGAGGTTCAGTTGTGCATTACGGTGTATTGAAGGGTGCATCACCCAGTGCCGAATTTGACCATAATGGAAGCATTCAGTTTCAGGCATGGTATGATCAGAACAGAGTCCCTCGAAGGACAAAGGTCCCTCCTCATCAAATAAATGGCCAATGGCCCTGCAGCCTTATTGGTTCCAGTGTCAAAAGGCCAGCGAATCCAGGCCTGGGTCTAAGTCAGGATTGCCACGATAGGTGTTAAAGGTGAGGGGAAGGAAGAGAACCCACTCCGAAAAGCCTCTGTGTCCCACGCGGTTAGTGAGGATATAGTGATAGGAGATAGATACAAACTTTTGGGGCGTGTGGATTTATGAAGGAAGGGAATCCTCCACAGAGACTGCTCAGCCACCGCTCTGTCCATGAAAAGCCAATTCTTTTCGGATTCGTTGCGAGACCATTCCAGAAGGGCCCCAAGCTGTGTAGCCTGGTAATATCGATGCAGGCTCGGTATGCCCAGACCTCCCTCCCTGGGGATTTGTAACTTAGATCTTTGCTTATTTGGGCCGTTTATCTGCCTACACAAAGTGGTTGACCTCTTGTTGGAGAGTACGAAGCACTCCAGGGGGAGCTCCACTGGGAGCACCGGAAAAAGAAATAATATCTTCAGCAGTATTGTAATTTTCAGATCTGCAATATGGCCTATACGGCCTCCAGCGATGCAAGTCCGATCAGATCTGATGGAGTAAAATCTTATAATTAAGAGACACCATCTTCTGGGTCTTGGCAGTGAGCTATAGCCCCAAATAGGGGATGGACGCTTATGCCCATTGTATCGGATAAGAATGTTGCAAAGCGTCCTGAGTAGAGGTCCAAAGTGATAGATGAAGGGCTTGAGATTTATGTTAATTCAATTTAAAGCCCACTGCCTGGGCAAACGCCTCAAGCTCAGTTAGAAAGACCGCGGTTCCTCTAAGTTGGCTATAACATCATCCACATAGAGGCTAATGAAATGCCTCTCTCCCCCGAAGAGAATACCGGTTATGAGGGGGTTATCCCGAACTATTTGAGCCACAGGCTCCATATATAGAGTGAACAATAGGGCAGAGAGTGGGCACCCCTGTCTCGTGCCTCGGCAAATCTAGAATGGAACTGAGAAATGCCCGTTCACCTGGACCACCGCCGCTGGCTGTGTGCATCTGCTAAGAATACATTTACAGAAACGGTCACCAAAGAAAAAGTGTGGGAGAGTGGGCACCAAGTATGGCCAGTGGACTCTATTGACCGCTTTTTCCAAGCCTATCGCCCATAACATGTGTTCTGTGCCAGAATGTTGGGCTTTCTAGATAAGATGGAGCAGCCTTTTTGTGTTATCTCTACATTGGCGGTTCGGCACAAAACCTGCTTGGTCAGTATCTATAAGACCTGGTGATAGTGAACTCAAGCGAGCGGCCAGGATCCGGGTGAAGAGTTTAAGGTTGACATTTAGAAGGGATAGTGAGCTGTATGATGCACAGTGCCATTTATCTTTATCCGGTTTTAAATTAACAACAATGGAGGCCAATAACATAGAAGGGAGAACTGCGGAAAGGTCTCTTATTGCATTAAACAATCTAGTGAGGATAGGGGCTATAGTTGGGCAGAACATTTTATAAAAAACTGTGGGGAAACAATCTGGACCAGGGGATTTAAGTAGTTTCCGACAAACAATGACGGAGATGACCTCTTCGACATGGATATGACGGTCTAAGTCAGCAGCCTGATCTGGTGTTAATTTGGAAGTGGAAGTGCACTGGAGAGACTGGGATGGAGCCTCCAAGGGCAGCTGTTGAGCTGTGTAGAGGTCTTTATTTAAAGTTTCAAAATGCCTCAGCTATATGGGGGTTGTCTTTGCATTCCACGCCAGACGAGTCCAGCACTGTCTGAACTCCCATCGCCTGACTCTGTACTCGCAGTCTATTGGCCAGAAAGCATCCACATCTGTCACCCCAACATAAAACGTTTGTCGCAGGTGCAGTGCGGCATACTCCACCCTGTCCAGTTCAATGCCCGCCAACTGCGAGTGATCAGCTTCAAGTTGTCGCCAAACCCAGGGAGCTCCAGTTCACCAGGTTTTGGGGGGGGGTGGACTAACCAGATGGATGGCCAGAGTAAGAGTCACCGCAGCATGGTCTTACAATGAGCGCGGCTCTATCTCAGAGGCGGTGGTCATGGAGGTGATCCCCGGTGAACCCAAAAAGTAATCTATTCTGGCATATGTCTTGTGGGCATGGGACTAAAAAGTATAATCTCTTGTGTGAGGATGAAGGGTCTGCCAGATGTCTGCCAGACCTATATCTCATAGCCATAGCACCCCGTCTCGGGAGAGGGCCCCGGGTTGTCCATGGCATTGGGCTGAGCTGTCAAGCTCATTGTCGAAGGCCAAATTAAGGTCTTCCCCAGCAACATCCACCGGTCAGGTTACCTGGTCATCTCTGTCACAGCACAGCGGAAAAAAGGTTCCTGCCATCAATAGGGAGGTAAACCCTACCCAAGGTAAGGCTTTGAGAACCTACAGTAGCTAAATAAGCCAGTAGCCTCCCTTTAATTTCTGCCTGTGTAGGACTGATCTTGCCATGGAAGGTGTTAAAGATGAGAATAGCCACCCCTACAGTTTTAGATGAAAGGGATGAAAAGTATTGTTGGGGAAACACCCTAGAACGAAGCCTATGAGTATCACTCATGAGGAGGTGTGTTTCCTGTATGAGACAAATATGGACCCCCGAGTGTTCCAAATATGAGAGAATGGCGCGTCTCTTTATTGGATTGTTCAGACCCTTCACATTAAGGGTGAGAATCTTAAGATCCGTTGTCATCAGGATAGGGGTGAGAAAGAGGAATCAAGGTGTCTATGTGAAGATCCCTGGACAATGGACGTGTAAACTACCAAGGATATCAAGAGGGAGGTCACCTGGAAGGAGAATTGCCTGTGAAAGAGATCTAAAATAGAAAGGTCCCGGGAGTAAAAAACAACCCAATAAAGAGCAAACAAACAAGTGCAGAAACATTACAAATATTGTCAATGTCCAGGGCACAGTGCCCTATGGGAAGAAGAGAAAGAGAGAGGGATATAGTGACCAGCGCCCGCCCTTCCCCCCTGGGCCCGGGCCCACCACCCAGTATGCAAGAAAAGGAAGAGAAAGAGAAGAAGAGCTGAGACAAGTGGACGTGGCTTGCTTCATGTCGATGCTAGGTCTGCGGGGACTTCAGTAAGCAATGCCAGGACAGCCCATCGTTCCTTAGCCATAGTCTCCGGGTCTGGACAGCGCCTTTTAGGTGAAAGCTTAGTGGTTCTCCATTTTCGGGCACTACGGTTTCCATTATCCTGCCGGTCTGACTGTGACCATTCCAGGGAAACAGCCTTAATGTCCAGAGGCAGGCACGCTTCCTCCAGTGATCGGAGTTGATGGATTATTCCATTGAATCGAAAAATCAATCGAAAAGGGTGTCCTCAGGATTAGGCCACACCAGTGGACCGGAGATGAGAAGTGACCGGGCAAAAAGCTCTGTGCTTCTGAAGAGTAGATGCGGCTAGGTCCTGGTATAGGGCTGGCTTGTGTCCTTGGAACTCCTATTGGGTATTTGTCTCGGGCCATTTGAAGGATGCATTCTTTCAATGGAAATTCATGGATGCACGTCAAGATATCAGTTGGGGGAGCCTGTTAGGTATCTTAGGGCCCACTCGGTGGGTGCGATCGAATTTAATTTCGAATTCCGGAGGTACTTCAAGAATCGTGCAAAAGAGGTCGGTCACAAAGGCAGTGATGTCCGAGCCCTCTGCACCAGATGGGATGCCCCAAATGCGGATATTGTTACAGCACAATAGGTTTTCCAAATAATTCTGCATGAGCCTATAAGTCCAGGTGTTGATCGCGGAGACAAAGGATCTCCTGTTGGTGTTGCTCGATGTCTTTCTCCTGGCTCGACTCATAATCTTCGAGCGTGGACACCCTATCATCGAGGGTGTCTAAATCCCAACGGACCTCCTTAAGGTCACGAGAAAGCTCTTCTTTCATGGTCTGAAGATCTTCTTGTAAAGAGGTTCCCAGAGTTGGAGAGGAACGTTCTGTATGAGAACTGGGAGTTTTGAGTAGCATATCCTTCACAGAACGATCTTACCCTTTCCAGTGGCCATGGCGTTGTGGGCGCTTGTGGTCTTATAGCGATATTCGTGAGGTGTGTGCTGTGTGTCTGAGAGGGGTGCTTCGAGGATAGTCGGGAGACCAAAAAGTGCAACCCCAGAAGTAAACGACTATGGAGATATAAAGCCTGCTACACTAGAAAGAAGACCTCTGGGTTTTGTAAGTAGTATTGATGGGATTCCCGCCAACACAAGCTGAGGGGCTGGTATCCAACTTTGCATTCAAAGTTCACTGAAGAGTAGGTATGCAAGACCCAGGCCAGATGTCCCTTGCTTCAGCACCAAATCGCAATGCTCAGTGGTGGATGTCACTGTTGTGGGGTCAGGTAACCCACAGGAATCTTGACAATGGCCAATCCGGGATCCCCAAACCCCCTTCACCCCAGCTCGGGCAGGTGAAGCGGCTCGCAATTATGGGGTCGTGCCCAGAGCACTAGCAGGGTGTGGTAAGAAGGCCTTGAGTAGTGATATGTGGTGTTAATGCAGGAAGGCACTTATCTGAGTACTGTGTATCCATTCAGCAACAGAAGGCCACATAGCATCTTTGATCCGAAGTGCCATCCCGTCCAGCAGGCGCAGAGTGGAATGCTCCGTGTTCTCCAGAGATGGCACCAGCTGCTGCAGTGTCCGCCATGTGGGCCTCACCTTACCCATCTGAGCCCGGCCGACAGCATGTCATCTGAGCTCTCCACACAAGGGGGCCCACGGTATCGCCCCCGCACAACAGAGTCTACTCCGCTTCTCACCGCGGCCCTCTCCGAGCTTCTCCGCACCTCAGCAGGCAGCTCACAGCACCGGGTGGGGACACCGGGCCACTCTACACGCTCCGAGGGGGGTGGCCCGACTCAGGCATTCAGCTACTCGTCTCAGCCCCAGACAGGCGTCGGCAAGGATCCGATGTATAGTCCGCCTTGTCCGGGGAGCAGGCAAGTGAAGGCCGGGGATCCGGGTTCTTAGGCCCACCGCTCTGCCATCATGCAAGACCATGCCCCAGTGAAGCTCAGCCAGATACGCCTCTTGGGGCAATTGCCCCCAGAAACATGCCCAAGAGGTATCCTGCAAGATGCCAGGGCTGCTAACACTCGATTCAGACCCTCTATTCCGGTTGTGGAAGCTTTTAGGACTGTGGGTCCAGAATCTCCGACAGACAGAGAGGGAGACACTTCTCAACCATCCGCCATCTTGGCCACACCCCTCCCATTGTTATTTTGCAATGTAATGTAAATTTGTTTTGTATAGAGCGCATTTACCCGAAGGTGTCTTGGTGCTGGCTGTTGAACATCAGAAAAACAGTAAATCAAAAGCAGGTCACTAAGCTTGACTGAGTGATTCAGCAAAAAGCCAGGTTTTTAGCTCTTTCCTAAATTGCAACAGGTTGGATTGGGATTGTAAAGTTAGAGGCAAAGAATTCCAGAGTTTACTAGCACAAAAGGAGATGATCCTGCACCCCACCCATCTAACTTTATTTATTCTAGGGACAGTTACCATGCTGGCTGAACTTGATCTGAGGTTCCGGCTGGGAGCGTACCAGGAGAACACTTTCTGAAAGTATTCTGGTCCGGTCCGATGAAGAGCCCTATGGACCAGACACTTTGCCTTAAAATTGATCCTGTTCCTAACTGGGAGCCAGTGCAGACCCTGCACCAATTGAGAGATGGGAGCAAACTTGGGAATTTTCAGAAGCATTCTAGTGGCTACATTTTGTAGGGATTGAAGTTTTTTCTCCAGTTGCTTATAAGTGCCTAAGTACAAGGCATTGCAATAGTCTATCTTTGAGATGACGAGTGCCGCCATCACTCTTTTTTGTAGTTCCAAACGAACGAACGGAAAGATCTTCTTGAAAGTCCTAAGCAGAAAAAAGCACGAAGAGGTGATTTGGTTTATTTGCTCTGAGAAGCACAGTTTGGTATCAACGATGACTTCCAAATTTCTGGCTTTTTGAGCAGGAGAAGGGAGAGGGCCAAGATCAGTTTAGCTTCAAGCAGTTTCTTTGCATCCAGTTTGCAATGTGATACATGCAACTATAGAAATTGTTTGCCTCCTCTTCGACATCAGATGATATAGACACCACAATTTGTGTGTCACCGGCGTAGGAGAAAACTGCAAAGCCATAACTACGGATGAGATTGACCAGAGGGGTAACATAGATATTGAAAAGCCTGGGGCTTGGAGAGGACCCCTGAGGCACCTCACAAGGGAGGGAGAAGGTGTCCGTGATGGAATCTCCCAGATCCACGGTCTGATGCCTATCGCATAAGAGCAAGCTCAGCAAGTCCAGTGCTGGATTCCTAAAGCCCAGGGACTGGAGCCGATTTAGGAGGAGTGAATGGTGGACTGTATCAAAGGCGGCAGTTAGATCTAATAAAATCAGTGCTGCCTTTCCACTCTTGTCAATCACCATTTTCAATTCTTTCGAGGCTGCTACCAGAGCCGATTCTGTACAGTGGTTTGCTCTGAAACCGTACTGTGAGGAATCGAGAAGCTGGTTAGAATCTATAAAGATACATTTTCCTCATTCAAAGCCCTCTCTAATATAATATTTTAAACTTTAAAAATCCTTATCTCCGGTTCCCCTTATTGAATTTTTGTAATTTTGTTGTCATTACATTTATTAGTGATATAATAAACTGAGGAGGCATGGTGTGCAAAATAACGGCAGACTGGGATGTGGCCAGAGGGATTACCACTGGCTGAGATTAACTCAAGCATTTCAACCATCACTTTTTTGTAAATTTTAATGTGTCATCATAAATGGGATGGGTATGCCCAGACATGAGTCCCGTGCTCACTGTGTCACTGGCACCAAGCCATACCTGGCTGATGAGCCCAAACTTTTCAGAAAGGACCTTGCCTATCAGTTTCCTCTGGACTGTTCTCATTGGAGCAGGGTCAAGGCTGATTTGTATGTGGCTGGATCCAAACTGAGGATGCGGCCCGGGTGATTATCAGAGGCTGAGATTAATTCAAACATTCCATACATCACTTTTTTGTATACTTTAAAGTGCCACCCTAAGTGGTATGGGTATTCTGATACATAGGTCACATGCTCATTGTGCCACTGGAACCAAGCTATACTTGACTGATGAGCCCTAATTAGGGCAAAACCGATCCTGGGTTGCTTATTTTCTGGCTCAGGGAGGTCCAGGCCTGGCAGTTTGGGCTGGACTGTTCCCATTGGAGCAGGGCCAAGACTGATTTGCATATGGCTGGGTCCAGACTGAGGTTGCAAGTTGTGCAAAATAACAATGGACTGAAATGCGGCCTAAGTAATTACCTGTGGCTGAGATTAATTCAAGCATTCATTCTATCCATCTCTTTTTTATATACTTTAACAGATCCATAATGTGGTATGGGTGCAGAGGCAAAGAGATTCTCTCATTTTCATGGGGCCATGCACCCATACAAATGAGGGAATACCCTCTTAAAATGCACTGGTGCCACATGTGCACCAGCACTATCAGTATCACAGAAGGGCCCTCACAGGCGTCTGCAGCGTCTTCTGTAATATCAATGTGCCCTGGGGGTACCCAAAGCAGGCATACACGACCGCTGTTCCCCCAGTGCACTGTGAGTAATACAGCCCCAGATGTTGACAGTGTGTCTGTTGAAGTCTTTGCATATGTTCCATGATTGGACAGGAGTTGGTCTGGAAAGCAAGTAACTTACCATTTTGCCGGATATATGGGCTTGTATTATTGTTTTGTATGTGTGATTTCCCTTTATCGTGTTTTTTAAGCCAAGTTACTACGGGAAAGTAGTATAATAAACGAAATATTTCAAAGATATGGCAATTATATTACAGCAAGTAAGACGTTGGGTATCTGTGGTCGATGAATCGCCTCATTTTTCGATTGCATAGTGATGATACATTAAACAAATTACATGCAGAAAACGAAAATCCCGCAAAAAAAGAGTGTAACAAATATCCATTACAAACAGATTTGACATTGCATTCTATATTGCTATAATATATTGTTTTATTTTGTTTTCATGTCCATTTTTCTCCTTACTGTCTTCAAGTACACTAAGAAACGTTAAAAGTGGCCCACTCCACCGAAGTTCTCTTATATATGCATGCATGTAATATTACAACCATGTCCCTCTTCACCCAGTTTTATTCATTCTCCCTTTCATTTCATCTAAAAAGCCGAACTTCCTTTCACCTCCCTCTCCTCGTCACATCTATTCCCCGCACTAATTCAGAAGTATGTCACTGGTTTATTTATGTTCCCTTCGATTTAAAAAGTTTGTTCTGTTTGCAACTACAGTCAGTGATTTGGTGAAAGAGCTACCAAGAGGAAATGAAATTAAATGAAGAGCAAAACTGCTACCCGTAGAGAACACTTGCTGAACCAATATTGCACAGGGACATTTTTAGGTTACTGCACAGACGTCATGGATGCCTCCATCAATGTGATGCATTGCTTCATACATTCAGAGGTTCATACACAGTCAGCAAGCCCTTCAAGTAAATTCATCTGCCAGGGACCCTGGCTCATAATGCTCGTCTACCTGAGAAAGACTGTGAGGATGAACTAGGTGAGGGGGGTTGAAATGTAATAATGTTCTTACCTGTTTCTTAGCAAGGAGACTGTAGTCTACATCGAGTATTCAAAGCTTGCTGATTTTTTTTTTATTGATTCTCCACTGTTTTCTAGCGAAGGCAAATGTGTCCTTCTATTTGATCAATACATCTGTTGATTTAGTCATTTTTCCAACTTCTCTCTTCGACCTATTGTCAGCTGCTATGAATCAAGCCATTTTCAGCTGGAAGCAGGGGGTCAACAAACGATGCCACTATAATATCTAGCATGGCTAATAAAATCTAGAGTACTTAATATGTTATGTCTTCGGTGTTAGCGTTGGTGGCTGCTTCTTAGTTTATTCAGCTTGGAGATTAACCCTTTATTATTGTTTACTTAAAAACAAGGGTTTGTATTTACTGAACTGATACAGGATCGCTGACTTGTTTGTTTTTGCGTTGGTTGACTGTTTCAAGCCTATTTTCTTGATGTGATTTGTTGAGCCATTGACTGAGTCAATACTTTTTAAATATCTAATTGGATGTGTATTGTGTTCAACTAAAATCAGGGGTGGGGCTTATGTGTCATAGTTGTGAACCAAAAGAATATTAAGGATTGGTTCCCAGCAACATTGAGGCTCTACCATTAGCTTAATCATTTCAACTCTTTGAGAGAACATTAAATCTAGTGTGTGGCTGGCACTGCGGTTTTGGCCTTTCACAGATTCACCAAACTATCATATTTTGCAACACGTCTAAGGTAAATATGATATTTGTGTATCAAGTTGAACTTATCCAAAGGGACAGGTGAAGAGACTACACGTGAGTTGGAATCTGTCAGTGGCATGTTAAGGAGACATATTCTGCCAATGATCTTGTATGACTGTTGGAATAGCTGATACATTAAGGCACCATTCACAAAGGTTGTTCATCCTACAGAGGGTGTTGTTCCACTGAGTGTACACAAACCTTTTGAGATCATGCTATGCCAGGCCATGGTATGTTTGCAAATAACATAAGTGATTGTGTGATATATGAGCATGTAGAGTCCTTGGAGGATTGCCACTTTGGAGTGGTTGAGGGGCTTGCGTGTCTCAGTTACCCGGAGAGCTAAACTGGAAGGAGCTTAGTCTACTGGCAGGGTCGCCCAATCCAGACAAAGGGTAGAGACTAGATGAATCATGATCCACTGGTCCTCCAGGTTGGGGGTTGGGAACAAGGTTAACAACCTTGACCCATAAAAAACTTTCTGGGTAAGAAGGATTTCCAGAGTCTACATGAGATATGCATGATTGATAGCAATCAAACCTGTAAGGAAACTACTGACAGGATGACAGAAGATCTAAGTGGCAAGTACAAAATCAGAATTGGATTCTGGAATGTAGGATTAGGTATGACACAGGAAAGCTGGCTCAAGTAACATCTCAGATGACACACTACAACCTCCACATCCTGGTGATCAGCAGAAAAGGTTAGACCAGATCTGGAAAAATGAAAACCATGACAGGAGAGTAAGAACTCTGCTCTGGGAGGGACAATGACCACCATCACGAGGGAGTAACCATCATCCTGCGAAAAGGACAAGAAAAAAGCCTAATTGAGTGGAAGCCAGTCAACAGTAGACTCATGACAGCAAGGTTAAAAGGCAGACACATTAATACCACCTTTATCCAGTGCTATGCTCCAACAAATGACACAGCTGGCTGGGACAAGCACTTCAATGAAGTCCTGATTAGACAAATTCCAAAATGGGAAGCAGACATCCAAGAAGCAAAGAAAGTCTCAGATGTAAACACCACTCCACAACCGAAAGGAGAAATTATCACAGACACCTTGATCTCTTAAAAACGGAAACGCTCCTGTTCATAACAATCTGAATGCAAAAATGTTCAAGGCAGATCCTGAAACATTAGCCAAGATCTTCCAACCACTAATTACGTCAATTTGGAAAGAAAGTACCAGACAACTGGAACCAAGGCATCTTCATTAAGTTTCTAAAGAAGGGAGCATTCACCAAATGTAATAACTGGCATGGTATAACCCTTCTTTTAATCCTGGGTAACATCCTGGTGAAAATCATAATACATCACATCTCTGATGCCATGGCAATCAGTTGAGAAAAGACCAGGCTGGGTACCACAAGGGTAGAGGGCGTGTTGACCACATCCTTACTTTATGCAACATCATAGAGCAATCCAAGGAATGGCAGAGACAAATATACATCAACTTTACTGATTGATTTTGAGAAAGCCTTTGACTATATCCACCATGACAGCCTATGGCAATATATTGAAAGCCTATGACATACCGCCGTAAATAGTTCTCTTCATCAAGAGTTTCTATGACAATTTAACCTGCAAAGTGGGAGACAGTGAGTTCAGCTTCAAAGTCAAGGCCAGTGTGAGACAGGGATGCGTGATGTCAGCGCTGCTTTTCAACCCAGTCATCGTCTGGGTAATGTGATACACAAAAGAAGACTATGCTGAGGCATCATATGAACCTTATTGTCTACACTGGGGGACCTTGACTTTGCGGATGACCAAGCCTTACTCTCTCAGACACACCAGCATATTCAGGAAAATATGTATTGCCTCAACATCTTTGCACAACAAGTGGGCCTGATGATCAAAGTAAAGAAGTCAGACGTTGTGATACTCAACATCCCAAACTCTTCACTAATCAAGATGGATGGAGAGGACCTGGCCATGCCTGCTGAAGAGTTCAACCACCTAGGCATATGATCAGGAATGATGGAGGAGCAGGCAGTGACTTCAAGAGCAGACTAAACAAGGCCAGGAATGTCTTTAGGATGCTGAACAAAATGTGAAGATCATCTAAGTAAAGCACCAACACCAAGCTGAGGCTTCATCAGAGCTGCCTTCTTCCCATACTCTTGTAAGGATCAAAATACTGGCCGATGTTGAAAAGCGACATCACCAAACTGTCAGCCTTCCACATTAGTAACCTGAAAAGAGTTTTTTCACATTTTCTATCTGCAAACTATTTCCAACCAGGAACTGCTCACCAGATGCAAGCAAGAGAGCATGGACATCATCATTGTAAGAAGAAGATGGATATGGCTCCAACACACCATCAGAAAAGAACAAGAATCTGTCACAAGAACAGCTCTCTACTGGCAAATGGAAGAGAGGCAGGGCAAAGAATATCTGAAGACGAACTGTGGAATAGAACTTAAGACCCTGAACTACAGCTGAGGCAGCTTACAGCAAGTTGCCCAAGATGATTGAAAGTGGAGGTCCTTCGTTGCTGCCCTACATGCCAGATGGTGCAGCAGGCAGCAGAGAAGCCATTGAATGTTTGCAATTAATGTAAGTGATTGTGTTATATGTGATGCATTAAAGTGTGATCTATGAACAACATCTTCTGGCAGCATGTCCCTGAAGAGCACACTTTTTCCCATACTCCAATCTTTGTCTGGACTCAGCACCACTGAAGTTACAATTTTGGATTTCAATATACAGTGCTTCTGTACTTTGTGACTTGTCTGGGTTGCCTTTGGTGCATGATTCCTGCATGACACAATCACAGCAAGAGGTACTCCGAGCAACCTTTGATATTTTGTAGCATTTCCATGCAGAGAATCACTAACATCCATAATTTTCTCTTTAGCTCCCACTGCTGTTTTCGTAGCTTTGGTCTGCTATTTCCAGAGCAGGTGTATAGCATCTAACACATCACCAGTTCAAGAGTTGCTATTACTCTTGCTGAATTAATGATGCTGAAAAAAGTGATTATTTTATATGAACAGTGGCCCCTAACAACAGAAATAGAGTTAAGGAATAATATAGACATACAATGAGGTCTATATGATTATTCTGTCCATCTGGACAAAGAATCTTTTAATGTCTTCATATTAAAGAAAGCTCACACACAAAGAACATACAAGTGGGGACACATTTGTCGTAAAAAATAAAAACAATAGTAGAAGGCTCAGGCATTTATAGGGGCTTGGATTCAAATGTACAGTTGTCCAAGCAAATACAAAGAGCAACACCATAGCACAATACAATGAACAATTATAAGAGTATCAAGGTGTACAGAGTTGACGACATTTCGATCCCATTTAACTTGATACTGGGATCATTATCAGGACATAAGATTATATGCCTGAGACCAATGCCTGCAAAATTATCAGGAAAAAAATAAAAAGAAGGGAGAGTTAAAATTGGGAATCAATGGCGTCCATAGGGCACAAGGTGGGGTGAGTATGAAAGTGCAATCCAAGCGATATTGATGCGAATACCAGACTTAGCTCGACACAGTGAGTAACGCAAGCGTAGTGCAAGGTAATGAGGATTTTATCGATCAAGGTGATGAAGCAGACTTTTAAATTAAAAGCAGAAAATCCTTTTTAAGGCATATGGTGTGAAGATACCAAGCAAAAATTTAAGATTTGTTTAAAGTTCACCCAAATAGTTTAGCAAATCATGACTGTTTAAGAATTCAACGGTACTGCACACAATATGACACAGTTTAGTGAGGGGGAAGTTCAACATCACTAATAGCTGAGGAAGGTAGTCGCAGCATGGTTTGGGATATGGACAGGGAAACAGGGGCGGCTCCTCCTCTAAGGCAGAGGAGCATCGCCCCACTGCTCTCAGAGCAGGAGAAATAAATGATAATAACATAGTTATTATCATTTTTTTTTTCATAGGTTCAGGGCTGGGTTAGGGCAGGGTGGGGCTGGAGGCACAGGGGGAGGAGTGGTTTGCACACTCCAAGTGCGCATAACTGTTTGGCTGGCCATATTGGGCCAGCCAAACAGTCATGCGCACGTTGCATGTTCCCCACCAGGCTGTAATGCACAGTGTGGTGAGGAACATGCCCAGCATCCCATTCCCTGTCTGACCGCCGAACCATGGCGCTCAGACCAATCACAAGGCTGCATTGCAGTGTTGTGATTGGCTTAGGGGAGAGAGCCTCTTTGCTTCCTGGTTCCGGCCCTTGAGAGACGATGATGGGTGACGGAGGAAGCCGGGAAGAGGTGTTTTTTTGTTGTTTTTTGTATCCACACCACCACCTCCCCCACCCTCGCCCCTTCACTATCATTCCCTGTCAGCCACTACTGCACAGAAACAGAGTTTTATGCTCAGAGGGGTTGTTAAAAGAAGGTGTGTAAAATCTAAGATGAACCTAAAAATGGCAGATGGGCAGAGGATCCATTACAGAAGACTGTGAGCCTACTACTGCATAGAGAGAAGGAATGGACTTACAGACATTAAATTGTTCAATTTGCCATCTAAGCAGCTCCCTGATGTATAATTCTAAATTAATCTGCTGGACTGTCATTCCTGCACACTAATTGTAACTAAATATAATTAGCACAAATACCCGATGTTACTGCACAATGGAGTTTTTTATAGTTCATATGCAAGAAGCAAAAACTAATAAAATATAGCTTAAACACTTTTACTTTTAATTACCGGTCCATTTGCTAGGATAGGCCAAGACTGAATGCTTAGAACGTTTAGAAGTGGATGGTTATCAAACAGCTGACGAAAAGGTCAGATGACCTTTTCGTCCCCACTCACATTGTCCATCTCACATATTAGTCAGGGACCGTAGTTTCCCCAACAGTGAAGCTGTTATTGGTACAGCCTTCAGGAAACCTGACTCAGATGATAAATGGCTAGTGCACATTGGTTCATCCAACACTATGCCCTCCATCTATTTTCCTGTCCAGATTCGTCTTGTAGTCAATGATGCTTCAAGAAAAGAAAAGTGGTCAAGTTGTCCCTTATGTTCGGGGAGAAATACCAAACACAGGTGGGATATGGTTTTTCAACAATAACTCTCTGCTTTGCCTGCTCATCCTTGGGAAAAATAAAAGTAGAGATATGCCACTATGGCAAAGCAGACCTGTTGTTAATGTTATTTTTTTCACTGAAGCAACTCCCACCTTGGAGATGGGAGATACATCTGCAAAAAAAATCCTGCCAGTTCAGAAACTCTAAATGTATTGGCCCTGCTGTTGCAATGCAGGTTGTTCTTTGCGGGCCCGGCCTTATGGCAGCTGACTCTTCACATACTAAATGAAAGACTAAATGAAAGGTAAGGACTGTACAAGGGCATAACATTTTATAAAGCAATAGAATAATCTTAGTCTCTAACAAACTTCATAAAACTGAACATTGAATTCATCATTAGTCCTAAAAATAGAGGACCAATATTAAAAGAAAAATTGAGGGAAAAGACTTTGGTGTGGATTGCAAACTTTTAACCAGTTTGGCTATAGATATATTGTGTATAAATATAGAGCTATGTCAAAAGACACCAACAGAAACATTTCTTTGAGAGATCACTTCCAAAGCCATTTACTTGGCACTTGCAAATGGGAACCAATACCTATATTTAGCACCTAACATAATATTTTAACAAACTTGCCGATGAGAATTGATCACCAAAATAACAAGTAAAGAGTTTCAGGCACAGATTTACTAGAATACAGCGTAGGCACCCCCACAATCCAAAGTAGCACAGATCAACTGATGTGTGCAAAATTTATTTTTGTTCTAAAATGTTGCTATTGGGATAGCGTCCAATTCAGTGTGTCACATAGCTCTAAACCCCTAATAACACATGCAAAAAATGTAAACTCTTAAAGAAACAGCAAAAACAACCCTTGATTTCGATGCATACTACTACTACATATTTCTGCTAAAGAGCCAAAACCTGACTTTGCCTGAAATCCTAGTGCCAAATTAAACCTCTTATCTCCCTTCACCACTACCCACCCCTTAATCCTAAAAGACCCCTGTCTCTCTTTACCATTTCCTGTCTCTTTACCCTAAAAAACCCAAAGATGCCTTTACCAATATTTGCCTCTGAACCCTAAAAAACCTATACATCCCCTTATTTCTACTCTCTCTTACCCTTACCACCCTGTACCCTTACCCATCCCTTATACCGTAAATCCCTTTTTTAAGTGGCATAATATTGCTGACACTTAAAAAACAAGCATTTGCAATACAATCGGTCTCGCCTTTGGGACCTTATATGTATTTAGCTATGCAGCACATTATCCTGGGTGCTGAAACATCTACTGTTCTTTAACATGGAGGGAAAGTAAGCAACAAACTGCGTGACACGCCAGGTATGGGAACACATGGAGAGAGATATTGTCTTTCAGCTGGAAATGGTATAGTCCAAAGCTCTGTTTTTAATATAAAATCAGGGCCGTCGGTGGTCATATCACTGAAAATACAAGATTTGAAAAAAATATTATTGTCTACGGGTGCTCGTGGAAGACAATTTCAATGGACTGGAATCTAGAGAATGCTAAAGTGATCCTGGTATTTTACTGACCTCTGCTGGCCGTTTTCTATCAAGAAAGTTAAATAGAGCCAGTTGCCAGAAAAATAAAAAAAAGTCCCTCAGCAGAAAGCAATGCTGATATTTTACTGACCTCTACTGGTCGTTTTCTATCAAGACAGTTAAATAGAGGCAGTTGAACAAGCAGAAAGCAATTCTGGTATTTTACTGACCTCTCCTGGTAGTTTTCTATCAAGACAGGTAAATAGAGGCAGTTGAACACATAAAAAAAGTCCCTAAGCAGACAAGTCCTAGGGCTGATCTCCAGAGCCCACAAAGTACATAGACATATAAGTATATACTAAAGTATATACAAGAGGTCTCGAATGCTCGAACTAATCATACTCATCTGCACGGTAAAGTACTAACAAGGGCTTGCATGGTACTAACCTGCGTGGTAACGTCTTGTGGGGTAAAGATCACAGAGTAAAGACTACATACCTCAAGAAAAAGGGACTGTATCAAGAAGCAGTGTCAGAAAGACCTCTCTTCCCATATATTTGGACTGGTATCACACAGAAGTGCACCACGAAGGCTAAAAACCATTGGAATGTGCCTGCTTGGAAAATTACTGACCATCCTCATGCCTTCTGAAAAGCAAAACAGTTTAAAGGTAAATTTGCCTTGTTTTTATTTGTTGCAAGAGTATCTTTCGGTGACTGTTTTTGTATAATTGACTTTACTAACGAAGGTTGCAACACGCCTATTGTTCCTATGGCCATTTTTTAACAATTTTTTCAAAAAATCTTATTAGCTGTTCCATTAATACTATTTTAACCAATTATCTTAGGATTTAGGAAACTTATTGTTATATTCTTAGGGGCCGATTACAATCTTGTCCGGAAAGCATTCCGACTGAATCGGTTTCGGAATGCTTTCCGAACGACTCGACCGCGAGCTTCCTGAATGACGGATTACAATGCATTGCATGTTAAACACCCACCGAGTCATGTGGAACGCATACCGTCCGACAGGATCGTCCGGAAACAAGTCCGATGTGACTAACTCATTCGCAAACGCTGAAGAATAGCATTCCGATTAAAAATCAGACTCGGTTTAACCGACCACCAGATGACGATGCATCCGACCCGGTTTCGGAACCGTGTCGGTTTGTGTTACAAATGGCAAGTGGAAAATGTCAAAAACAGTCAAAAGAAGCATTTACAAAACCAAATTTTAAAAAAAAATATATATATTAGCCACACCCTCCAATCCACCTATATAAAGGGCCAAACACATGACCATGATCCTTTGCTCTAACAGAACTGCTGATAGGTCACAGGATTTGCCACACATCCCCTGCTGTCTGCCTCATACACTCACACTTCACCCACCACACAACTTGCACGGATTTTTATTGTCAAAACAATTCTCACAAACACACACTCTTTTTCTTATTTACCCTCACCTTCACACTCACCCTCACCTTCACACTCACCCCCACCATGGCCCCAAGGAAGCAGCCAAGGTTCACAGAGAAGGAGTTGGAAGTGCTTGTAGATGAAATAGTCAGAGTAGAGCCACAGTTATTTGGGAACCAAGTCCAACAGATCCCCCTGTCCCAGAGAAATAGGATGTGGGACAGGATAGTCAACAAGATGAATGCTGAAGCACCTGTCCTGCGCACAATGGATGATATCAGGAGTAGGTACTATGATGTGCAAAGGAGGGTCAAGAAACTGCTGGCCAAGGAACACACCCAAAGCCAGCAGACTGGTGGTGGCCCTCCTGTACAACCTGTGCACTTCACTTCCTGGGAGGAGAAGGTGCATGCCATCCTTCCACCGGAGAGCGTCTATGGACTCACAGAAGCACCAGAGTCTGGTAAGTACCTACTCCACATTCAAATTAAGTTACTAATTACATGTCCATAGACATCACTGTCAAGCATACAGTGATACAAATGACTGTTTTCAAAGTTTAAAAAAACTAGACTAAATGAGCATGTGATGTGTATGCCATATTGACAAACAGCATACCTGCAATGCAATTGACAGTGTAGAACATTCCTACCATGTACATACTTCTTACAAACTCACAGCAATGATTTGTGCTCCAAACACCAGTCACCAGTGTCAGCCATCTTGCCAGTACAGTTTCAGTCACTCTCAGGAAAGCTGAGTCACAGTTAGGCTGGTTGGGGATGGCTGGGAACGTGGGTGTGGGCACAGGCCGGATGGGAGTTGTAGTCATAGCAAACACTCATCCTCCCACACAGCTCAAACAGCCCCAGTGGTACTCTGCTTTCCTCACAGTGAGTGGAAAAGTACTGGCAAGATTGCTGCCACTGGTGACTGGTGTTTGGAGCACAAGGCCTTGATGGGAGTTGTGGTCAAGTCAGACACCAGGCACCAGTGTCAGACATCTTGCCAGCACATTTTCACTCACTCTCAGGAAAGCAGAGTTCCAGTGGGGCTGTTTGTGATGGCTGGGAAGGTGGGTGTGGGCACAGGCCTGATGGGAGTTGTAGCAATTGCAAATACTCATCCTCACACCCAGCCCTGCTAACTCCTCTGTGCCTATGCTTAACTCACAGTGACGGGAAGAGTCACTGGCAAGGTGGCTGACGCTGGTGCATGGTGTTGAACTTTAAGCCAACTCCCATCAAGGCCCTGTGCACCAAACATCATGCAACTGTGCCAGCCATCTTGTTAGTACACTTCCATTTACTGTCAGGTAGCCATTGGCCCAGATGAGCTGTTTGTGCTGATTGGGAGGAGGAGTGTTTGCCCTGACTACATCTCCAACAGACTCTGGCCTCCACACACCTTCCTACCCATCCCAAATAGCTTACCTGGGACTCTGCTTTCCTGACAGTGAGTGGCAATGTGCTGCCAAGCTGGCTGATACTGTTGCATGGTGTCTGGAGCAGAAGGCCTTGATGGAAGTTGCAGTCAAGTCAAACAATAGGCACCAGTGTCAGACATCCTGGTGGTACATTTTGCACCACTGTGAGGTAAGCATAGTTCATGCTGGGCTGTTTGAGCTGGGTGGGAAGGTGTACGTAGGACAGGGCCTGATGGGAGTTGTAGCCATTGCAAATACTCCTCCTCCCATCCAGCCCAGGTAACTCCTCTGGGCCGTTTCCTACCCCACAGTGAGGGGAAGTGGAGTACCAAGGTGGCTGAAACTGCTTGATGGAGTTTGCAGCAGAAGGCCTTGTTCGGTGTTGCAGTCAAGTCGAACAACAGTCCCCAGTGTCAGCCATTTTGTCAGTACATTTCCACTCACTGTCAGGTAAGTATGGTTCCTGGTGGGCTGTTTGGGCTTGGTGGGAGGAAGAGTGTTAGCCCTGAATACATCTCCCAGCAGGCCCTGTTCTACACACACTCTTCTCACCCGGCACAAACAGCCCACCAGGAACTCTGCTTACCTGACAGTGAGTGGAAGTATACTGACAAAATGGCTGACACTTGGGACTGGTGTTTGGACCACAAGGCCATGATGGGATTTGTGGTCAACTCTGACAACAGGCACCAGTGTCAGACATCTTGATAGTACATTGCCACTCACTGTGAGGTATGCGTAGCTCCAGGTGGTCTGTTTGGGCTGGTTGGAAATGTGTGTATAGGACAGGGCCTGATGGGAGATATACTCAGTGCAAACACTACTCTTTGGGATTTATGGCCAACTCAGACACCAGGCACAAGCGTCACACATCTTGATAATCCATTTCCAATCACTTTCAGGAAACCATTCTGCCATGTGGTCAGTTTTCTCAGGGTGGGAAGAGTGTGCGCAGGATAGAGCCTGACGGGAATTGGAGTAATGGAAAACACTCCTACCCCACCCCAGCCCAACCACTCCATCTGAGCCTATGGCTACCTGACAGTGAAAGGAAGTGCACTAGCAAGATGGCTGACACTGTTGCATGGTGTTTGGGGCATAAGGCCTTGTTGGGATTTGGATTCAAGTTTAACACCATGCACCAGTGTCAGCATACTTGCTAGTTCACTTCCCCTCACTGACAGTCAGCCATAGTTTCAGAGGAGTTAGCTGGGCTGGGTGGGAGGAGGTGTGTTTGGAAAGGCTACAACGCACATCATGCACTGTCCAACATACACCTTCCCACCCACCACAAACAGCCCAACAAGAACTAAGCTTACCCACAGTGTTTCCAAATTTTCAAGCAGGATGCATGACACTGGTCACTGGTGTCTGACTTTTCCACAAATACCAACAGGGACTTGTGCTTCAAACACCAGGCACCAGTGTCAGCCATCTTTGTCAGTGCATATCCACTCACTCTCTGGAAACCATACTTCCAGGGGTGCTGTTTTTACATGGTGGAATGGGTGTGTGTAGTACAGGGCCTGATGGGAGATCTGGCCATTGAAAACACTCCTCCTCCCACCCAGCCCTACAGGCTTACTATAAAGCATGCTTACCTGACAGTGAATGCAAATGTAACTACAAAATGGCTGAGACTGGGGACTGTTGTTTGGAGCACAAGGCCATGAGTGAAGTTGCTGTAAAGTCAGACACCAGTGCCCAGTGTCAGGCATCCTGCATGTACATTCTGACACAGTGTGAGGTAAGCTTAAGTCCTGTTGGGCTGTTTGTGCTGGGCGGGAAGGTGTAAATAGGACAGGGCCTGATGGGAGATGGAGTCAGTGAAAACACTCCTCCTCCCACACAAACCAAACAGCTCATCTGTGCCTATGGCTACCTGACAGTGAGGGGATGTGTATTAGCAAGATGGCTCACAGTTATCCCTGGTGTCTGAATTGAGCGCAACTACCATTGTGGCCTTGTGCTGCAAAGACCAGTCCCCAGTCTCAGCCACTTTGCTAGTCCATTCTCCACTCACTGTCAGTTAGCCATAGGCACAGATGAAGTGGATGTGCCATGTGGGGGGAGGAGTGGTTGCCATTATTCAAAATCCCATCAGGCAATGCCATATACACACTCATCCTACCAATCCCAAACAGCAGCCCTGGGATCCTGTTTGAATGAGAGTAGGGGACATGTACCAGCAAGATGTCTGACACTGGTGCATGGTGTTTGGAGTACAAGGCCATGATGGGAGTTGCTTTCAACTTCAACACCATGCAGCAGTGTCAGCTAACTTGCTAGTCCACTCACCCTCACTGTGAGGTACGGATAGGCATAGAAGAGTTAGCGGTGCTGGGTGGGAGGAGGGGTAATTGTCATCAATAAAAGTAACACCATGCCTGGGCCCACACGCACATTCCCACCCATCCCAAAAAGTCCACCTGGAACTCCACTCTCCTGAGAGTGAGTGTAAATGTACTGGCAAGTTGGCTGACACTGTTGACTGGTGTGAGGAGCGCAAGGCACTGATGGGAGGTGGTCTAAAGGCAGACACCTGTCCCCAGTGTCAGACATCTTACAAGTACATTGCCACTCACTGTTAGGAAAGCATATTTTCAGGTTGGATGGTTGGGCTGGGTAGGAAGTTGTATGTAGGACTGGGCCTGATGGGAGTCGGAATAACAGCAACCACTCCTCCACACACACAGAACAACCACTTCATAAGGGGCTATGTCTACCTCACAGTGAGTTCATGTGTACTAGCAAGATGGCAGACACTGGGGACTGCTGTCTGAACCTATCACAACTACCACATTTGCCTTTGTGCTACAAACACCAGCCACCAGTGACAAATATCTTGCACGTACACTTACCAACATTGTCTGGACAACACTCTTCCAGTGGCTTGGTGGGGATGGGTGGGAGGAGGGGTGTAAGTTTCACAATCAGAGCCCAAGCACTTAAACCTCAGTTCATCAAAGTTCTTTGCCACAAAATGGCAGAAATTAGAGTTTGTGAACTCATCTGACTATGGAGTCAATGTACAAAATACATGATCTGTGTAGGCACAAAGCTAAGCAGTCACACATTTAGCTACTCACAGCCATTCACATGTGTAGAATAAGATGAGAACAAGAAGCACCTCACTCACACCAATCCAAAAAATATCTGGCAAAAATAGCAGACTGTGGGTGTGTAGGCAGCCACACCAATGTGACTGCTAAAGACATGCACTAAGCCCAGTACACAGGCCTCAAAAATACCTACATTGGGAGAGAAAGTGTATGTATGTTACCGTGAAAGTAAAGATGTGGGCAACACCAACCCACCCGTGTCACTCACTGGGTGTCACGAGTCAGTTAATGTCTTTGGACACGTAATGTCAACTAAACACAACATGTCCATTTATGCACATAGGTGGACATGTCTGTCAATCCACATCTTGTCCGAAGTACATTGTACTCAAACAACATAGGCCAGCATCATGGATGAAGGAGGCCAATCTATCTACATTAACTCATCATTAGGTTCAGTAGCCTATGTAATGGGTATGATTTGAGGGGCAGTGGGCATTCACATCAATCATTGTGTCATTTCTGTACCCACAGGGCGAGCTGGGAACACCATCGGAACCAACCAGGACAGTCAGTCCTGAACTCTGGTCGACCAGGAGCTCTCTGGCGTCGATGTCTCTCAACCATCTTCAGACGACGAGGAACGACCTCGCACATCAGGTTTGGGTCACCCCATAGCACCAGCAATGGCGACATCAGGATTCTCTGCGACCACTCCCGCCTCTGCTGGCAACACCCAGCTGACCCCTACCCTCACGGACACAGCAGCTCAGGACACCACCGACAGCACAGCAACACAGGGCACTCTGGAGTTGGCAGACAACAACACCCCTGCCAATGAGGAAGGAGGCTCAGTGTTGACTGTACCACCAACAACTGGTCCTGCTTGGGTGGGTAGGGGTAGTAGGAGGGGCCGTGGAGACCGGGGCCATCATGCAGCTGGTGCTGCTGATGAGTAGCACCCAAACCTCTCCAGGATCATCCACATTTATGAGGGTTGCCAAGGAGACTTTGGCCAGGTCGTTGGGGTCCTCAGGAACATTGAACATCTGCAGGCAGCTCAGAACCAACGTCTCGAAATGTTCATGTCCAAAATGGATGACCTGACTGCGGTGCACAGGGAAATTGTCACCTGCCTCCGTCAGATTGCTAACAACATGTCCACACCTCCCTGTGTGCCCACAACATCCAGTGCATCAACATCTGCACATTCCACAGGGAGGGATGTGAACTCTGGTGGAGAGCCCACAGCACCACCGCTGCCTGCACCTGAGTGTCGTCCGAAGAAAAATCCTTGAGAGACAAATGGCTATGCATCACCCCCAGGAAGTGTCAAACTGCTCCTGATATCCTTCCTTATGTGCCAAGCGTTCACTTTGTTGACTGTCATTGAACTGTTCCACATTGGCTGGAGGATCTAAGTTGGACTTTGGACTCAAATAACTGTGGATTTACTTTTGAAGACTTCATCTACAAACACTACCAACTCCTCTCTGCACTCTTTTTTTTACTTTTGGTTGAGCACTCCACCATTGTGTGGATTGATATCATTACGTCATGCACTAAAATAAATCACTTTGCACAAAATACTTGCTCATGTTGTGACTTTGAATCCCAAATGTACAGATTGAAATGACGCACAAAATCAGTGTCAACAACATTGGTAGGAAATCACTTCAGAAATGTTAACTACTGGCTTGTGAGTAAATGTATCTTGTCAAAGCATGATAGATAAACACAACCAGGTTATCATACAATCCACAGTACATGGTACTGATTCATTTTAAGTCTACTGTCGCCAAAGATATCACCATTTGCAAGCACAATCAACAATCATTGACAGCAAACCAGATCATCATGGAATATGTTTTGCTTCAGAATGATCTTTGGATGTGTGAAAACAGACAAGGCACACCTCAATGTTGAGCACAGGTTTATTCTCCTGATACAACCTTGCGCCTTAACCCAAAGTCAAATCACATAACACAGTAACAAAATGCTCACGAGTAAAAAGAAATGACCATCAGTTCAGAAGGAAGTGCGTGCCAGGGATTTCCACAACTGTTCAATGTTGGAGTATGTCACAGCATCATGGGTCTGGTGAGGTCACAACTCTGCAGTTGACATTGTAAAGTACACTGGTAAGGAGAAACATAGAACAGAGTCTGGGACCAAGGACTAAGGTAGTTCAATTTTGCAAACGATGTCATCTGAAGCACAAGATTTACAGTGTGGACACTAGCTTCGTTTCACTGTAACTCTGTACATGTTAACATGCCTATTTCAAAAACCCATCTTACAAAAGACCTCAGGACAATTTTCAAACACTCACAAGCATATATACACATCGTCCACCAGCAACACAACAACAAAGAATTGGGGGAAGTCACCTCCTCTCATTGCATACTTACACTCATGTGAAAAAGTTGTGAATAAGCTGTTGTCTCAAATCCATGCCATCATCATCACCACTGTCATCATGTCCCAGTCCAGGATCCTGCCTCGCTGGTGGCTCCTGGTCTCCGTTGTCCTGCATGAGAGGTATTTCCTTCCGTATAGCCAGGTTGTGGAGCATGCAGCAAGCTGTAATGATCTTGCACACCTGCAATGGGACATATTCGAGGGCTCCTCCCGTCCAATCCAGACGCGGAATCTTGTCTTCAGGAGGCCAAAAGTCCACTCCACGACTCGCCGGGTCCTACCATGGGCCTCATTAAACCGCACTTCTGCAGTGGTGACTGGGTTATGGAGTGGTGTCAGTAACCAAGGCTGGTTGGGGTACCTAGAGTCTCCTACATTTAACACAGAAAAACTATTCAGTTGTCAGAAAAAAGAGCACTATCTGACATAAATCAACACACACCACAACATACTCATGCCACATCGCCTACCACCAAGCCAGGCATGGTCAGGTTGCAGCTGAGACATCAAATGGGTGATGACGCTGTTCCTCATGATACATGCATCATGTGCCGATCCAGGGGAACATGCACAGATGTGGGAAATGGACATGTCAGCCAAACATACTACCTGGATATTGATGGAGTGGTAATGTTTTCTGTTGCGATACACCACCTCATTTGCCTGTGGTGGTATCAATGCAACACGAGTGCCATCAAATGAGCCAATGACATGGGTCTAGGGTAAGCATTGTGGATAAAAGATACCACAAGTTAATAAGTGCACAGATGCTTGTCACGATTGTTGCACTTATAGCCACTCACGATACTTGTCTGTGTATGTGGCTGAGTGAAATTTTATGTAAATTTCGTCCTTGGTGCTCCTTTGTTTTGTCTCCTACACATTTTTCTTTGTCTTTCAGGCTTGAACGCATAAGCCGCACAACAGTGGAGCGTGATCTAGATCACCCCACACAGTGGAACCCTCTCACCAAAGCCTGGTAAGAGTGGAGCCCGCTATCTTTCCTTTAGGTCCTGATGAATGCCATGGACCCTACTGGGCCAACCGGCAGAAACATGTCGACCACACTCACCACGGTGGGGGGACAATAGAATCCCCAACACACCGATCACTTATTTTAACTACCATATAGATGCCAGTTATATTAAAATTGATTTGACATCTATAATGGCTTTTAATCCCACTGTTTACTTTAAGGGCCCCCACTTAGTTTAGAAGTGCATCCCTGTCATCAGGTGTATGCCCGCCCTCTATCAAACCAAGTTTTTAGAGGGCGAGGACTGGTCAATGATGAAGCATGACACCAGGTGGTGTGTGAGACCAGTCCTTCACTTTTTGTGAGATGCCTGCACTCACAAACTAACACTGTAGCACCTCGGTCCCCTAACTGGGAGCGGCCCCATTTGTGCTAAACATTATATGTTGGAGGCTGCCTGCTCCTAGTACCCCATGCCTCTGGTTCCCTTCCCCAGGTCTTCCCTGGGGCTTTGGTGGTTATGCCCCCTAGATGCCCCTCCCAGGAAAGGTGACCCCTTACAGTATTTGTGCAGGCAAGAGTTGATGGGCAAGATGTGTGGGCCCATAAAGCCTATGGACATTTTTGGACTGGCCATTGGCCTTGTGTTATTTATCTGCTTATTCATGCAGAATAAAGCATGTTCACAGTTTTTTATTTCTGATTTCTGTGTCCCTCAAATAGTTTTTTAGTTAACTGTAAATCATGTACAATTAGGAGTGTAAGTATACAGTGATATTAGTATGGCATGGATTGCATTTGGTCCATGGAGTATGTTCCCTTTGACAGTATGTTGTCAAGATTTTGGTGTCTACATTTGCTGGTTGTCATCATCCACATCAGTTTTGGCTATGAGTGTAACATGAAGTCACAAACCTTTACTTTTTTACATCACAATTGCACATAGGTCATGCTTTCATATGTCAACATAGTGCAAGTGTCTCAAAGTGCAACAGTTTAGTAGAAGCAAGCTGCATATGTTTGTGATGTGCAAGCAGAAAGACACCTGTCTCATCAATACACCTGGGTACATATGGAATTTGACTACATGGTAGTGACTTTGGACACACCCATGTACACAAAGTGATGGTACAATACTTGTATGTGACTTGATAGTGGTAGACCCATGTCTGTGTCTTCTTTAGATCTGATAGACTAGTGACAATGACAACCTTGCCACAGGTGGCATGCCACTGTGAGCAAATTCCCTTCATGGCTGTGTACTCACCTGATGCATTTCCTGAACCCATGGTGAGTGTAAGGTGAGCAGTATTCTCACAGTCTTCCGACCCTGTTGCCTCCAAGGACTCTACTTTCAGCAGAGATTCATATTTGGCAAGGTGTGTGTGGTCTTAATAGTCCATTGCTTTCTAATTTATATGTCAGTCATGCCATCCTGCTTTTGTTTTGGGACATCACGTGGATGGTGTGTTTTGTCTGTCCAAGATTGGATTTCATATTTTCAACTACACACCAGTCGCAGTTGAGCATATGAATTGTGTGTATTTTGTCATTTGTAGATGGCTGACAATGGGGTCCTTTGGAGATATGCATGATGCTCTTCCAGATCACACAGAGCTGAACTAGGAGTGCTGTTATGTCTGTTGGATTGCCCAGTGCTACATGTGGTAAGCTGAGTGGACAGTGAGTGCACAGAAGTGCTGTTGGTCCGTTTGCTGTGCAGATGCTACAGGAGCCAGTGTCACATCCATGATCTTAGTTGCCACACAGGGGAGGATGTGTATTTTTGAATGTGAGGTCTAGCTGCAGATGTGTTATCCAAGGTTCATGTTGCATGTGCTGAGCTTGCTTAAACAAGGGTAAAGGTGAGAGAGACTAGTGTTTCCAATTTTGAAATGGAGTGGAGATTCAGACGTCATGGTGGCAGGACAAATTTAGTGATTGTCAGAGAGTGTAAGGTATGAGTTAAGTGCTTAGGCAGTTATTGTGTAGGAGATGTGAGGTATCCACATTGTCCCAATGTGAGTGGTTAAACATACAGGAGTGTGAATCAGAGTATGCAAGCTTGTTAGACTGGTTAAATTCTGTGCAAGGTATGGTATGAATAGGTAGATGTGATAGGGCTGTAACCAGTTAGACAAGGTTGGATTCTGGCAGGAGGTGAGAGTTGTAGTCTGTGTCACTATGGTGAGAGATGACTGTAACAGGGCAGTTTCAATGAGTGAGGATAGTTGTTAATGTGCATAAGTCAATGGGGGTATGGAGCATGGAAGTCATATGTGAATGTGACAGGGTCACAGTGAGACAAGGTTAAAATTGTCATTTGTAACAAAGTGAATAAGTATATGTAAAGGGTATACACCAGTTGTGTAATTTAGGGTGCTGAACGGTGAAATGTGAGGTGCTGTATAGTTGATGTATGTTTTGTTTGAATCTGTGGAAGCTTTTGTTTTAGAAATGACAATCTGTAAAACTTAAGCAGAGTAGGGTGGGTGTATGTTGATATACGAATGGCTGAGGACATATCCATAGAGCAATGTAAGTGTCTTGTTTTGAGATTCGGTGATGTGTCAAGTGAGCATGTCAGAGTGGGCTGTGATGCTACACGTTGTGATATGATTGCAGTCCAAGACATTACTGAGGGTGCAACTGGTGATGAGAGTGGTCCATTTGACATGATACGTTTGACGTCTGCTGAGGAGGTGATGAGTACAGTACATTGTGTACATGTCATGTATGTGAGAGGTGTTGTGTACATTATGATGAAGAGTGGTGCTGTGAATGTAGGTGTGGATTTAAGAAGGGCAGCACCAGTGTGAGATTGTAAGAATCGGTTTAGAAGAGTTTGAGTAGAATGCTGGAGCTTGTGGGGCACACATGCTTTTCCGTCTAGATGCACCAGAGGGTGCTTATGACGTGCTTGTGTGTGTAAGATAGTTTTTAGAGATGAGCATGTACTTTGAGGTGGATGTGAGAGGGGTCATACCCGCACAAGTAGAGTTCATGCAGGCCATGAGGTAATGTTGAAATGTACATATGTGTAGATTATGTGGATGTAAGTAGGCAAAAACAGTTACCAGATGAATTATGAGGATGTAGTATGTGTTTGCTGCAGCTTGCTGTCTGCCACTGAATATTCATGACTGATTGTTGTAAAGGCCGCTTTGAGTACACTGGCATATGCAAAACCTATTGTCATCACAGGACAATTTGCCTCCAGCTAGCCGTTCCTTGTCTGAAGTTGTGTGTGGGCAGATGTGGGGAGTTACCCTTTGTAGATAGTTGTAGTCACTAATTGGTCATTCTTGTCCTTGGGTACTGCCCTTGGATGGAGGTGGTAATTGCTTATATTGTAATGTCATGATGCCGGAACATTGGATAAAAGGGTGAACAGACAGAATATCGAGGTTTTTTTTTCGGAGTACCATAATATCGAGTTTTAAATATCGAGGTACAAGAATATCGACTGCAAGAATATCGTGGACCAGAATATCGACAGTAAGGTAAGAAATATCGTTTTTTTTAATATCGAAGACAGTAATATCGTTTGTAAAAATATTGTTGTTAATAATATTGATGTTTATGTTAGTGTTATGTATTTTAGTATGTATTTTAAATGTATGTGTTCTATATTTTTGTTTAAGTATTGTATTTATTTTTTAATATATGTATTACATTTTTAGAAGTTATTAATTTTGTTTTTTAAGTAAATTTAGCGTTTTAGTTCCGTAGCGGGTTGTGGGCTTATAGGGGAATAGGGTGGGAAGTAATTTAATTATAATACATTTAATAATAATTTTTAGAAGTTATTAATTATTTTTTTAATTAAGTTTTGTGTTTTTATTCCGTAGCAGGTTGTGGGTTTATAGGGGAATAGGGTGGGAAGTAATTTAATTATAATTATTTAATATTTCTTATCAATTAATTTTTATATATTTAATATTGTATATTGTTAATTGTGGTGATTAATTTATTATTAATTAGTTATTAATTGGTTGTTAATTATTAATCATTATTTGCTAAATAAATTAATTGTGTTATTTTTTAGGATCGGGTTGTGGGTTTATAGGGGAATAGGGTGGGAAGTAATTTAATTATAATTAATTAATTAATAATTTTTATTAATTAATAATTAAGTATTTATGATTTTATATTGTTAATTGTTGTAAATAATTTATTAATTAGTTATTAATTGTATGTTAATTATTAATAATTAATTGGTAAATATGTAAATTGTGTTATTTTTTAGGAGTGGGTTGATAGGGGAGTAGGGTGGGAAGTAATTTAATAATAATTAATTTATTAATATTTTTTATTTAATATTTATGTATTTAAAATTTTATATTGTAAATTGTGGTAAATAATATATTATTAATTATTTATTAATTTGTTATTAATAATTAGTAATTAATTATTCATTATGTTATTTGTGTCATTTTTTTAAGAGCGGGTTGTGTGGTGTTGATAGGGGAGTAGGCTGGGAAGTAATTTAATTTCAATATATTTTTTACATTTTTTTATTATAAAATGTATTTTAAGTTGTTTTATACTGTTAATTGTGTGAATTAAATTATTATTTATTGTTGTTAAATTGCTTAATTTTAATTAATTAATTAATTAATAATTAATTATGTTAATAGTGTTATGTTTTAGAACATTGGTGGTGTCATTTATAGGGGAATATGGTGGGAGGCAAATGTTTTATAATTAATTAATTGTTTGTTAATTAAAATTTAATTATTTTGCTTGAGTTGGAATAGTAAATTATTCTCCTATGCAATCCAACACTTTCCCTACTGTTGCACTTGCTGGAGTGGGAATAGTAAATTATTCCTCTCCGCTATCCAACACTTTCCCTACAGTTGCACTTGCTGGAGTGGGAATAGTAATTTTTACCCCTACGCTATCCAACACTTTCCCTACTGTTGAACTCACTGGAGTGGGAATAGCAAATTATTCCCCTCCACTATCCAACACTTTCCCTACTGTTGCACTCGCTGGAGTGGGAATAGTAATTGTTACCCCTCCGCTATTCAACACTTTCCCTACTGTTGCACTCGCTGGAGTGGGAATAGTAATTGTTACCCCTCCGCTATCCAACACTTTCTCTACTGTTGCACTCCCTGGAGTAGGAATAGTAAATTATTCCCCTCCGCTATCCAACACTTTCCCTACTGTTGCACTTGCTGGAGTGGGAATAGTAATTTTTACCCCTATGCTATCCAACACTTTCCCAACTGTTGCACTCACTGGAGTGGGAATAGTAAATTATTCCCCTCCGCTATCCAACACTTTCCCTACTGTTGCACTCGCTGGAGTGGGAATAGTAATTGTTACCCCTGCGCTATCCAACACTTTCCCTACTGTTGCACTCGCTGGAGTGGGAATAGTAATTGTAAACCCTCCGTTATCCAACACTTTCTCTACTGTTGCACTCCCTGGAGTAGGAATAGTAAATTATTCCCCTCAGCTATCCAACACTTTCCCTACTGTTGCACTCGCTGTAGTGGGAATAGTAATTGTTACCCCTCCGCTATCCATCATTTTCCCTACTGTTGCATTCGCTGGAGTGGGAATAGTAATTGTTAGCCCTCCGCTATCCAACACTTTGTCTACTGTTGCACTCCCTGGAGTAGGAATAGTAAATTATTCACCTGCGCTATCCAACACTTTCCCTACTGTTGCACTCGCTGGAGTGGGAATAGTAATTGTTACCCCTCCGCTATTCAACACTTTCCCTACTGTTGCACTCGCTGGAGTGGGAATAGTAATAGTTACCCCTCCGCTATCTAACACTTTCTCTACTGTTGCACTCCCTGGAGTAGGAATAGTAAATTATTCCCCTCCGCTATCCAACACTTTCCCTACTGTTGTACTTGCTGGAGTGGGAATAGTAAATTATTCCCCTCCACTATCCAACACGTTCTCTACTAAAGCACTCTCTGGAGTGGGAATAGTAAATTATTCCGCTCCGCTATCCAAAACTTTTCCTACTGTTGCACTCGCTGGAGTGGGAATAGTAATTTTATCCCCTCCGCTATCCAATATTTTCCCTACTATTGCTGTTAATGTAGTGTAAAATGTGATTGTAAAAGAATAAAAATATTTTAATTTATTATATATATATTTTATTTTTATTTTACTTGTATATGTATATATATATATATATATATATATATATATATATATATATATATATATATATTTATTTATCATTTTTAATATGTTTCTAACATTTTATAATTTATTATAATAATTATTTAATATTATTAAGTGAATATATATATTATATTTTATATATATGTATGTTTAATTTTTTTACATTATATTTATTATTTCTAATTTTAAATATTTTATAATAATTATAACTATCTTTTTTAAATTATATGTATTATTTACTTTATTTTATATTATTTTTTAAACATTTAAAAAAACAATATTTTTAACAACGATATTTTTTACAACGATATATTTTTTGGGATATTTTTGTACTTACCATGATGTAGATAGGATGTCGATATTCTTGACATCGATATTTAGGTCCCGATATTTTTGGACCTCGATATTGTGGTTGTCCATATTCTGTCAGTGATTCGGATAAAAGGCCATTGCTTAGAGGGCTATAGACCCCTCAAAGTGAGAAGTCAAGGATGTGTGTTGTTGTGCCACCTGGAGTCAGACTACTCCAGAAACACATCCCCACACTTCACAGTAGACTACACACGCATGGTTATTATTGCCATTCTGACTTTGAATGTTAGAGGTATGGGGACACCAAGGGAGATGGACTCATTGTGATGATATATCTGGTTGTGCTGAGCAAAACTCATTGCACTGTATGCAAACACACATGTGACTTAGGAACATTACACCCAGTTCCATGTGTGTTTGCATTGACAATATTTTGCAACCTCTAATCTGGTTTGGCAAGGGTAGCCCTTGTGTGTGTCTATGGGGGTTCCCATTTTGCCCATTAAACTCTGCCCTAGAGCGTGAGGGCAATATGTCTTTGTTGAAGGTCTCCTTGACATTTTCATAGATTTGGAGACAGTGTTTCAGTGCCAAATGAGTACAAAGCAGACTTCATTCTGCACAACTCCCTCATCCTCACAAGATGTACCCATGTGCGCATGGCTATGTCAATTGTGTTTGAGAGAGACAGATTGAGCCACCCCCTGGCATCCTCACCAGTGCTGGCAGCTTATCTTACACAATAGGCTGTGCACTAGACCCTCCAACACTGTTGGTGGTTTCTACGTCCTGACACTCATGCATACCCCTACTGCTCTGCAGGACACATTCTGCACATTCAAAATTGTTTTTTTTTTGTGGCACATACTATAGCCTGAGGAGCTCAATGCAGAATTGCTGTGAATTACATTCTCCAAAGATGACCATGTACACATACAGATTGGGAGTTGTGTGCAACACCTCCAGTCCACACATGGTGACAGTATTCTACATTGCTGTTGGCCCATGCTTCTTTCAAAACCAAGATGGATTTTGTCTACAAATAATTCAATGATGAATGTGACACAATCACTTCTAGGTTGCTGTAGTGGGAGGCACTGAAATCAGTACAGAGTGGCTGGGTCTGTGGAGTAGTGTGTTGTCTGGGCCAATATACTCTGGGCTTTAATGTACACAGAGGCATCACAATGTCATACTTTTGTGAGTATATTGGAGTTCTGTTGCCCTGCAATGTTTCAGTGTGTGTTGTGGTGGACCCATGCATTAACTTTGTGATACAAACATGGGAGATTTCACAAAGGCACACTGCTGCTGATCAAGGGGGTGGTGTGTAGGTTGACTGTCCAAATGAGACTTGCCTCCCTGCAAGGCCCCTACATACAATGCAACCTCCCTGCACCTGCCATGACCTGAAAGTGATGGGCAGGTGGGGGAGATGCCACTGCTTCTGTCAAGGCACACAAGGGAGTGCGCCAATGTGAGTATGCTCCAAAGACTGTCCCCCAGCCTCAATTTACAGCACAGTTGGTGAGCGGACAACATACCTGCACCACAGTGCAGTGGCCTGGTGGGGACTGGGGAAGTGACTCAGTCTCTTGGTGTGGTTTACAAAGGCCCCAAAACCATGGCCCACAGATGACCCTGGTGCACCGGCACATCGACCAATGTCCAATTTCCCGCATAGCCAATACAAGCCTATACAGAACACTTTCTGATCAAACTCAACACCCATAGGGCTCTATGGGCTTCAGCCCCCGCCCCATCGTGTGTGTCAGCCCGGGCTGAGGCAGCTTCCACACACACACATACAGTCCTTGAGCTGCTGTGGGTGGCTGGTCTGTCATGTTTGTACATCAGCACCTGAGTATTGCACAGGTTTTTAAGGGACCATTTACTAGATGATGAGGCTTTGTTTGTTTTTCAACAGTCCCTAGAGCACCAGCATCTCCACTCTGCCCATTCCTCAAAGTTGCCAGTTACTTTTGCTGCCAGAGTGTGGGAATGCATTTCCTGCAAAATGACCTTTGGCTTTGTATTTTTAAAAATTCCTGCAGCATGTACTCCACCTATAGGTATTGAGGCACTTTGCATGAGCACCAGTTACATTGTTCAAGTACACATTGCTGGGGGTATTAGACCCCAACCCCAGATTTGCCTCTACATTACTGGGGGTATTAGCCCCCCAAACCCAGATTTGCCTCTATATTGCTGGGGGTATTAGCTCCCCAACCCCAGATTTGCATCTACATAGATAGGGGTATTAGCCCCTACCCAAGATTTGCCTCTACATTGCTGGAGGTATTAGCCTCCCAACTCCAGATTTGCCAATACATTGCTGGCGGTATTAGCCCCCTAACCCTAGATTTGCCTCTACATTGCTGGGGGTATTAGCCCCCCCAACCCCAGATTTGGTTCTACATTGCTGGGGGTATTAGCCCCCCAACCCCATATTTGCCTCTGCATTGCTGGGGGTATTAGTCCCCTACCCCAGATTTGCCTCTACATTGCTGGGGGTATTAGCCCCCCAACCCCAGATTTGCCTCTACATTGCTGGGGGTATTAGCCCCCCAACCCCAGATTTGCCTCTACATTGCTGGAGGTATTAGCCCCCAACCCCAGATTTGCCTCTGCATTGCTGGTGGTATTAGCCCCCCAACCCCAGATTTGCCTCTACATTGCTGGGAGTGTTAGAACTCCACCTCCCAATTTTGGCTGGACATTGCTGGGAGTATTAGCCCCCCAGACCCCCCATCTGGGTCTGAATTGCTGGAAGTATTAGCCCCACCAGCAAAATTGCCTCTGCATTGCTGCAAGTATTACCCCACCCCAAATTTAACTGAAGTTGCGCCCCTGCTTTCTCTTGTATTGTCTTGCGCGGGGTAGTTACGTTATTGTGTAGGGGTTGGTGTCTGCGACGACCGGGTCAGTTGGGGTTGCAGTATTCATTGTAGATGTAGAGTATAGGGATGTCATGCACAATGGGATACATGGCTGCACAGTCTCGGTCAGGAATCGTGTTGTGGCGCAATTCGGAGCTGAAATACTCCCCTTCCGGACGCTCTGATGTGTTGGTTGTGGCAACCGATTCGGCACATAGGAAGCATGCATCGTACTTGGGCGTTCGGAATCGGACTGGGAAATGACTCCGGATGACTCCATTCTGCGTTTCCGGAGAGTTCTCATTGGGAAAATCCATGCGGATTCGGAGTGACCGAATCGTTCGGTAAGTAAAGGGTTTTTGGCATCGTACTGCGTCGTTTGGGAAAACCGGATCCCAGTACAAGTCGGTTGGAAGGTCTGGCTCCGGACGGCTCTGGGATGGCCTTCCTGACGAGATCGAAATTGGGCCCTTAATGTTAATTGGTGCTGCTTAAACATAACATGCATTTGCCCAGGCAATAGACTGATCCCTGGGCCATTTCTACCAAAGATTAAGCCGAGTTCCTCGTTGAACTGTGTTGTGACTAAATGACTCCTCTCCCTCCCACATTAATGGCCCACTTCCTGAGAATGGCAATCGGAATATTGTGTGATATATTCGAGGCATAACGAATAACAAATTTATAGTGGTGGGTGCCCGAGTTCAAATCTCATGTCATCATGCTCTCTGCTCATGAAGAGAAAGAGCAAACAACCACATAAAAGTCTAGAATATGAGCTTGGGTAAACAGAAACAGTAAGTCGGTGAAGACCTGCAGGTTCGCTATTGAGAGAGCGGCTGAAACATGGTCTTTCAGGAGCTCATGGTGAGTTTCTGCTCTGGCTCCTGTTCTGTTCCATGTTGGAATGTAAACAACCCAACCGAGATGTGTTGGGAAAGTAGTTTCAGGGGACGATTGAACCTGAGCCCACCAAAGGGAAAGGCTGGGAGCTGGCAGCCATAGGGTGCTCCCTGAGCAGACCTATTGGAGTCATTATAGGCAGCAAATGGAGCATTCTGATTGGTTAGCTGACTCCCAGTGCTTGTCTGAGTGCTAATAAATACTGGAATATTGAGAGCTTTATTGAAGACAATGGACTTACTGAGGACCATTAATAGCTGTGCAGACAAACTGCTCCAACATGCCAATGTTTGTTTTTCTGTCTCTTCTGGTTTAATTTAAAATGAGTGGAATATTCTAACAGCATTACAGCCCTTCTGCCTTAATTTAAGTTGGTTTTTAAAGGACTTCTTCCTCATTAGAGGAACCTGATTGAGGCTGAGGACTAGAACTCTGGGTTGGGCCCTTTAACAACTGTTATAGCCTCAGTCATGTGCCATTGGGATATAATAACATTCAAAGTGATAAAAAACAAGTCTTTGATTTCAAAGTTTAAAGCTGATAGAGTAAAAACTCAAGTTCATCAGATCGCCCTCAAAGGTCTAAGGAAACATCTGCCGCGGATTTGGAAAAGCTCCGAGAAGACTGGGATAGTACAGTTAGCAGAATGAATGAATGAATGAAAAGTATTTGTTATAGCGCGACAGCTACTCAAAAAGAGTGTCCCGGCGCTGACAGAAGACTAGTGGCAGGGATCTAGATACGCAGCTAAGTTTTAAAAAGCCACGTTTTCAGGTGTTTTTTAAAAATTGAAAGTTCTGAGATGGCTCTCAGTGTAGCAGGGAGTCTGTTCCATGCCTGTGCACCCAGAAAACCAAACGACCTGCCTCCCATCCGGGCCAGCCGTACTTTGGGGGTACAGACAAGGTTCGAGGAATAAGATCTTAAAGATCAAGCAGGAGTGTAGCGGTTAACTCGTTTACTAAGATAGCTTGCTCCCTTTCCATGAAGGGCCTTGAAAAAAACAACAAGGGCTTTGAATCTGATCCTTTCTTTCCATCGCAGCCAGTGGAGAGATTTAAGAAGGGGGGGACATATGAGACCTTGGTTTGGGTCTAAGGATCGCCCTAGTCGTGGAGTTTTGCACTACTTGCAGGCGCTAGATAAGGTAGCTGGGAAGGCCCAGACACAGGATATTAGCGTGTCGTCCGCGTAGGATATAATCTTAGCACCGTTTGCCTCTGCCAAGGATGCCAAGGGGGACATATATAGGTTAAAAAGAGTCAGGCTAAGAATAGAGCCCTGGGGGACTCCTACATTCATGCAGGGCATGGGGGATGAAAAAGTGTGAAGCCATATTTCTTGGGCTCTGTCCTACAAAAAAGAGGTCAGCCAGGCCAGTGCTGTCCCACCAATTCCCAGATTCCTCAATCTGTCAATGAGTGTCTCATGAGGGACAGCATTGAATGCTGCCGACAGATCAAGTAATATTAGGACGGCCCTACCACCCTGATCCAATTTTTCTCTGATGTATTCAGTCACTTCCAACAGGGCAGTCTCAGTGCTAAAATTAGCCCTGAAGCCATATTGGGACGGATGCAGCAAAGTATAACTTTCTGCGTGGTCTGAAATGGCTTTGTTCACATGTTTTTCTAAGACTTTAGAGAGAGCTGGAAGGAGAGATATTGGCCTATAGTTTGCAGGATCATTGTGATCTGCAGAAGGTTTTTTTTAAAGTGTTAAGATTTTGGCCTGCTTCCAAATACATGGCACTTTACCATCAGAGAGAGAAGAATTCAGTACCTTATTTACTGTAAAATTAACCGTGGGGGCAAGGTAAGCCAGTAATTTAGTGGGCAGGCATCTATTGGAGAGCCGGACCTGAGACCTTTAAGGTAAGTGAGAGAGTCGGCTGATTGCATTTTCGGGAGCTCTGATAAGATCGGAGTCGGCGGAACGTCAACCTTTCTGAACAAATGTTGCTCTGTCACTTGGTACTCTTCCGTCTTATCCAAGAAAGATTGTTGAATTAATGCAATCTTATTATGAAAGGATAGAGCCACCTGCTTAGTCCAGTCAGCTGAATGGGGGATTCTTTCTTCATAGCAGAAGGGGAGGTGAAAGATTTAACAATGTTGAAAATTTCCTTTCCCTTATTTTGGGCAAGTTCTATCTTCGCCTGTTGATAATTCCTTTTGGCTTCTTTCACCTGAAGGTAGTAGGATTTCTGGGCAGTCTTATAGTTCTTCCTATCTTCCAGAGAATAACGTTTGCGCCATTTCCTTTCAAGACCTCTGCATGTCCTCTTGCTTACTCTTAGGGAATCGTTAAACCATGGAGCGGACGGGTGGGTCCTCCTTAAGGTGTGAGAGGACAGCGGGACAGCGGCTTCCAGATTGGACCTCAGCCAGATTTCCAATGCAGTGGCGTCAAGTTCAAGATCACCAGAAGGCATAGGTGCGGACAATTCCAGAGCCTCCACCAGCAAGGGGAGGGATATTTTATGGAAGGCTCTAAATTTGTGTTCAGTCCTAATGGACATGGGCCAGGGGCCCGAGCCTAGACTCTGTAACTTAAAATTGATGAGAAAGTGGTCGGACCAGGTGATGGGGGATGGAAGGTCAGTTACTAATTCTGAACTACAGAATATCTGGTCATGGGTGTGGCCCAAATTATGTGTAGGAGCGGAGATGGATGGAGTCAAATTACAAGCCGATGTAATTTCAGTCAAGGAAATTATGCTGGGATCCATTGGCGTATTCATATGTAAGTTAAAATCACCCAGAAGGAGGAACTGATCATATTTGATAGCGAGGGGGATAATAACTTCATTCAATGACGGCATGAAGTTGTCAAGTGCTCCTGGCGGTCTGTACATTAGTATCCCAGCTAAGCATTGTTGGGGGGGATAGGGCACAGCGGAAACCTAGACACTCCGCTCCCTCAATCGGGTCTAACGAGAGAGGTTTACAGTCTAACTCCAATTTAAAGATAATAGCCATGCCGCCTCCCTTCCAGTTTGAACGGTCTTTCCTTAGGATTTTATACCCCTCAGGAATGGCCGCTGCAATAGAGGGATTGGAGGACTCGGATAACCATGTTTCAGTAAGAAATAGGATATGCAGACCATCATCTGCCAGAAGATCATAGATTTGAGCTGCGTGCTTTTGCAGCGAGCGTGTATTCAGTAATATAGCTCTGAAGTACTTCCCGTGTTTAGCTATCTGAATTGAGGTGGGAGTGTAAGGAGAAACATCTATAAACCTGGAAGGAGTCCAATTACACGTGGGGCATTTAAAATTAGCCTATGTCTCAACATTGGTGGCTAGCCAATGGCAGACTTGGAGAGAATTCAAGTTCAGCAGTTCTTCACGTTCATAATTTAGCGTATGGTTCAAGCCTGAGCTGGAAGCGACAGCATGGCCGGCATAGGCCGCCTCCTGGATGCTGACGGGTGCAGACGGACTTGGCTTAGGTGCGCCTTGGTGCGCCAGCGGCGTGCGCGCGGTAGCAGCGCACGCGCTGCACGCACCCACTGCGCATGTTCGCTGCTCGTCCGCTCTGCCATGTTTTAAGTAAGCCGTAGGGTGCGGCGACTAGACTGCGCACCCCACCGGAAATGCCAGAGCGTAAGTGAAGCGGAACAGAGTGAGCTCAGAAGCCCCTCCCTGCCCTACGAGCAAATGGCAATTCAGCAGCGACGGAACGGGCGAGAGGCAGAGAAAAGTGCAAAAACTGAGTAAAATGATTTACAATTACAAGGTTTACAATATTAAAAGTTAAAAAGAATCCAAAAGATTAAAAAATTAATTGCCAGTTGCGGGAGAAAGATGCTCACTAAAGCCAGATATCTTGATTTTAAAAATCAAACAGCGTCAGTAGAACCTACCACTGTCCGCTGCGTGTCCGCTCAGCCATGGTTTAAGTAAGCGGTAGGGTGCGGCGACTAGACTGCGCACCCCACCGGAAATGCCAGAGCGTATGCGAAGTGGAACAGAGTGAGCTGAGAAGCCCCTCCCTGCCCTCCAAGCAAAGGCAATACAGCCGCGATGGAACGGGGCGTGAGGCAGAGGAAAGTGCAAGTTACAGTTTTGCATGTGGAGGGTTCCTAGTCCCTGGTTTTTCTCCACCAACTCATATAAAGGTTTGTTGCACAAATAAGGCTAGCAATGGTATTTAAGGCATCATGGCCTTTTTAGGCAGTTCTCGAGTCTGATGTCTCTTGGACTTGCTCTAGTGACCTGGTTTCTTTTGTACAATGCTGTGGTGGTGTCCTATAAGCGGTGCAGATCTTCAGAGTGCTCCCATTAGGAGAAAGGGTTACCTGGGATATCGGTACCTGGTTCAGAACAAGGTACAGAAACCTCTCAGCTTCCAAGCAATCCAAGTGCACAGATATTCAAGTAAGATTTTGGAACACTTCATCTCATTTCATGGACTAGGTAAGAAGGCATTTATATATTTATTTAATAATTTGTTTCATTGTATCCAATAAGCTATTTCATCAAAACGTTAATAAATACAAGTTTACATTGGTAGAATATCTAATATGTGAAATCTGGTACAAGGTTACAGAGAAACAGATACTGAGATTCCTTTGATGGAATTGTACCAGAAAGGCAGTGGAAATCGGAAAGTTTTGAAAAGTTGAATCAAAGGAGACACAGTAGACCCAGAAGGCAATAGGTATGGAGAGTTTATTAAAGTCGAATCACAGGAGGACAAGCAGACCAAACAGCATAGGGGGAGGTGTCCCAATGTTTAGGATCTATTGAAGCGAAACACAAGAGGGTTACTGAGCCCAGAGGAAAAGGAACAACCAACGAAAGGTGAGGTCGCAGAAAAAATATAGGGGCAGATTTACAATTCCTGGCGCATCCCTGCAAATCAGCAGGGATGCGCCAGGAAACTTACGACACACATCACCATCCTTGCGCCACCACTGATGCGCCGCATTTACAATGCGGCGCATCATGGCGCAAGGAAATGCAGATGCGTGTCGCATCTGCCGTCGTAACGTTGGCGCAGTGCTGGAGTAGTGTCGCGGGCGCGACGCAACTCCAGCACTGTGCCGACCCGGCCTATCTTGCACATGGTGCGTCACACCTTACGCCTGCTTCATGCAGGCGCAAGGTTTAGACGCACCGGGGTCGGAAAAGTGACTGAGTGAAATCTAGTAGATTTCACTCAGCCTCTTTTGCGAGGCGTTCCTGCGCTGGAACGCCCCCCCCTGCTCCGGAACGCCCACATGAAACCTGACGCAGGTTTCATGTGGTGCAGGGCTTTACAACGTGACGCATCTCCCTAGATGCGTCACGTTGTAAATACCCCGCAGCATGGCGCTGGCTTTACGCCGCCGTTGCGTCACAGAAGTGACGCAACGCCGGCACTAAAGTGGCGCAAGGGGCTTGTAAATCTGCCCCATAGTGTGCTCATATTCTGTAAACATGACGATAAGTAGTGGGAGCAGGACCATTGATACACATACAAATATTGTGAGAAAACAAAATTGAAGGAGGCACCCGAAAGGAAGACAATCCAAATAAGAAGACATGGGAAGATGGTGGGAGCTTGAATGGTAAATATACAGCAAAATCCAAAATATGCTGGAATCAAAGAAAAGCAGTAAGTTGGGAAAAATACAAAGTGAGGAAAAGAGTTTTTGTATTGGAAAATGTGAGCTGTGGGTGAATCTTGTGTGAGTTATGCAGCTGTGCTGGAACTGTGAAGTGAAAAGGACAAATGTGATTCAAAGACAACTCAAAGACAATGAGCAGTAGATAAAAAAGAAAAGTGAGGAATGGGAAAAATAATAAAAGTTGGCAAGCATTGGGACTTGACGCAATAAAGAATATTGGTTTTGGAAGGGTTAAGTGACTCCTTTAGGGCAGTATTCACAATCGGCAAGAACTAGAACATTTCCCAAACTCCCTATTCATGTTTCCCCACTTTATTTAGAGGTCGAGGCAACATAGTTAGTGTTAAAAGAGGAGAACCTGGAGTCAGGCTCTGCTAAAGAACAGGCATGAGATGCGGCAAAGTATGGTTAAAAGTGTCCAGTTTTGCATAGGGATCCAAAACTATGCTCGTTGAGAAGTTTTCAATTCCTGTTTTTGAAGATTGCAACTCGGAGGTAAAAGGGTTTGACCTGAAGGCATATCAAACTACCAGCTCAATACAACAAAAGGGCAGCACTGGGCTGCACCCACTAACCCAGAAGACTAAGGGCCTGATGTATGAAGCATTTATGAGGTCCAAACACCAAACTGTAATTCTACAGAATCATAATATGAGTTTGGGATTCGTTGTTTGGAAAAGGGTATGTTTAGAGCGTTGTTTTCAAACACCAAACTGTGGTGGTATGTATTAATGTTTTGCGACAGAATTCTGGTCACAAAAATTTATATTTTACCTTAGGCGGTAATCCATTTGCAAACGGGGAGGGGTCCCCAAGCGACCCTTTCCTATTCGTGAATATTGACAAAATCGATTTTTAAGAGAAAGGCAGTGGTCCCACGGACCACTGCCCAGTCTTAAAAAATTAAACTTACTCCTTTCATGTTTTTTAAAACACGTTCCGTTTTCCTTTGAGGAAAATGGAATCGCAGTTAACAAAAAAATAATTATTGCTATATTTAAAACCAATCACAGACACAGTGGTCTGCTGACCACTGGCCACCATGCCTTGTATCTCGCACATTGCAACCTTCCCCATTAATATTCAAAAGGTAGGTGAATTTGCCACTCACTAGGAATTACTAATTCAAAAATAAAAGTTTCATACATTAAGAATAGCCAAATGGTTATTCGAAAAAAAATCGCTATTTGAAATCCCTAATCTTAAGGTTTGCATAAATGCTCAGCAAGTGGGCTTATCCAGCAGGCACTGGGCAAAGGATATGCCATTTGGTTAGGCTCTAAAATCCAGCAACCAGCCCAAAGCACTCAGGCCACCACCCACCTGTCCACAGAGGACAAGGAATGGGGTGTGACATTCAGCCATATCCTTCTCCTAGTCCTTCTGCCACCCGCACCTGCTAGACATGGCCTATCACATTGTCTAGTCATCTTGTCCCCATTTCTCCTCCCTATTATCTGCTAAGCATATCCTCTGCTTAGCCCCATGGATATTGAATGCAGTGCTTTCTAGGCAAGACCTGTGGCCATGCCTAGCAGGTCCTGTGCACAGCGTGCATGCTTTCATTGCCCTCTGTGACCAGGGCTCATTTTCCACGCAAGACAGAGCCTGCGAGCATTCGAAGGAAAAACTGGTCACAAGGCATATCTTTCAGCCATATCCTGTGGCCAGTACTACTGCAATATGACTGGCTGAACATGTTTCTCAAGCAATGTATTTTGTGTACTTACTTAGCAAGAATTGTTGGGAATTTTGATAAAAAGGCAACTTTTGGGATCCCTCTGAAATATAATTCTCCCTCGACGAATCCCCAATGCAACCGTGGATGTCATTTGGGGGTGGCAGCAGTGACCCCTGGCTTGCCTCTTTCAACCCTTGGCCTCAGATGTGGCAAAATCAGTGCCAGGAACTCAAAGGCAGCTCCTCCTGATGGAAGTCAGTTGGGGCTTCGTTTTCCTTGATTTCTGTTAATTTTTTATTACACTACTAGTGATCAATAGTTTATTATTCACTATTAGTGTGATAAATAATGGATTACTATTGCCTGGAATATGACTCTCCCTGGCAGCTGAGATAAGTAAAACATTTTTTTAAATGTATGTTATGTGTGTGCTTGCTGGTTTGAGTGCTTTTTGTGAGAGCGAGTGTATGAATGCCTGTGTATGTATAAGCATGCGTGTGTGAGTGAAAGTAAAGGTTGAATGCAGTGTGATGTCACTGCCAGTATTCCTAGCATTTTGGTGAATTCCCGTTCATGCATGCATAAGTTGATCATATATATTATTATTTGTGAATATCTTGCCCATTTTTTTCATGCATTCTGTGCTGGGTCACACGGTTACATGCATTCATTACTTACTGCGAAAATTAAAAACAAAAACGTAGTCATATGTAGTTGTTTGAGTTTGTGTACCATCTTTCAAACACGTATTTAACATTTAAATACAATTTGAAAATGTTTGAGTGCGACACTTTCCCTCTCACACCATCCTTTTTGAGCCTTGGAAATAATCATCCCCGTTATGCAAATATCTTCATAGAAAAATATGCAAATATTGCTTTTCTATTCTAGCTTAAAGTGAGATGGAAATATGCTGAAGTGAATTTTGAGACAATTTTATCACACAGGTTTGAACAATCATCAAGAACAAACATTCAACCAAAACAATGCAAAATCATTAAACAGGCAGAGTCTAATCACAGGTGAATTAAGTATTAGAGCAAGCATAATTTTATCAAAGCGTCTTTCGAAAGAAGGATATTAAGTTCCTTTCTAAAGGTGGCATGACTGGGAGTCATGCAAAGGTGTGGCGGCGAGTGCTCCAAATCTTTACTGCAGTTCCAGAGAAGGATTGATCCGTATAACAGTCTTACTCATTTGTGGGAAGCTGCAAGAGAAGGGCTTTTGCATTTCTCACACCACCTTGAACCCCAGAGAGTTTGAGTTTTCCAGTCAGGAAGAAGGGAGAAGAGTCATGTAGGTCTTTGTGAATGATGCAAGCAGTTATAAATGGTACCGTGGTTCAATGGGAAGCCTGTTATGGGTTAGCAGGATGGGAGTGATGTGGTAAAATGTCTTGGTCCTTGTAACAAGATGAGATGCCGCATGCAGAATTGCTCTAAGGCGGCCTTGGTGAACTTTTGGAAGTCTGTAGAAAAATGAGTACCCGTAGTTAAGTTTGGAAAGAACCAGCACCTGTACTAGAGTTTGTGAGTACTGTTCTGGTATAAACTTCCTGATGCCCCAAAGAAGCATTAGTTGGAACCAAACGCTCCTGGCCAAAGCAGAGAATTGCTTCTGCACGTTAAGAGATCAATCGGGAAAAGAGTCCAGAGGCTTGGCATTCACTACAATAGCCTGTAATCCAGGACAGAAAATAATTCCATCCATTCATGTACAGGAAGGTAGGATTTCTTCTGCAAGATTAATTGTAATTCTGCTTTATCAGGGTTAAGTTTGCGGTGGTGGGTTAACGTCCTCTTTTGAATTCTTGCCAGTGTGTTGGAGAGCAGGAGCATGTTGTCCTTAGATGAGCTCTTTAGATAGATATGAGTATCATCAGCATACAGGTGGGACAGAATCTCAGAGCTGTGGAGAATGTCACCTAGTGCTCCCAGATATGGGTTGAATAGGGTTGGTGAGGGGATCGAGCCTTGTGGGACTCCTTGTTCTAAACTGATTTTATAGGTAAAAAAGTTACCAAGTTTCTTTGTTTGTGAACGGTTTTCAAAGAGGATGTGAACCTCTAAAGGACTACCTTAATTCCCCTTCATTCGTTAAAATGTTGATTGGGCTGTGATGGGTGACTATCAAATGACGAATAAATATATACATCTGGGACATTGTATTTTTTCAGTTTTATGTAGTTACACAACATACTGTAGACAAATGGCTGCATGAAGGTGGGAGGCCCGTATGGTTACAGTTAGAGCGACAGCTAACAAAACTTTGGCGAAGAAGATGTACTCAAAAACATTATGAAGCATCTCAGTTTTCGTCATTATTTTCCAATTGAGGAGGGCCTTACTCCATGTGGTTGAGAACTGCGGCTGATAACTGGCACATTTTTCTAGAGTTCTGCCTTCTGGATGACAATGTATAGTCTTGTGATTTCACCTCTATAAACTCTGGCGCACTGGCTGGAAGGAGCCTCGTGTTTTCAAAGCTTCTTAAACCTGCCCTTTGTGTCTGATGAGAGTGGATTTCAAAAGAAATTTGCCTCTTGACCCAAAATATACGGCTTGGCAGAAGATAGTCATACATTAACAATCACTTAAAAGTTGAGCTCACAGCAATTGCTATTGGTTTCACTCTCGATAAATCTCTCAACCCAAATTTGCATATTAGTGAAATCATCCTAAGTGGCAGATGCCAATTAACCCTTCATCGCAATATCAAACCATTCCTGTTCAACACTTCTCTATCTCAGGTACTGAATTAAAAAATAACCTCCTTCGCTGACTTTCTAGCTCAGGCCTGCTTCTCTTTAAGTAACCATCCATGCTGCTGAGAGGCTGATTAAGCATACCAGAAAAACTTACAGGATATCTCCATTTCCAGATTCTCTAAACTAGCTTCCTCTAGATCAGAGGCCTTCAATCTGTGGGGCACGACCTCCCGGGTGGGGGGGGGGCCTGGGGGGGCGTGGAGTCATGGCAAGGGGGGCTCGCATTCCCCAGTCTCACTTCTGCCTGGCATCCAAAACTTATGCTCTTCATTTTGGAAAAAGACAACCGTCCAAGATGGTTAATTATGATAGTTAAAATGTGTCAGCTGGAGGGTCATTCAGTGAGTGTCCTCTGCTGTGAATCTGAAGCCGGACATTCAACAAAACAAGCCTTCCTGTTGGGGTGCCTGCTTGCATGAAAGAAATGAAAATGTGAGCAACAAGTTAATCTGCAAATGTAAAGGGTAATCTGCGGATGCAAGGGATGCTTGGGAGCTGATATTGCTTTGTGATGACAAAGATTTATTCTTTTTGAGTGGTAGTGCAAAGAGTTAACAATTGAGCTGTGAGGTGCGTGCTTTTAATTGCAATTGTATTTACATAGCACTTACTGTCCCTGAAGAGGTGAAGAAGGGACAGTTATGTAAATAAAGTGCATCACATACAGTCTGGGTATTACTAAAATCTATATTTTGGAAGTATCATTTTATCGTAAAAAGTTTTGCACATTTTGTAGCAGTCTATCTAATACTTTGTGTAATATAAATATAAAATAATGACTTACATATTCACAGTGCTTTCTGTCACAGGGTGTGGCCGCCTTGTAGCACTAAACATAGATAAGTCACTATTCTCCACTGCATCAATCAAGATGTAATTCTGTGGTTCTCTGGTTACATACAGACCTTTGTAGTGAATTAACTAATAGAGGTTTCATAATGTACTTTAGTGAATTTTCCAATGAATAACAACTTTTTAAATGTATTTATTTTTCATTTAAGCTGCCCGTTATTTTATATGTAGCTACCTGACAGTGAAAGACCTAAAAAACGTACAGAATATTTTGATTTTAGCCACACCTTTGACCCCGCCCCCACGCTCAGACTCTCAAATCCCTCCAGCCCCCCAAACATGACTGAAGTCAACAACAGCAGCAAACTTATATAATCAGGAGTCCGTTTTTGCTAAAATAGAAGCATCCGTTTTCATAATGTTAAAAATAAAAACATTTTTAGAAAAACAGTGCGAAAGAAGATTAAGGGACCACTTCCTCCGCTGGAATTAAAGAAAGCATCCTACTTGGACCTTACAGTTCATCATTAATGGTTGTAAATGGTATGTTTTAATTATGATGAATGATGCTCAGCAACCTCCAGTTCCATGCACCTGTAAAAGCCAAGCCGTTAGCATCCCATGAAATATAATATGGTTCTCCTCAGATGTTGTGCACTAAAGTTGCACCCCATGCGTTACTGCCATTATACCCAGGGCCACTGCGATTGTGCAGCGCTTTTCGCATAATTATAGATTTGCCGCATTTGCCACATATTCCATCTGCCATAATCTGTAGATTTTAACAAAAAAATATTGTTTATAGCTCAAACATTTCAAAAGTTGCTAAAAATCAGTGACACTTATTGCTACGCAGTATGAGGCCCTTTGGTTGTCAAACTGGTACTAATGAGGTGCAACCACAGATTGACTGTCTCTCTGGAGAAAATCAGGCACACCCACCCCATTAGTTCAAAAAGGTGCTATCATCCACATACATTTTGCCATATTATGTTTTGTTTGTAAAAAATAAAGTACCACTGTGCATTTTTGGGAAATTCATTTTGGGGACTTTTCATTTGAACTGTGTGGTAAGCCTCTGACACCATACCACAGTCGCCCACAAACCTTTGGTTGCTAAACACTGTTTAATATCATTTCCCCACTGTAAAAAAGTTTTACTGTGGGAATTCAGGGCGTTTATGGTTATCACTGGTTGTTGATGATGAGGAGTACTAGGTTCTAGAAATTTTTGTCAGGAGGGGGTCCTTTCACCTGAAACATTATGACAGGGGGTCTCAGCATCAAAAAGTTAGAAGACCTCTGCTCTAGATTCTCAACTCTCTGCAAAACTGCTTTCCTCACTTTATTTACAGTCACTGAACAATCTCTTACAGACACTTTAAAGAACACCACCTTTCTGAAAAATGTACTCCCTTAAATGCACCTTCTTGAGATGCTAAAAAAAAGGCACTCCCTATCATCCCACATAAGACTTAGGGGCATATTTATGGGAGGCTTGTGCTGCGTTTGCACCAGACAATGTGGTACATGCATGACGCAAACCTCTAAGATAGATTCATGAAGCCACGCTGTAAGAAATGGGGGTCTCTAGTTGTCAATGGTTTGCACTTTTATCCAAGTAGGGACCCTTCTTCCTAGTCAGGGTAAGGGGGATGCACTTCTAAAATAACCCCTGCTCACGCCCTTGGTAGCTTGGCATGAGCAGACAGGCTTATCTCAGAGGCAGTGTGTAAAGCATTTGTGCACCCATACAGTAATACTGTGAAAACACTACAAATGGACACCACACCAGTTTAGAAAAATAAGTAATCTTCATCTAAACCAAACAAGACTAAAACGTCAATAATCCACAATGCAGCAATCCAAATGTACTTCTTAGAAGGTAAAAACAGTTCTGCCCATAGAAAACTATAGATGCGACACTTTCAACACAAAGTACCTTGGATGCATCAAAATCATAAACAAAAACAGCTGCAAGGAAGGTGATGCGTCAGTTCTTTATGCGCAGGGAAGGTGATGCGTTGGTTCCTTACTCCAGGGGAGGTGATGCGTTGGTTCCTTACAGCCATGCAGGGGAGGTGATGCGTCAGTTCCTTACTGAAGGGGAGGTGATGCGTTGGTTTCTTACTGTGTGGGGAGGTGATGCGTTGGTTTCTTACTGCGGCCCCGGAGTCCTTGTAGATTCAGAGCCCCGGTGCGATGCGTTGTGATGGGGGATGTATCGATTCTCCATGCAGTGGCAATGGCGCTGCATTGGTCTCTCTAGCCGTGGTCCCACGATGCGTTGGTTCTTGCAGCCGAACAGCAGAGCCTGGTTCGGAATCAGTGCGGTGATCTTGGACTTCGTAGATCGTTGCACGCGATGCGGCGTGCAACAATTTCTCCAGCCACGGGCAGGTGTTGCGTCGGTTTCTTCAGTGGCACGATGACAATGCATGGAAATTATTCCCGCAAGGAGGCAATGCGTCAGAAACAGGTGCGGATGCGTCACGCTTCTCATAGTTGCATCTCTTTTCCAACTCCCAACAGCAGGAATAACCTCCAGAGGCCCCACTCAGCAACAGGTACCTCTTGGCAGGTCAGAATTCCCAGCGAGGAAGTTCAGGGGAGCTGGTGGTGAAGTCTTTGTGTCCCTGAGACTTCAGAACAGGAGGCAAGCTCTACTTCAAGCCCTTGGAGATCTTCCTCAAGCAGGGGATACAGCACACAGCAAAGTCCTTGTCCTTTCCTTGGCAGAAACAGCCACTGCATCCAACCTCAGACAGCACACAGGAAAGGGGCAGTACTTCTCCTTCAGTTTCTCCAGCTCTTCTCCTTGGCAAAGATTCCTCTTGAATTCCAGAAATGATCTAAAGTTCTGGGGTCTGGGCCCCAATATTTATACAGCATTTATCTTTGTTCTCTTGTGGCAGAGAGGCTCTGTGTTCAGTCAAAAACAGGTCTGTCCTCTCTGGTCCAGCTTCCCAGCAGGAGGTGGAGACAGCATTGTGTAAGGAAGACCAGGCCCATTCAGGTGCAAGGAAATCTCCCCCATACTCTAAATACAGCCCAGGTCTATTCAGCCCAGCCCTGACTCATTCAGGAAAGACAGGACACACATCAAACCCACCCCCCCAGTGGCTGTCTGAGAGAATGTACATCCGCAGCCCCTGTCACTCCAAAGCCAGACTGTCAATCCACAAACCAACTAGGCACACAGGATGGCTAAGCAAGAAAATACCCACTTTCAAAAAGTGTATTTTCAAACACACAATATAAAAATCATCTTTACTAAAAGATGCATTTTTATATTCTGAGTTCAGGTATTCTAAACTCCATCTTTCTATCTTGTCCCAGTGTGAAGTTATACTTATAAGATGTTATAAGTAAACTCCCATTCTATCCTATGGGACAGATAACCTTTCAATAGTGAAAAGCAAAATACACTGTATTTCACTATCAGCACATGTCACACACCTCAGTACATGTCCTAGCTTTCACATAAACTGCACCCTGCCCATGGGACTATCTTGGGCCTACCTTAGGGGTGTCTTACATGTAAGAAAAGGGAAGGTTAGGGCCTGGCAAGTGGGTGCACTTGCCAGGTCGACATGGCAGTACCAAACTGCGCACAGACACTGCAGTGGCAGGTCTGAGTTACATTTACAGGCTGCTCATGTGGGTGGCACAATCAGTGCTGCAGGCCCACTAGCAGCATTTGATTTACAGGCCCTGGGCACACACAGTGCACTCTACTAGGGATTTACTAGAAAATCAAATATGCCAGTCATGGAATCACCAATCCATAAACACAATTTACAGGGAGAGCATATGCACTTTAGCACTGATCAGCAGTGGTAAAGTGCCCAGAGTCATAAAACCAACAAAAACAGGGTCCAAAACAGGAGGTCCAAAAGCAAAAAGTCTGGGGATGAACCCGCTGAAAAAGCCAGGTCTAGCACACGCAAAGCCACTTTGCGTGGCTCTGAGTGGCCCATAAATCTGGAGTAGCGCAACGCAGTGCAAATCGCTGCAATGCGCTACTCTACCCTGGGTAGGCGTTCCATGGGAGTTGCAGTGGGTGTTATCACGCAACTCCCATGGATTTTGATGCTTTCCCAGATGAACAAGGACTTGTAAATCTCGGAATGAACTAAGATCTTACTCCTTCCCAGGAGAGGCACAACAAGGAGAAATATATTTATTTCTCCTAGTTTTTTCCTCTTTCTATGTGTGCCCCATTCTGCTACCACACATAGAAAGAGGAAAACGCCTCTAATGATTGTTTTTGTGCAGGGAAGTGCCCCTTCCTGCACAAAAACAATCCTATGTACAACAAAGGCACCAAGGCAGCGTGCATTGACGTTAGACTGCCAAAAAGGCACCAGCGCAAAGGAAACGGGCAGGAATGTGCCATATTGGATAACTGTGGCAAATTCCTTGCCTTTCCCTGTGACACAGGGCAGCGCACCATCGTGACTTGCTGTGCTGCCCTGCGCCACAAAAGTCATAAATATGCCCCTTAGACTCTTCCTTTAGACATTTAAAACTAAACTGATGACTCATTTACTTCACCATGTATAAACACGGTTCTTAGGGTGTGACTGGGGCAGAAAACAGGCCCATGCACCAAAATAAACATGCCCCCCCCTTAGTGAATTAGATAGCTATAAACATGACCTATGTATCCAAATTTGTGAAGTTTTGAACTTGTAAAGACACACTGTATAAGTGCTTTGCAAGGTATGAAAGACTGCATAGATTTGAGCTTGATTTTTCAATATCAAGGACGTAGACAGTAGAAATCGACCCAGTAGACCATAAAACAGGCTCACAAACAGCCAAAAACCTGGACCACACTCTTGACTGTCAGACCGGCCCTTCAGGCACTGCATGATTTCTCTATAGGCCAGTCAGATCTTGTTGGTACTTCTGCTGCATACGTATCTAACACTGTTAAGTATTTCTACTTTAGGCATCAAATGCCCTTGAGTAACTACTGTCTTCTTCTTTGTAATAGTAACTTCCTATTAATCAGAAATTCACATTCCCATGTAACATCTCAAACAAATAGTTTTCTTCTTTCTAATTTTATTTTCATTACAACCTGAAATGCAAATGTAAAGTGCCCTGACACCCTTGTGGTTAGGCAGCGCTATAACAACAACAACAAATAAATAAAAATAAATAAAGAGAAGCTGACATGAGTAGTTCCAATCCCGCTAAAATGCCTTGATAGGTGGCAGTAGGAAATTGAAATGAGGTCATATTTGGAATCAAAAGAAGATTTAGGGCAGAGCGTTAATTATCACTTCACTATTGAGAAGTCTTAATATTATGTATGGTTTCAAAATAGGCTAAACAGTGTAGCAGGGCATAACGGTGATGAAGGGAGAAATGTTGAGGTTAAAAGGAGAAGGCAAAGCCAGAAACAGGGGAAGGATCTGCTATCACTGCACATACCACTCTTGAATAATTGTTTCATTTTTGGATGAATTAACTCAATGAAGGTAAAGACAGATAACAGACAACCCCAATGTTTATCTTGCAAACTGTGGTGACATGGATGAGGTTCTGTCAGGGATTAGATCCGTGGTCCTCACAGTGAGGGTACCGAAGGATTTGGATGACGTCCCAAAAGAAGCACTAAAGAGGTTACAAGAATTAACAAGCATTTGCAATGCAATAGGTCTCGGATTTTTTAGATTTAGAGCTATTGACGTTCTAATGACAATGTCTTTTACCTAGGTGTTTTGGTTTGGAGGATAGTGGATGTATGAACAAAGACACAGCTGCAGCACTGTCTAGAGGACTTAGAATGAGACATTACTGATGAGACCAGAGAAGCAGGTATCAGCACTGTGTAGAGGACTTAGAATGAGGAATTACCGACGGAACCAGAGAAGCATCAAGCAGCACTGTCTAGAGGACTTAGAATGAGGAATTACTGACTGGAGCAAAGATGCAGCTGCAGCACTGCCTAGAGGACTTAGAATGAGGAATTACTGACAGGACCAGAGAAGCTGTTAGCAGCACGGCCTAGAGGACTAAGAATGAGCAGTGCTTAATTTGTACAAAAATAAGTGGCAGGGCTCTTTTCAGCGGGCCACTTCCGCTTGCACTGCCCATTGCTGCTGTCAATTACAGTATAGCATAACTAATAAGTCACACTCCTACAAGTGTATGCAAGTGTTACAATTCTGACAGTTTCAGAACTCCAAAGTTAAAAGAATGGCTTTGGCAGCCGGCATTAGACATTCTTAGTGTATATTGAATTAATAAACAACAGTTGTTGTGCTCATCTCTGAATTAAAAAATCAGTGCCGCTATGTGGCAGACTGTCATAGAGACCGGTGCTGACAATTAAGTGCAGGTGGCGAGCACCAGAAACCACCGGCTCAAATTAAGCACTGAGAATGAGAAATTACTACTGTGACCAGAGACACAGCTGCAGCACTGCCTAGAGGATTTAGAATGGGGGAGTTACTGACAGACCAGAGAAGTAGCTAACAGCACTGCCTAGAGGACTAATAATGAGGAATTACCACTGGGAACAGAGACACAGCTGCAGCACTGCCTAGAGAACTTAGAATGTGGGAACATCCGACAGGACCAGAGTAGCAGCTAGCAGCATTGTCTGGAAGACTTAGAAGGAGGAATTATCGACGGGACCAGAGTAGCAGCTAGCAGCATTGTCTGGGAAACTTAGAAGGAGGAATTACCGACGGGACCAGAGTAGCAGCTAGCAGCACTGTCTGGAAGACTTAGAATGAGGAATTACCACTGTGACCGGAAGCACAGCTGCACCACTGCCTAGAAGTCTTATAATGAGGAATTATCAACGGGACCAGAGAAGCAGCTAGCAGTACTGCCTACACGACTAAGAATGAGGAATTACCACTAGGACCAGAGAAGCAGCTGCAGCACTTTGTAGAGGACTTAGAGTGAGGAATTACCACTGTGACCAGAGACACAGCTGCAGTATTGCCTAGAGGACTTGGAATGAGGATTTACCAACGGGACCAGAGTAACAGCTAGCAGCACTGCCTACAGCCCTTAGAATGAGGAATTACCCCTGGGACTTTAGAAGCAGCTAGCAGCACTATCTAAAGGACTTAGAATTAGGAATTACCACTGGGACTAGAGAAGGAGCTGCAGCACTGTCTATAGGACAAAGAATAAGGAATTACCACTAGGACCATGGACGCAGCTGCAGCACTGCCAAGAGGACTAAGAATGGGGAATTACCACTGGGAACAAAGACACAGCTGCCACATTTGTGACCAGTAAAAGAACAAGAATTACAGCTCTGTTTAAAGAAACGGAGCAACAGAGCTCAGAGCGAGTGAAAGATAATTAATGCTAAAAACGAAAGCTTATGTAAAAGGGAGCTAGCAAGTAAAGTCACATTTCTAACATTCTAACTTTGTGACTGCTCAACTTGATCTTCAGTAACCCAGACTCTGTAGATTATAAGTGAAAGCTAGGGTGCGAAAGGGAGAACACACAGAGAAACAGTGGGTGTTAGGGGAAAGCAGTAACACTGGTCAGCTGCTCATGTTTGCAACATTTTCAGCACCACAGGCAGGCAATCGGAAAAAATAGTGCGCGAAACAAACTGAAATGAACTGAAGCAAAATGAGCCCTGTAACAGGGCCAGTCGCTATGGGAGGGGACGACAGACCAAAAGGAAGAACAATTGGGCACAATTTACCATTCAAAAGTAAGGAATTTAGAAAGGCACACGAAACAACCAATGAATGACAAGCGAAGGGCCGGCTTGAAGTCTATGTACTGAATACACCATGCCTCGCAGCGCATGCACTCTGCTAGTCTCGACCTAAAAACGCTTCACACATCTGGCCTTTAATGTTTTAAAGCAAACAGTCAGCTTTTCAATTTGTCTGAGACTGGAAGACAATATAAATACTATACATGTACAACAACATATTCCACATAGAATGTAGAATTATGCACAAAGAAGGAGTCTAAAAGCATCTTTTAAAAGGAAGAGACACAGTTGAAGTAGAGTATCTGAAGTGTTTGTTGGATTAAACCTCATTACTTGAGTCTCTCAACTTAGTACCATGGTGTTCAGGGCTTTAATTGGAATCAAAAAAACTGTGGGGTCTTTCACAGGGGCGTGGCTGATGCAATTAAGGATGTGGCTTAAAAACATATAAGCAAAAAAATCTGTGCTTAGCATAGTGTGCTGCCTGACTGGTATTGTGAGAAGTTGGCCTGGTATATGCTGTCCACTAATTATAGTGGGCACCTTGCACCAGTCCAAACAACCCCTTATTGGAGATAGGTTAAAGACAACCTTTATTGAAAGCTATCCTAGTGGTAGCTATGAAGAACAGCCTTCAGGCTAAGTCTTGAAGGAATGTAAAGCAGCTTGTTTTACCAGTCTATAATCTCTTGAGTGACCAAATGAAAGAGGACCACACCAGGTATATATTTAAAATATATGTATTTAGTCTTAAACACACCCCTCTAGTCTCTTTATGAGGCTAGAGTTCGAAGTACATAAGTTACAAGTCGAATATCAACAGTAATAGCACAAATACACATTTGAGCCCTAGGGGCGTACCAAACCATATACCAATAAAGTGGTATAAGAACCACGACTGAGCTAGACACAAGGCCTAGAGCCTGTAGAAGTGCTTGGACCACAAGGAACCACCCAAGGTAGTGACACAGGGGACCCACGGGGGACGCGTGCAGTGTTGGAACACAGCCGCGAATCACCGTTAACTTCTATGGGGAAAGTCGCGGTTAGGTTTTTAAAAGGAAAGGACACTTAGAGGAGGACTTGGAGCAAACCCCTTTAGAACTAGGTCGTTCTAGAGTCAATACCCACGGGAGCACCGTAGTACTAGAGTTACCTCACCCAGGGAAGCCGGGTGCATAGGTGTCTTTTGGTGTCGGGTTTCGTCGTCGTTTTCAATGGCGATCTGCTGCAGCGGGCTGCTGGCGACCAAGTCAAAAGTGTCCGGGTGGATCCAAGGGTGGATCCAAGATCTGAAGAACCTGAAAGCAGAGGGGACAGAGTCTGGGTCACTAGCCAGTGACCAGGAGGGCGATGAGCAGAGGCCCACCGATGTCGGGTGCTTCAGGTAGGTTGATGGGTGTCTTGACTCTTCAGCCACGAGGTCCAGGAGGCGTCGTCGACAACCAGGAGCTGGATTCGAGCTGTCCCACGACGTCTGTCGATTGCTGCGGTGTCGGCGACCGGATTGGACCCAACAAGTCTTGGCAACGGCAAGTCACATGGAAACAAAGAAAGGATGTTGATGCAGACCAGCAAGGTCTGGGGGACTCACCCAGCAAAAGTAAGTCAGGGCATATCTGGAGCAACCAGGAAAGCCCAAGCAGAAGAAGAGTTGCCTTCGGGAGGGCCCACTAGCCAACGGACTAGCGACCGCAAAGGAGCCTCGAGTGGACGCCCTTGGAGCTGCCTCACAGGACACTCGTGGAGTGGAGGCCAGTGATCTTCAGTGCAGTTGGTGCTGGAGGCAGGGGCTACTCGGAGCCCAAAGCACAACTTCGTGGGAGGCCAGGAATAGGATGCACTTACAAAAGTTCTCGGTGTCCAGGGGTCATGGTTCCACGTTACCCACAACAGTTACTTGCCTCAGCTTTGCTGGGGTCTCAGGGCAGCCTCGGGTAAGTCTGGAAATCTACCTCTGGTGTTGCAAAGACTTCGGCATCCAGCGGGAGCTTCAGCGATACAGACCGGACAATTGCTTCTTAGGTGCCTGCCAAGCAGGGGAGTCACTCCTTGACCCCAAGGGAGATTCTTCAGTCCTCTAATCTTGTAGTAGAGCATCGAAGGTCCAGGATTTGGCTTCAGAGTTTTGTCCAGGGTAATCTAAAGTCCAAAGGACTGGGGTCCCATACTTATACTAAGTTAGGGGGTTGGACATACTCTGGGGACCCACCTATGGGAGGGTCAGGGAAGAGGGGTGGTTACACCCATTCCCTTTGTCCAGTTTCGCGCCAGAGCAGGGGCAGGTAGCCCCTGCAACCGGTTTGAACTGGGCTATGCACAGGGACACCAAATGTGCCCCCAGTGCAGGACTTCAAAGCACCAGAGAGTGCTCCCCCCCAGCCCCAATACACACTATCCTGTCTGGGGAGGTGGTTACACCTCCCTGCGACAGGAAACCTATTGTCCAGGCCTCCCCTGCTGGAGTTTCGGTCAGCAGCAGGAGGCCACACCCGTGTCTGTGGCAGCAGCATCCATTTTGTGATGTCAGGGCTCTGTAAAGTTAATACCGGGTAGCCCGGTGTGTACATGTCTCTCCCTCTAGAAGGGTGGAATTCTACCCCCGCCACCAGAACTGGCGGGGGTAGTATTCCAAGATGTTTGACACCAAACACGACATGTTTCTGTGCAGCCATCCCAAAGTTAGCATTTAACGCGAGGTTATAATGCACTTAAGAGTATATGGTCAGGCTGCACCACAAACAGCATCAGAGGAGTGGCTCCAAACGCTGCAGAGGGGCTCTGCTCATGCAGGGGCACCCTCTCACATAAATACCAAGCACTCTGCCTTCAGGATTGTTAAGGCCTGCCATAGGAGTGACTTATAGGTTTATATGTGTGTGCAATGGTAGTGATATAGGTAGCCTATACCACAGTAAGGGGTGCATGCACCACCTTACCCAGGCTGCAGTAGCAGACCTGTGGTGTCATTTTGGAGGGCCTTCCAGGGGTGGCACAATACATGCTTCAGCCCCTGGTAGGCCTCTGGGGTACCTGTGCCCTGGGTATATAGTATACCATATACTAGGGACTTTAAGGGCACCCCAGGATCCAATTAGAGATGCACCTAAGGTACATGGAATCCATTTTAGAGAGGAAGCAGCTAGGCTGGGGTTCTGATTAGCAGGGCCCCAGCCAGACTAAAGTCAAAATACAGTGAAGCATCAGCAAATAGTGGGGGTAACCATAAGAGGCAGATCCTACTCTCCTACACAACCCCCCCCAAACGCAGGGACATTAAACTAACCTTGCCCAGTTGAGTCTTCATGTTCTAAGTGGAAATATCTGGAGAGTCCATCTGCATTGGCATGGTTACTCCCAGGTCTATGTTCCACTGTATAGTTCATCCCCTGTAGGGAAATGGACCACCTCAAAAGTTTGGGGTTTTCACCCTTCATCTGTTTTAGCCATAAGAGGGGCTTATGGTCTGTCTGAACAAGGAATTGAGTGCCAAACAAGTATGGCCTCAACTTCTTCAGAGCCCAAACCACAGCAAAGGCCTCCCTCTCAATGGCTGACCAACGTTTCTCTCTAGGGGTCAGCCTTATGCTAATGAAAGCTACTGGCTGATCTTGACCTTCATCATTCAATTGTGACAGTACAGCCCCAACCCCCAATTCAGATGCATCTGTCTGGACAATGAACTTCCTGGAGTAATCAGGGCTCTGCAGAATGGGAGCAGTGCACATGGCCTGCTTCAGGTCATCAAATGCCTTTTGACAGCTAACTGTCCACTGAACCTTTTTGGGCATTTTCTTAGAGGTTAAGTCATTCAGGGGTGACACTATTGATCCATACCCCTTGACAAATCTTCTGTAGTACCCAGTCAGGCCTAAGAAGGCTCTCACCTGAGTCTGGGTAGTTGGAGCAGCCCAGTCCATGATGGTCTGGATCTTGCTCTGCAATGGTTGAACCTGGCCTCCACCCACAAGGTGGCCCAGGTACACAACCTGACTCTACCCTATCTGGCACTTGGTGGCCTTGATAGTGAGGCCTGCCTTCTGCAGGGCCTCCAAAACATTTCAGAGGTGGACCAGGTGATCCTAGCAGGTGGAGCTAAAGACAGCAATATCATCTAGATATGCTGCACTATAGGCTTCCAGGCCTGTAAGGACTGTTCACCAACCTCTGAAAAGTGGCAGGTGCATTTTTCAAACCAAAGGGCATCACCACAAATTGGTAAAGCCCACCAGGGGTAGAAAATGCTGTTTTTGGCTTTGCATCCTCAGCTAATCTGATCTGCCAGTAGCCAGCTGTTAGGTCAAATGTGCTTAGATACTTGGCTGAGGCCAAAGTGTCTATTAGCTCATCTGCCCTTGGTATTGGATGGGCATCAGTCCTAGTGACTGCATTGAGGCCCCTGTAGTCCACACAAAACCTCATCTCTCTCTTGCCATCTTTGGTGTGAGGTTTAGGCACCAGGACCATAGGACTAGCCCAAGGGCTATCTGAAGACTCAATGACACCCAGTTCCAACATTCTCTGGACTTCAGTCCTGATACAGTCCCTGACCTGGTCAGGTTGCCTATAAATCTTACTTTTAATAGGCAGACTATCCCCAGTGTCCACTTCATGAGTGCACCAGGTGGTCTGACTTGGAGTCAGAGAGAACATGTGTCTGAACTGATTGAGCACCTGTCTGCAATCAGTTTGCTGCTGGGCAGTGAGTCTGCCTGCCAAGGCTACACCATCTACTGACCCATCATCAGGGTTCTGTGAGAGCAGGTCAGGGAGTGGGTCACTCTCTTCCTCCTGTCCCTCATCAGTTGCCATGAGCAAGCCCATGTCTGCCTTGTCCACATATGGCTTCAATCTGTTGACATGGAGAACCCTGTGGGGACTCCTGGGTGTTCCTAGGTCTACCAAATAGGTAACCTCACCCTTCTGCTCAACAATGGTATGGGGTCCACTCCATTTGTCTTGGAGAGCTGCTGGGGCCACTGGCTCCAACACCCATACCTTCTGCCCTGGCTGGTAAACAGTCAGCACAGCCTTCTGGTCATGCCAGGTTTTCTGTAATTCCTGGCTGGCCTCAAGGTTTTTGGTTGCCTTTTTCATGTATTCAGCCATCCGGGAGCGGAGACCAAGTACATAGTCCACTATGTCCTGTTTAGGGGTTTGAGAGGTAACTCCCAACCTTCCTTCACTAGACACAATGGACCTCTGACAGGATGGCCAAACAAAAGTTCAAAAGGGCTGTAGCCAACCCCTTTTGAGGCACCTCCCTGTATGCAAATAAAAGGCAGGGCAAGAGTATGTCCCATCTCCGCCTAAGCTTCTCTGGGAGCTCTTTAATCATGCCCTTTAAGGTTTTGTTGAATCTCTCAACTAAACCATTGCATTGTGGGTGATAGGGTGTGGTGAACTTATAAGTCACTCCACACTCCTTCCACATTGCAGTCAAGTAACTGGACATAAAGTTTGCAACTCTGTCAGATACTACCTCCTTAGGAAAGCCCACTCTTGAGAAAATTCCCAGGAGGGCCCTTGCCACCACAGGAGCTGTAGTGGTCCTAAGGGGAATGGCCTCTGGGTACCTGGTGGCATGGTCCACCAGGATAAATCTGTGCCCAGATGCTGTTTGGGGATCCATAGGTCCAACTATGTCAATCCCCACCCTCTCAAAGGGCACCCCCACCACAGGTAGTGGTATCAGGGGGGCCTTTGTGGTGCCACCTGCCTCCCCACTGGCTTGACAGGTTACACAGGAGCGACAAAACTCCTTGGTGTCTTCAGACATGTGGGGCCAGTGAAAGTGAGGGACAATCCTGTCCCAAGTCTTGTTCTGGCCCAGGTGACCTGCTAAGGGAATGTCATGGGCTAGTGTTAATAGGAAGCCCCTGAACTTCAAAGGTATAACCAACCTCCTGGCTACACCAGGCTTGGGGTCTCTACTCTCTGAGTACAGGAGTCCATCATCCCAATAGATCTTATGGGTTCCACTAGCATTCCCAGCACCCTCAGCAGCAGCTTGCTGTCTGAGGGGTTCAAGAGAGGGGCAGCTCAGCTGCTCCTGGCTCAGATCTGCCCTGGAAGGGCCCCCTGTCCCCAAGAACTCAACCTGATCAGGTTCAAGTTCCTCTGGGACAGTTCCTTCTTCAGGCTTGAGATCATCTCCCTCAAGAGACTGATCTTCCTCCTGAGCCAAGGGGGAAGGCACTGCCTTAACCCTACTACTCCTCCTCTTGGGAGGCACCTGATCCATTATTCCAGAATCCAGGGCCTGTTCAGCTTTTGACATTTTTGCCTGTGACATAGTCACAGCAAAGACATGTGCAGGGATCCCTAGCATTTCTGCATGTTTCCTGAGCTCCACCCCTGCCCAAGCTGAGGTTTCAAGATCATTGCCAAGCAAGCATTCAACTGGTAGGTCTGCACTCACCACAACCTTCTTAAGGCCAGTTACCCCTCCCCAGGAGAAGTTAACAAGTGCCAGAGAATGGTCTGTTCTGACATTGCTAGCATTGGTCACTTGGTACATTTCACCAAGTATAATCTGCCCAGGATCCACAAGATCTTGTGTCACCATGGTGACACTTGCTCCTGTGTCCCTGAATGCCAAAGCCTCTCTTCCATTAATCAAAGGCTGCTGTCTGTATTTGCCCAAATTACTGGGACTCACAAAGGGGGACATATCCATGCCCCCATCACAGACTAGGACAGCCTGAGTTGGCACTCTGACTAGGTCAGAGCCCATCTCAGTACCCAGGGTTAACCCTACTAAACCCTTATTCTGAGTATTTCCACCACCATTTGTAGCTGGACTAGGGGGAACAGTTGCCTTAGGGGCAATGGTGGAAGGAGTGGAGTCTTTGGACTTGGTGCAGCCACTTGTCCAGTGAGTCTTTTGCTTACAGACTTTGCACCATGGTTTCCTTTGGCCTTTTCCTTTGTTGGATTGGGATTCCCCACCAGATGCAGATTTTTGGGGGCCTTGTGACGACTTCTGGTCTTTACCCTTCTCCCCACCCTTATCAGAGTTTTTGGAATCTGTCTTCTTCTGGTCACCACCTTGGTTCTGTACCTTCTGCCTCACCCTGGTTCTGACCCATTTGTCTGCCTTCTTTCCCAATTCTTGGGGAGAGGTCAGATCAGAGTCCACCAGGTACTGATGCAATAGCTGATTTTGACAGTTATTAAGAATCTGCTCCCTCATGATAAGATTGTACAATCCCTTGAAGTCACATACCTTACTGCCTAGTAACCAACCTTCCAGAGCCTTAGCAGAACAATCAACAAAGTCCACCCAGTCCTGTGTCTGTGCCTTTTGGGTCTCTCTGAACTTTAACCTGTATTGTTCAGTGGTTAGGCCAAACCCATCTATCAGTGCACTCTTCAGGACTTGGTAATCATCAGCATCCTCTTCTCTTACAGTGAGGAGCTTGTCTCTAACTTTGTCTGCAAAGGAGAGCCATAAGATTGCTGCCCACTGCTCCTGGGGGACCCTTTGTACTTTACAGGCCCTTTCCAGTGCAGTTATCCATTTGTGGATGTCATCCCCACTCTGGTAGGGAGGGACAATCTTATTCAGGTTTCTATGATCATAAGACCTTTCCCTATCTCTGGGGAAATTGCTGCCACCATGGGACTCTAGTCCCAACTTTTTTCTTTGTCTAAAAAGATCTAGGGACTCCCTGTCTATAGCCAACTGCTGTTTTCTGATCTCAAGCTGGGCTTGTTCATACTGAAGCAGTCTCTTTTTCCTTTCATGAGAGGATTCCCTCCTATGAGAGGAAACAGAGGTCCCTACTGAGGTGCTAGAGTGGTTAGATTCCCCTGAGGAAGATCTTGCCCTTCTAGGCACACTCACAACTCTTCCTGGTGGGACAAAGGGGAGGTCAGTCTGATCCTCCTCTTCCTCTGCAGGAGTAGCTGGATTGTCCAGGTCAAGGTCATTGTCACCTTCCTGGCCAGTTTCAGAGGGCAGGTCCTGGGCTGGTTCCTCCCTGGCCCCTTTCTCATCTTCTGCCCCACCCTCTCTGCTTACCCCTTCAGACCCTAAGGGTCTTCTGAGATCATCTAACAGGAGTACCTCTATGAGGCGTTGGGTGTTGGCACTTTTGCCTGTCTTCAACTTCCTAGCAGTGCTTAATGCTCTCAATTCCAAGAATGGGAGATTATCATACTTGGAGGGAAGAAGCCCATTGGCTTCTGGCAGGGACCCACTGGTTCCTGGCCCTGAAGACATTACTAGTGTGGTGTGGTGTATTGCACTACCTACTCTAGTGTGGCCTACTAAACTCTCTTGAGTTGTAGAAAGGGTGTGCTAGCCCTTAACACACAACTCTAAGTTCAGTAGAACTTACTGTATCCTAAGCTTGAATTATATCTACCTAAGGTACCCTTAGTGGTTTTCAGTTGATCAATTCAATTGAGATTATCTGGTAAAACAATAGCAAGCTGGAATCCCACACACTGCACACCAATGTGAGAAGTTGGCCTGGTATATGCTGTCCACTAATTATAGTGGGCACCTTGCACCAGTCCAAACAACCCCTTATTGGAGATAGGTTAAAGACAACCTTTATTGAAAGCTATCCTAGTGGTAGCTATGGAGAGCAGCCTTCAGGCTAAGTCTTGAAGGAATGTAAAGCAGCTTGTTTTACCAGTCTATAATCTCTTGAGTGACCAAATGAAAGAGGGCCACACCAGGTATAGATTTAAAATATATGTATTTAGTCTTAAACACACCCCTCTAGTCTCTTTATGAGGCTAGAGTTCGAAGTACATAAGTTACAAGTCGAATATCAACACTAATAGCACAAATACACGTTTGAGCCCTAGGGGCGTACCAAACCATATACCAATAAAGTGGTATAAGAACCACGACTGAGCTAGACACAAGGCCTAGAGCCTGTAGAAGTGCTTGGACCACAAGGAACCACCCAAGGTAGTGACACAGGGGACCCACGGGGGACGCGTGCAGTGTTGGAACACAGCCGCGAATCACCGTTAACTTCTATGGGGAAAGTCGCAGTTAGGTTTTTAAAAGGAAAGGACACTTAGAGGAGAACTTGGAGCAAACCCCTTTAGAAATAGGTCGTTCTAGAGTCAATACCCACGGGAGCACCGTAGTACTCGAGTTACCTCACCCAGGGAAGCCGGGTGCATAGGTGTCTTTTGGTGTCGGGTTTCGTCGTCGTTTTCAATGGTGATCTGCTGCAGCGGGCTGCTGGCGACCAAGTCGAAAGTGTCCGGGTGGATCCAAGGGTGGATCCAAGATCTGAAGAACCTGAAAGCAGAGGGGACAGAGTCTGGGTCACTAGCCAGTGACCAGGAGGGCGATGAGCAGAGGCCCACCGATGTCGGGTGCTTCAGGTAGGTTGACGGGCATCTTGACTCTTCAGCCACGAAGTCCAGGAGGCATGGACGATGACCAGGAGCTGGATTCGAGCTTTTCCACAAGGTCTGTCGATTGCTGCAGTGTCGGCGACTGGATTGGACCCAACAAGCCTTGGCAACGGCAAGTCACGTGGAAACAAAGAAAGGACGTTGATGCAGACCAGCAAGGTCTGGGGGACTCACCCAGCAAGGGTAAGTCAGGGCACGTCTGGAGCAACCAGAAAAGCCCAAGCAGAAGAAGAGTTGCCTTCAGGAGGGCCCACTAGCCAATGGACTAGCGACTGTGAAGGAGCCTCGAGTGGACACCCTTGGAGCTGGCTCACAGGACACTCGTGGAGTGGAGGCCAGTGATCTTCAGTGCAGTCGTTGCTGGAGGTGGGGGCTACTGGGAGCCCAAAGCACAACTTCGTGGGAGGCCAGGAAGAGGATGCACTTACAAAAGTTTTTGATGTCCAGGGGTCACGGTTCCACGTTATCCACAACAGCTACGTGCCTCAGCTTTGCTGGGGTCTCAGGGCAGCCTCGGGGAAGTCTGGAAATCTACCTCTGGTGTTGCAAAGACTTCGGCGTCCGGCGTGAGCTTCAGCAATGCAGACCGGACAATTGCTTCTTAGGTGCCTGCCAAGCAGGGGAGTCACTCCTTGACCCCAAGGGAGATTCTTCAGTCCTCTAATCTTGTTGTAGAGCGTCGAAGGTCCAGGATTCGGTTTCAGAGTTTTGTCCAGGGTAATCTAAAGTCCAAAGGACTGGGGTCCCATACTTATACTAAGTTAGGGGGTTGGACATACTCTGGGGACCCACCTATGGGAGGGTCAGGGAAGAGGGGTGTTACACCCATTCCCTTTGTCCAGTTTCACGCCAGAGCAGGGGCAGGTAGCCCCTGCAACCGGTTTGAACTGGGCTATGCACAGGGACACCAAATGTGCCCCCAGTGCAGGACTTCAAAGCACCAGAGAGTGCCCCCGCCCAGCCCCAATACACACTATCCTGTCTGGGGAGGTGGTTACACCTCCCTTCGACAGGAAACCTATTGTCCAGGCCTCCCCTGCCAGAGTTTCGGACAGCAGCAGGAGGCCAGACCCGTGTCTGTGGCAGCGGCATCCATTTTGTGATGCCAGGGCTCTGTAAAGTTAATACCGGGTAGCCAGGTGTGTACATGTCTCTCCCTCTAGAAGGGTGGAATGCTATCCCCGCCGCCAGAACTGGCGGGGGGGTAGTATTCCAAGATGTTTGACACCAAACACGACATGTTTCTGTGCAGCCATCCCAAAGTCAGCATTTAACGCGAGGTTATAATGCACTTAAGAGTATATGGTCAGGCTGCACCACAAACAGCATCAGAGGAGTGGCTCCGAACGCTGCAGAGGGGCTCTGCTCATGCAGGGGCACCCTCTCACATAAAAACCAAGCACTCTGCCTTCAGGATTGTTAAGGCCTGCCATAGGAGTGACTTATAGGTTTATATGTGTGTGCAATGGTAGTGATATAGGTAGCCTATACCACAGTAAGGGGTGCATGCACCACCTTACCCAGGCTGCAGTAGCAGACCTGTGGTGTCATTTTGGAGGGCCTTCCAGGGGTGGCACAATACATGCTTCAGCCCCTGGTAGGCCTCTGGGGTACCTATGCCCTGGGTATATAGTATACCATATACTAGGGACTTTAAGGGCACCCCAGGATCCAATTAGAGATGCACCTAAGGTACATGGAATCCATTTTAGAGAGGAAGCAGCTAGGCTGAGGTTCTGATTAGCAGGACCCCAGCCAGACTAAAGTCAAAATACAGTGAAGCATCAGCAAAAAGTGGGGGTAACCATAGGAGGCAGATCCTACTCTCCTACAGGTATTTTGCTGCTCCTGTCATTGCATCCAGCTATGTAATACAACACGTAACATTACACGTACAACAAGTCAGGACTATTGGCTTTGTCAATAGTTGTTAGTTGCATAAGATAAATAAGCAACTACTATGGCTTTGTTGTATATAATATTGAAAAGGCTTCAGTTGTGAAATGATGTGTGAAAGAACTAAAACGAGTCTCTTTGAAGTTACATCAAAGGCTTTGAGCAGTGGTGCTCAGGCCCGGCTCCAGGAATTTTTATATGGGTGGGCCAAGGGTGCATTCGGGTGAGCCACTGCGGCAGTCGCGACTCGCGGGAGGGGGTGGGGGGAGAGGAGTGGTGGGTTGGGTTGGCGGGGGGGTCGCGCGGGGAAGTGGGGGTTCACTTTAATAATATTCATTTAAAAAAACAGGAACAGGAAGCAGGCAGCCAGGCTCCCTCCCCTAAGCCAATCACAAAGCTGCAAGCATCGCTGTGATTGGTCAGTGCGCTGCCCATCCAGGGCCTTATGTGGCCCTCCCCTGCCCTGCTCGCATGTACAAACGCTATTGTGCAAGACAGTATTAGGAAGGGGCGTCCCTTCCTAATAGCGAGCCGCATTTGTATGTATCATTGTTTTGCGACCGCAATTAAAGTTGCAAAACACTTGCAGTTTACCACCTACTCCAAGTAGGTGGTAAGCCACTCGGAAAGAGGAAGGGGTCGCCAGGGGACCCCCTTACCCTTTGTGAAAGGATGTGAAAATATTTTTTAAGAGCAGGCAGTGGTCCCACGGACCGCTGCCTGCTCTTAAAAAATGAAACAGACATTTCATTTTTCTTTTTGAAATGCATCCCATGTAAGGTCCCTTTGTTGGGAAGAGGAGGTTTCTGAGGTGGGAGTATCAGGCAAGTAACACTACTCAGCCTCCCTCGTTGCTAACCTTCAGAGAGAATCTCTCTTCATTACTACCGCCACCTGACCGGACTCTGCAGCACACTCCCTTCCAGCCCTGATTATCCATTTTCTACCATCCATCTCTCGTGCACCTTATCTCACAGCTGACCTTGGGCCCCAGCCCCATATCGGCCACCATCCGGCTCCTTTTTCATTATTCCCGGTAAAAAACATTAGTAAAATCCCCCTCAAACTTAAAACATTAAATATAACAGTAAACATAATTAGCACACACTTTAAAATATACAGTGGCCCTAATGACCCGACTGCTAATTAAATAAACAAAAACAGAAAGGCCATGACAGGGCCGGCTTTAGCACTGGTGTGAAAGTCTTTATTGGTGCCCCACCACTGACCTCTTTCTCAATATCTTTACTACCACCCTCCAACAGTGCCCTTCATCTCTCCGTAGCCTCTCCCCTCATGACCTCCTCCTCAGACTCTCACACTACCACCCCCCACCAGTGCCCCTCATCTCTCTGTAGCCCCCCCCCCTCCACCCCATGACGTCCTTCTCGGATTCTCTCATTGCCACCCTCCACCAGTGCCCCTCATCGCTCCATAGCCCCTCCCTCATGACCTCCTCCTCGGATTCCCTCACTACCACCCTCCACGAGTGCCCCTCATCTCTCCAAAGCCCCTCCCCCTCATGACCTCCTCGGATGCCCTCACTGCCACCCTCCAACAGTGCCCCTCATCTCTCCGTAGCCTCTCCCCCTCATGACCCCCTCCTCAGACTCCCTCACTACCACCCTCCACCAGTGCCCCATATCTCTGCGTAGCCCCCCCATGACCTCCTCCTCGGATTCCCTCACTACCACCCTCCAACAGTGTCCCTCATCTCTCCATAGCCTCTCCCCCTCATGACTTCCTGCTCAGACTCTCTCACTACCACCCTCCACGAGTGCCCCTCATCTCTCCAAAGCCCCTCCCCCTCATGACCTCCTCGAGATGCCCTCACTACCACCCTCCACCAGTGCCCCATATCTCTGCATAGCCCCCCCATGACCTCCTCCTGGGATTCCCTCACTACCACCCTCCAACAGTGCCCCTCATCTCTCCGTAGCCTCTCCCCCTCATGACCTCCTGCTCAGACTCTCACTACCACCCTCCACCAGTGCCCCTCATCTCTCCAAAGCCCCTCCCCCTCATGACCTCCTCGGATGCCCTCACTGCCACCCTCCAACAGTGCCCCTCATCTCTCCGTAGCCTCTCCCCCTCATGATCCCCTCCTCAGACTCCCTCACTACCACCCTCCACCAGTGCCCCATATCTCTGCGTAGCCCCCCCATGACCATCTCCTCGGATTACCTCGCTGCCACCCTCCACCAGTGCCCCTCATCGCTCCATAGCCCCTCCCCCATGACCTCCTCCTTGGATGCCCTCACTGCCACCCTCCAACAGTGCCCCTCATCTCTCTGTAGCCTCTTCCCCTCATGACCACCTCCTCAGACTCCCTCACTACCACCCTCCACCAGTGCCCCATATCTCTGCGTAGCTCCCCCATGACCTCCTCCTCGGATTCCCTCACTACCACCCTCCAAAGGTGCCCCTCATCTCTCCGTAGCCTCTTCCCCTCATGACCCCCTCATCAGACTCCCTCACTACCACCCTCCACCAGTGCCCCTCATCTCTGCGTAGCCCCCCCCCCATGACCACCTCCTCGGATTACCTCGCTGCCACCCTCCAACAGTGCCCCTCATCTCTCCATAGACTCTCCCCATATTCACCTCCTCCTCGGATGCCCTCATTGCCACCCTCCAACAGTACCCATCATCTCTCCGTAGCCCCTCTCTCATATGCTTTTCATTTGTTGAATAGCGCTACTCGTAGTGTAGGGTTTCACAGTACTTTATATCACGCACACATTATGCAGAGACAATGAATAATACAAGTATGTAAATCAGCCTATAGGGAATATCACATAAGCCAATGAGGATTACCAGGTGTAGGAATCACATGTCACCCATACTGTTGGGCAGTATGTTTTAAGAGGATTAGGTCTGGAGAAGCACAAACACAGAATTTAAAGCATACCCCAGTGGTTGGGGGGTTGGCTTTACTGATTAAAATGTATATCTGCCCAAACAAACTCTTTATAGCAACATTAGAATAATGAAAGACTGGGGAAATTCTAACTATATCGCAACACACAAAGTTCTAATTATACCATTCAGGTTTGTGTGCAGCTCTTTGATGTCAGTTCATAGGTCACTGTCCTATGTGAGGACTGTAACTTCTGAACTGCAAGTAACACAAGAATCTCTGTAACAAAGACAGTAACCCACTGAGCTATCCACATAAACTACAGTTTATCTGCATTTCAAAACTACAAACAGACAAAAGATTGCTCTCCAGCAAGATCATTAATCACCAGAGTTTTTACTGTTGTCTTGCATTTGTGGCAGAGCCAGTCATGAAACTGATACAAATGATTTAAATGAAATATACTCGTCATACACAAAGTATGTATCTTGCTGGGCCCTCACAGATTTTAAAAATATGAACAAATAGGCACACATTCTCGAAGCATACATGAAGTATGTATCTTGCTGGGCCTTTGCAGATTTTTTTAAAAATGGAATAGCCACACATTCTCTTACCTGCTCGGTTGGAAATCTGTCTCAAAGCCGGATCTGATAAGCAGCTGAGGGTTCAGGAAAGGTGAATCAGGATAAACAAACTCCTTTTCTCTAGCGCTGAAAAGAAGGAAATATCAACGCAGTATGCAAAGGTCACCTGGTGCCAAAGAAAGGATTTGTCCCTTTCGTCATGCCCCTATTCTATCTGCACGAGTGGGCGGAGACACAGCCCACCTTTCTAAAAGGAGATGCGTGATTGGGGTTCCTGTGAGAGAGAGCCCAGGCCCAATCACGCAACTCCTAGAAGGAGAAAAAAAATTAGGTTCAGAGGAACGTTTTAAATTATAGTGCCGATTTTAGCCTTCTTGACGTAGCTGCAAAGGCCAAGATTCATGTTTGGGTGGGCCAAGCTCATGTTTGGGTGGGCCTGGCCCACCCGGCCCACCCTCTAGAACCGGGCCTGGTGTTGCTGCAAAAAGGGAAGCCCGATAGGGACCCGTCTCACCACATGTTTTGAAGAACTGCTGGTGCTGAGCACTGGCAGGACCCGGCCCACTTAAAGCCCTGATGGTGTTTCTACAATTGAGTTACATCTTTGCAGTTACTGCTGATAAACTTATGGCGAGTCAGACTCTCACATTGTCTTCTTTCAGATGTGAGTATGTCATCCTGCTCAAACATTTTTCGCCATGAACGTTTATAATAGGAAAAGTGAAAATATGAGCTCCAAAATGCACAAAAAAAGACTAAGCCCAAATGTACTATCAGGTATCAACACCTGAGCTGCCATAACCGCCTAGTGAGTGACCTTGGTGTCTTGAGGTTTACACCGCCGTTTTCAGGAAAGGGAACAATTATGAGACTGTAAATAATGAAATTGTGAGAAAGGGCTGCACACACCTGGCGTGGGTCAGGCGTGGGACAGTTTGAGGTTTGCCAGTCGGGGTAATTAGTCCGTGGTTTAGCTACTCTCGGGGTGAAAAATGTTCTAAGTGTCTAGTTACATGGGTGCCGGAAACGTTAATTGCTGCGGTGTTTATGTTTGGGCGTAGTGTTTTTATGTTAATGGCATATTCTGCGAAGTACTTCAAAAGGTGTCTTTCAGTTGAGCAGTATCAGGGATACTCCGGATAAACAAGCACTGACGCTTTAAAGCCACCGCCGCTGGGTGGCTTCAATGGGACAGATAGTGCCATATATTCTGGGGAGTAAGTATCGGGAAACGGCGGCTGCAGAGCGCCTACCCGACTTCAATGCCAGCAAAGGGGGCTGGCATTTCTAAGGAGAACAGCAATGTTATTGATAATGCAAGCACTGCCAGCGTTTGAACTCACGGTAGGTACATACACTGTGAGCTCTTCATTGAAAGCACTGGAGAAAGGGACCGGGAGACAGCAGAAGCCTGCAGGGGCAGAGAGCCCCCTCCCCTGCTGCTGGAATGTCCTGGGAGGGCGGGCAGAGGGGAGGGAAGCAACAGGGTGTCACGTGGCCCAAAAGGAATGCAAACAATGCCATGACTCTTCCAGCGCCGTTCTTTAGAGTAGTGTGAAGCTAAAGTTAGAAAATAGAGTCTGAGCAGATGGTTGAAGAGCGCAGCTCTCCATTGAGGCTGAGATCTGTCCTTATAAACTGAGCAGGGCCATCTGCAGGTCCAGGGTTGGATTGGGATCACAATTTGGCCCGGGCACTGACGAAAAAAGTGGCCCACATTCAAGGGGCGTGGCCCACATTTAAGGGGCGTGGCCCACATTCAAGGGGCGTGGCCCACATTCAAGGGGCATGGCCCACATTTGCATGGGTGCGGGATGTGGCAAGTCAAGTAAAGCTTTGAGGCAGACCTACTGCACTGAGCCTAGTGCAGTATTTTCTGGATGCGGTGGGACCACGATTGAGGCGCACTAGATGTGGCTTTGAGTACTGCTTTACTCAGCCTACTTTGGTCAGCCCTGTGGAGAGTGGGGTGCCAAGGGGATTAGATGGCCCCTCTTGAGTTAGAGCTTGGCAGTGTGGTGCATCTGGTTAGAAGCGTAACCAAATAGAAAAGGCAGGGTGAACACTCTGTAGTTCTGTATGGGAGGGTCAGGACTTTCTTCTTCCTAAGCCTCAGGAGTTGGACTGGGTCACTGAAGGCCTACGCATGTATTCCTTCCACCTGGGAAGGATAGGAAAAGGTTGGTGCCTAAGGAGATGAAGATGTAGGCTGAAGCAGCAGCCTGTTGAAGCAGGTCTTCTGGGCACCTGAGGGCTGGGCAGGTCTTTACTTTGACCTCCTGCTGCGACTTCTGGATACGATCCTCCTGGTGGTGGGTGCTGTAGAGTCCAACTTGAAGTTGTCTGATGAAAGCTGCTGGCAAGCTGCTTTTATGTCCCTCACCTGGCTAACGTGGGTGTGGTAATCAGGAGGCGGGAAGGAAATCTATGAATTCTTACCCACACTTCAATCCAGAAACTGTGTCTTACTGGCTGACTGAGAAAGGGGCTGTGGTCAGAGCAGTGAGACAGAAACCTATGGGCCTGCTGTTTTCCCACTCATGCAGGCAGTGAGTAAGGGGTGTGTCCATATGGAGGTGAGGCAGGAGCTGGGGAGGGAAAGGAAGGCCACAAACATCACCCAACAAGATCCCCCATTGAGGAGGGAGTCACTGGAAAATATGAATACTATGAAATGTTATCTTAGTGCAAGCTTAGACTCTCCCAGAATAACAAAAAGAACATAGAAGTAGAATGGTGCACCCGACAAGAGGTACAGAATGACTTAAGTGTCAGAGCGCAGCCTCCACAACATAAGAAAACCAGACAGGGAGGCACTAAGGGGAATTAAATTAAAATTAAAATTTTGCATCAGAAAAGCTGTGTTAAAAAATACGGACATGTTTTTATAAAGTGTCCTCTTTAATTATCATGTTCCCTTTGCAGAATCATGAAGCATGAACAAATGGTTATTTTTTATAGTTGTTTTTCCATTTGACAGTTTTATATAGTGTGAATTCAGCCCAAGACAAAGGCTATTTGAGTTCTATTCATGAGCACCAATTACAGTACACAAGATCCGATTTTTTATTTAAGGGCCTGGGCGATGAAGTGATCTGCCCAGAATCACAGGGTGTTGAGCAGACGCTGGGCCTCAAACCTGATTCCCGATCTCTGCAACTCTGGCGTCAGGCCACATATGCCTATGCACACACAAGGAATGAAAGTGGGAGGATACTGTTCTTGTGAAGGACACAGGGCCAAGGTGACAATGGCCTACAAGCTGAGCAACTAAAAAAACAGCAAGGCCCCTTTCTGTTACAAAATTATTCGAGCCCTCCAGCGCAGGAACACCTGAAAAGCAGCTAGGCCCCTGCTACTACTAACCTACTCAGCCCTCCCCAGCCCTCCAGCGCAGGAGCACATGAACAGCAGTGAGGCCCCTGCTATTAGTAAATTAATCAGCCCTCCCCAGCCCTCCAGGGCCTCAGGGCAATGTCCTGGCAGGGGAGCACAAAACACAGCTGCTGGGTCATCCATGGTAGCCAGGGAGAGGCTGAGGTGAAGATGGTGCGAGTTCCAAACATCACCTGGCCCCCACAGCAAGACCCATTCTTCATCGCCCACTATGCCCTGAATGTGAAAGGCTGTGGGCGAGGTGTTCACTGTTTCTGGGCTGCGTGGGCCCCAGGGGGGCCGAGGTGAAAATGGCTCAAAGGCCTCAGCAACACCTGGCCCCCAGGGAGGCCGATTCTTGCACACAATCACCCCTCCCCAGCCCACCCTCAGCGTGATTGCTTTGCAGGGCAGGGGGTGAAGGAGAGGCCACAGCTCATAATCGCTGTATGGCCGCCCAGCGAAGCTTCTTTCCTTTCTCTGTCTCAGTGCCCTCTGTGGGCCGGTTTTTTTCCTACCCTTTCCCAGTCCACAGAGAGCACTCTCTGTGGACTGGGAAAGGGGAGGAAAAAAAACAGCCCACAGAGGGCACTGAGACACCAGCCCTTCGGCCAATGCCCGAGTGCCCGCAGTGCCAATCCGCCCCTGTGCAGGTCTGATGTGCCACCCAAGCAGAGCGCTACGAATCAGCACTGACATGTGGAAGGTGCGACCGATCATAACTAGGCTGCAATGCCCAGACGGCGAGGCGGGGCCATCGCGCCCTGTGAAGTAGCATTGCGGCCGACCATAGTAAACCATTAGTGAAATCGCCATGGGGTGGGAACACACACAGAAAGGAGGGATCAACACGGACAAACACCAATAAGAGGCCAGCATTTCTGAATGCACCAGATAACAACTAATAGCCATTGGGTGCGCCAAAAGTCCACAGTAGAGATTACAACAGGTCCTGCAGACAGCGCAAGCGTTGTCGAGCTCGACCTAAAAATGGCTTCCATTACTCACGAGTGACAAATGGGCCGCTGTGTTAAAAAAAAAGTGTTTTATCCTTTTTCTTAGAAAAGAGGAAAATATATTGCAGAATCAGTTCGCTGCATTTTTAAAGGGTTCTTCGTGGATTAGGATTTCATTTTTCAAAATCTCTAGATTCATTTCAATTATCTAAGAGAGAGGCATGTGCTGCATATGGTTTCACAATTTATTTTCTCTATTTTGTGCCTTTTTTAGTAAATCTTTCTACAATGTGGATTGGTCCAAATCGCTTTCCTCCATTCTGGAATAAACAATCAGTAAAAAATGTGGATTTGCCCTGTGATTGTGATAGGCCGCTCATAATAGTTCCCACAAGCAAGGGTAGCATTGAAGAGAATGTTTGTCATAAAACACTTTTTGAAACCATTGTATCTCACATGCTTTGTTTGCATCTCTTGAATGTAATCCGTTTTTGTTGTTCCAAGTGCTTTCAATAATATCTACTTCAGAATAGATTTTGTCAGTATGTTTAAATTAATTTGAAATTGTTTCGCGTTTCTATTACTCTGAAACATGCATTATTTGGACTGTAGAATTGGATTCAGTCACCCAGAAAACACATGAAAATAGTGCAAAGTCATAATATGTTATCAGATGACAAATATTCAATGGAATACTTGGAAGGGTCGATTTCGTTCTTTTTGCCCAATTTCTGCTGAGTAAATTATCATAAATGCCTCATTCTAAAATTGGATAAAGCTCATAAAAGTTTCAGCATTGAATGCAATAAAAACTATAAAAATAAACATCAACAAGAAAAGACCGAAGTTAATGCTATAACTTTGTAGTGGATGTCTGTTAGGAGTAAAATCATTGGAAACATGCAAATAGACATGTTTTTTCTTTAGGCAATGGGGTGACGGAAAACTGTTTTGTTTTTGTATTAAGTTACTTAAGATGTCAAGAGTTAAATTCGAAAAAAGAATTAACTCTACATTTGAAGCGAAGAATAATCCGAGATGTAGCTACTACTGGCGCAGCAGGTGCAGTGGCACCTGAGCCCAGAGCCCTGAGGGCCCATTGAACCCTATTAACTGCTGTATTTCACCATTCCAACAGCAGTCAAAGAGGGCATCCTTGCTATGCTACTGAAAATAACGTAGGTTTGTTTTGTTGATGGTCACTTTCCAGTGCAAGGTTGTTTTGCATGTTGCAGTACAGCTGTTGAAGGAAATCCTGTCAGGTATGAGCAGAATCGAGGTTAATGTGACATACTAGTGCTTCAGAGTAAGGGACTGTTGGGGAGTACTGGGCAGCTTCATTTGCGGGTGCAACATTTCTCCGTAGTACCTTTCTTCAAAGGGCCTGATCATGAGTGGCCCGGGTCAAATGCAATACTTATTTCACCCAATGAAATCTGACACCTAGGTGTTCCAAATCTACCAAGTACGATCACGTTTTCCAACTTTCTGGATAATAACATGGACATCTTGCTGTTCACCAAAATCGGCATGTCCCGGTAAATGCAAGACCTTTCCAAAGTAGTTAAATTCCGTCAGGTTTCCCCTGCCGAAATTTAATGGGGGGTGCAAACTTTATTGCACCCGATAATTCTTAACAACTTATAACTGAGATCACTGCAGAAACAGGCATTGGCACAGCGATCGCAATACCAGGTGCCACTTGCATCCAGACCCCTTTACTGAAGTTAATGTCTTGTGAACAAGATTCCTCTTTTGCACTTCACTCAACAGTGGCAGACGAACTAGCTATCAAGGTCACTCTAACTCTAGTAAGTGGTACTTTAAGTTGGAGATCCGTTATGGCGCAGTAATCGCACAACATAAAGGTCAATGGCCAGTCAGCAGCATTAGAAATAAAAAGAGTACAACTATATTTTGAAAAGTTAGGGCATGTGGAATAAGACACAAACAAGATACCTGAAGGCTTTTGCACATTTAAGAGACAGATATGAGTCCACACTTAAATGTAGGCCTGGGCAGAGTTGACTCTGCGAAGTGACCAAAAAACTCCACCACGCTACGCAGAGTTCTGCAAGCGGCAGAGGGGGATATTCTCAAGAACGTGCGATAAACATCGCCAAAATAGGTTAACGCAATTTACCTTATCGCCGTCTATCGTGGGAAAAGAACGCAGTGACAACGACGTATTCTCAACACGGCTGTAACATGCGATAGTGTCCCGATAACGCGTCAAATGGCAGCGATAAAATCACCGTGACGGCGATAAAAATCTAAAGCCGAACGTGAAAAAAGTGGCGATGGGCCAAACCGCGATCAAAAAGTCAGCGATAAGCAGCGTCAGGCCTGCAAGTCCCACAAGTCAGGCGGGAAAAATCACTAGAAAAGCGGCAACAAGAAACACAAACAACTGCGAAGCACCATGGAGGTAGCCGGAGCAAGTACGAGGAGAACCAGAACCCCACAAGCCTCACGGAGGACCAGCCTGGGACCTCTGGGCCAGGGAAGGGCAAGGAGAAGAAGAAGAGGAACCCGCGTTTCAGTATGCAGGGAAACCAGATCCACATTACGGAGGTGATAGAACACCACCACCAACTGTTCATCACCTCCACTGTCATTGGCAAATGAAAATACAATTTGGCAGTCCTTCGTGGCCAAGGTGAATGCAGTTGGAGTGAAGAGAAGGGAAGTGGACGACTGCAAGAAGCGCTGGATTGATGTTAAGCGCAAAACCAAGCTGAAACTCGCTAACAACCGGAAAGCAGCAATGCAGACTGGAGGCGGGAGTCCAGGGACACACCAGGAGCTGGATGAGATGGAGGAAATGGTGACCCGAGTCATCAGTGGGGAGACGGTGGCAGGATTTGGGGGACCGGACACTGCTCAACATGACCTGAGCCAACAGCAACAGGGTGAGTAACGACCAGGGACTGGGGGACGGGGGGAGATGGGCACAATGGCACACATGCACAATTAAGTAGAGCACATCTGTGGACAAACCATGCCCAAGAGTCACAACTCCGACCAAGAGCCCAATTTACCCAAGTCTGCAACATCTCAGCACTGTATAAGCACAGAAGTGAAAGGCACACCGCCTGAAAGGGAGAAGGGCCAGCCAAATCAGAGCTGAAGGGGCAACTTACCCACAATGCAGCACACACACATAAGAATCAGAGCACCTCAACATTGGTAACAATGTGGTACAAACTGCAACACTTTCACAACAGAACAGAGGACACAACTGCTGCCGCTTATGTACAGAAAATGGCCATTCGCATTTGGCATAGCAGGAAACTGTGAGATGACAATGGACAAGTACAACCTCACATCCCTGATGGTGTAGAAATGTCAACTGTCCCGCATCAAATAGGCATCTCTTCACAAACAGTCACAATGTACATTGTCATGCAGTCCGTTAGTAAACTTGTACAATGCGTGAACATACATGTGAACTCAGTGTCAATATGCATCTCCCCTTCACATTGCAGAGGGAGAATCAACACCTCCTGCAGAGCAGACACAACAACTCAGCACTGATGACGAAGAGGACCTCCCCAACATCGACACCGACACCCTCCAGCAGCTCATGGACAGCTTTGGCACCCCACCTCCAGGAGCAGGGCAGCCCAGCTGCATCGAGGAGACCCCACCCCCTGCACAGACTACACAGCAGGAAGCACCCACCACCACGGTTGTCTCCCAGGACCCCCACGACCAACACATGGCATTCCAACGCCGTGTGTTAGGGTGCCAGGAGAAGATGGCTGATCAGCTGCGGGTGGGGTTCGACCTCATGGCAGCCAAACTAGATGCCATACGTGGGTGTCTAAGTCCCATCAGGGTCCACTTACAGTCCCTAACGGACACTGTCCGCTCCATGCTCTCCAACAATCCATGGCTGACATCGCTGGAGTCATGACTCGGAGACAAGAACAACTGTCTAGTCAGAGTGGCTCCAGTGATGTCAGCCGGGAGTTGGGGCACATGCGGAGGATCATGGAGAACATGGAGCGGATGCATGCGGAACGATTGGCTGCCACGGCTGCACACCAGCGAGATGTAGCTGGGATCTTCCATGCCCTGCAGATCCTCATCATGGCATTGCCGCCACACAGCCTGGTGTGGATGACTGCTGCTGCTACTACTCCATCCACATGTTATGTTATGTTATCACTATTTACAAAGCGCTGCAATTACCCGGAGGTGTCCTGGTGCTGAACAACTAATTCTCTGAGAACATAAACAGGAGACTGGGATTAGCAAGTAAAAAGCCAGGTTTTCAGTCCTCTCCGAAAGGTGAGGAGGTCCGGGGCCTTTCTCAAACTAGGGGGAAGCCCATTCCAGGCTTTAGCTGCGCATACCATAAAGCTTCTCCCTCCCCGTGTGGATTTTTTGAAGAGTGGCACAGTCACCAGTTTGGCTCCTCCGGAGCGCAGGGTTCTTCCAGGTATATACCACTGCAATTTCCATTTCAAGAAATCTGGGCCTATTCCGTGGAGTGCCTTGAACACGGTACAAAGAGTTTTAAAAAGCACTCGATTCTTGACTGGCAGCCAGTGCAGCTTTCTCAATTCCTTAGAGATGGAAGCGTATTTGGGAGTACCCGTAATCAGCCTTGCAGCTGCATTTTGTAGCAGCTGCAGTTTGTTCGCAAAACGTTCCTGTATATTTAAATACAGGCTGTTGCAGTAGTCGAGTCTGGACATAGTAAGAGCAGTGACTACAGTCCGCTGACAGTTTGTAGGCAGAAAGGGCAGTATTTTCTTAATCATTCTAATTAAAAAGTAAACGGAAGATGCCACTGCATTAATTTGGTCCCCGAAGTTGAGTTTTTCGTCGATAATGAGTCCTAGGTTCTTCACCTTCCTAACAGGAGTTGGAAGTGTCCCCATGTCTTCTGGCCACCACCTTGGGGTCCAAAAGTTAGGATCATTACCGAACAGGATGACTTCGGTCTTGCCAGAATTCAATTTCAGGCAATTTTGTGACATCCAGTTCCCGATTGCTGCCATGCAATCATGGAACCTGTCCTCAATTCCTGTTGTCTGACCAGGCCGTAGAGCCACTTCAATTTGAGTGTCGTCAGCGTATGAAGTCAGGCTGAAGCCAAATGACCTGATCAGGGTAGCCAGCGAGGAGACATAAACATTCAAAAGAGTAGGGCTAAGGGAGGACCCCTGGGGTACTCCACACGGCAGCGAGAAAGGTTTGGAATTAAAATTACCCAGTGCCACCGTTTGAGATCTCCTAAAATCTTTTTTGTCGGACAGATCATAAGCTTTGTCCTGAATACCACACGCAGACAAACGGTCCATCAGAACATCATGATGGACCGTATCAAAGGCTGCAGACAGGTCCAGCATAATCAGAGCTGCTTTGCCTCCCCTGTCCACAGCCTCCCTTATCTCCTCCGTAGACTTTATCAGGGCATATTCTGTGCTATGTCCTTCTCTGAACCCAAATTGAGTTGGGTCCAGAGCGTTGGTTCCAACTAGAAAGGTGCTAAGCTGTGAGTTCATGGTTTTCTCAACCAGTTTTGCAGGTAATGGGAGGCGAGATATGGGTCGGAAGTTATTTGGCTCCTTTGAGTCCAAGTTAGGCTTTTTCAATAAAGGTAATATCGAGGCCAATTTCCAAGGACTAGGGAAATGCCTGGCTTCAAACATTGTATTGAACAATGGGGTGAGTACTAAGGCCACAGGCACCTGTGCCTGTTTAATTATTGAGACTGGGCAGGGGTCATAAGGGGAGCCTGATTGGGTGGAGAGGAGCAGCTCTCAGTGTCTGTTGTGGACAGCGGCCCAAATTTATTGAAAACCGTTGGGGGATCAGAAATTGGCCGCCTTTCCTCCAACCGCACCCCTCCTTCCTTTGGATTAGGGTGACTAAAGTTCAAAAAGATGGCTTCTACTTTGTTCAGGAAGAACTTGGCGATTTCATCGCAAAGTTCCTGACTTGCCTCAACTTTGGTCAAAGTGGGGGAGGCCAAACTTGAGACAGTTTTAAAAAGTTCTTTAGTAGAATTGTTTGCAGAGTTGATCCGCTTTGTGAAGAAGTTTTTCTTTGCTTCAAATAGGAGTTGTTTGTAAATAGCCAGACTTTGTCTATACTTCTTTTTCTCCTCTTCCTTATAATCTTTCCTCCAGCTTCGCTCAAGAAGCTTACATCTCCACCCCCTGAAGTGTCAGTGCCACACATTGCGGCAGACTAAACACCACCACCCACATGTGAGGCACCTGACACATCAGAGGACGAAGATGATGATGAATCTGGCTTGGTGGTAAGATTGAAGTGGTAGCATACATCACCTCCATATGGCCTGTTCTAGCTTGGTTCTGCCCTCTGCATCATGCCCTGGAATAACATCTTCCACTGTCCCCCGTTACACTCAGCGACACTCACCTTGGACCTCGACATGGACTGCCATATTTGAATTGGTTACCAATGACACAGCAATCACACTGCGGACTGAAGTCTTCCTCTTCCGATGAACCTGTTAATCCCTAAAAGACTCTGGCTGGCCCCCCACGGGGCGACAATGTAAAGTGGGGTTTGCATGGCCCTGTACTGGTCCAGCTTCATCACTCCACTGAATGCGAATAAAACATACTAATTCACACTGATGTGTCATGGCCCTGATCAATTAAGCATGAAAGTATTGATGAATGTAGGGACAGTGATTCCACATAAATGGTACTCCCTGGGTAATGCTATCAATGCACATATATGGCCGTGACCCAGATAGGCAGTGAGACACACATCGTCATTCAAAACAACTCACATCACAGTTGAATACAAGTGAATGTGCGTTGACTTTATTAGCATATGCGTGTCAAAACGGCCAAGATAAGTGCCACAACATGCGGATGAATGCAGCAGTATGTCAGAATGAGGAACGTTGCCAAGCGCCGCTGCCCACTCCGGGGGAGTGCCTCACCTTTCACAGGTGTGTTACCCCGCGTGGTTGTGTGCTCACGTATTCGGGGTCCAGTCAAATGCAGCCATGTCCACTGTTGTCGTGGGATATGTGACCAGAACCCCAAGATGCAACAAGGTGTCAGGACATGTGCAATGAGTTCCCAACTGTTGTGGCTGCAGGTACGTAGTTACACGTCCATGAAAGCGATTGCAGCTTCGTAGGCAATCATTTCCAACATGAGGTCGTTGTCGACTTCATCGAACAGGACGGCGAGGCTATCCATTAGCAGGTCCGGACAAATGTGCTGCGTCCACCCCCTGTCACCAATTAGCACTAGAGCCCAATAGGGGAGCGGCTCAATGTGGTCACTGCACACGAGGAGTTCTGCAATCTCCCAGGTCCAGCTGCCAGCATGTATGCCAAGTATCCAGGCATCCCATAGACGGGTATCATGGTGACACTCCTGGTCGTGGGCCAACAGGGGGCGCACACACATGTCGAAATCCAGTTCCGCTACCGTCCTGTTGGATAGGCAGACATCCATGGACCACTCGAATGTGCACGATCGACAATGCAACACAGGCTGAACGCAGGTGACGTTGGCAAGGCGAAAGCTTAGCCGGTAACTGACCCGCAGCACTACCAATGGCAGTCCCCCTAGTAAATGCAGCATACGTGCACGGTACAGTTCCACGTGACAGGGGTTGTGCATGTGTCCGGGATGTTCTGCCATTGCGTTAGTGGCCCTAGTTGAAGCGGCACTGTTCTGACCTGCGCCAGTTCTGTGGATGAAATGCCACAGCTTGGATCAATGAGCTGTTTAAGTGTGCAACGGTTGTACGCCTGGGATGGTGTGGGAGTAAGTGTGAAGGCCATTCCATGCAAGATAACTCCGAGCAAGGACTTCTGTGTGTGGGGTGTGTATACGTTGGTCTGTCGTCGGGCTGTGCGTAGTGTGGGAGTCGTCCTCAACTGCTATCGTATCTGTCAGGGGGTGCCGGGCACATGCAATTCCGAGGTCGGATGTGCAGATGTGCTTCTGCCTGATAGTTCAGACAAAGGAGCTTTCATCCCTAGTGTCAGTTTGTCATCTGCTTGCATTCAGGAAGTGTGATGTGGCTTGTTGGGTGTGGGGTGGGTTGTGTGCGACTTTGGGATTCATGTTTGACATGTCTTGCATGTGGCAAATGAGCGGCATCACTGTGTGCTACGTTGCCTCACAGCTGCTCCTCCCTCTCCCCGAGCCTATTCACTTGTGTACGCTACGCGGTTGCATCACTTGCACTCCAACGGCACCCCATTGTCATGCCTGTCTGCGCATGTCCACAAGCCTGACAACGACACTGTGATGTTGGCCATTGAAGGTGGGCTGCCACGTGAGTGTAGGCCTATGGTAAGGATAGTGCAGACACAGATGTAGAGTTCATGCCTGGGTGAACTCGCGCTGCGAGTAAGGCTAGGCATTTGGCTCATGCTGCGGCAATACAGATACACACAACACTTGGCATGTATGAGCCAAGACCCCGAGCGGTCTTGCGCTCCTTCATTTCTCCGTTCGTGCGAGACCGCACTCCGGGTGCATGCTACATTGTAACATTGTCAATTGCGGGCCGGGTGGCGCCGACACTACAACAGAGACACACGCATTGGTGACTTCCTTGTCCAGGCCAGAACTGAACCACGCCCTGAGCCTTGGGACAATTCGACACACCCCTGCGCTGGACCGATGTATGCTGGCCCAGCCCACTCTGCTTACGCTTACAGGGGGGGGGGGACGACAAAGCTACATGTCCAATGTCTTACCCACTGCCTGAGGTGACATGCTTGCGTCCGCTGTCCACAGCACGATGTGATGTGGTAGGGCCAGGGGCCATCACGCATAATTAATGACCACACGGACACACTTAGATAGATAGTGGAACTGGCTACGGGCACGTGCGCCCGGCCCCTTTTTATTACCAGGGTCACATGTCCAGTGACGCCTGTGCTGGATGGGTGTGGGTTGAGTGTAAGCCAGCCCTCAGGGAGTGGTTGGTGCTGGCAACAACTAGAACAGTGATCAACGGATCACACACAGATTCAATCATAAAGGGTCCATGACTTGCAGTGCACTGAGGTAGGGGCATCAGAACTGGACTCACACACAAAAGATTACATCATAAAGGGTCCATGACTTGAGCTGCACTGAGTTCGTGGCACCGGAAGCGCTCGGCGGGTGAGGGGCCTGCGATGATGCGTCGTATGGGTGAGCCGCCCTGGAAGCAATGTCTGTTGCCTACTGGACTCTGCCATCAACAAATCAAGACTCAATTTGAATTGTGAGCCCTGCTGACTGCAGTGTAGGCCGGAGGCAGTGGTCAGAAAGGGCCCACAGCCACGTGGCGATGACTTGTGGTGCTCTGAGTTAGTGGCACCTGAAGCGCTCAGCGGGTGTGCAGCCTGTGATGATGCATCGTCCGGGCGGGCCGCACTGGAAGCAATGTCTGTTGCCTACTGGACTGCACCATTAATAAATCAAGACTCAATTTGAATTGTGAGCCCTGCTGACTGCAGTGTAGGCTGGAGGCAGCGGTCAGAAAGGGCCCACAGCCACGTGGCGATGACTTGTGGTGCACTGAGTTGGTGGCACCTGAAGCGCTCAGCGGGTGTGCAGCCAGAGATGATGGCGTGTCCTCGCAGGTCAGGATTGGATTTGATTTGAGTGCCCTGCTGACCGCAGAGTAGGCCGGAGGCAGCGATCAGAAAGGGCCCACAGCCACGTGGCGATGACTTGTGGTGCACTGAGTTGGTGGCACCTAAAGCGCTCAGCGGGTGTGCAGCCAGATATGATGGCGTGTCCTCGCAGGTCAGGATTAGATTTGATTTGAGCGCCCTGCTGACCGCAGTGTAGGCCAGAGGCAGCGGTCAGAAAGGGCCCACAGCCACGTGGCGATGACTTGTGGTGCACTGAGTTGGTGGCACCTGAAGCGCTCAGCGGGTGTGCAGCCAGAGATGATGGCGTTTCCTCGCAGGTCAGGATTGGATTTGATTTGAGCGCCCTGCTGACCGCAGTGTAGGCCGCAGACAGTAGTCAGCACACACATAACTCCGCGGTGCTGTGCCGCTGGGTGTGCTGGGGGCCTGTGTCACGGACCCCAGCGATCAGCTGAGGAGGGTGGCAGTAATGGCGGCGGACTCGTGGCAGGGTGAGGGGCGCCTCCCTGGCAGACGCGTTGGCCATCCGGGAAGTGAACCACGCCCAGAGCCCCGGCCTATTTATTCGCACTCCTACGCTGGCCTGGCGAATGCCGGACCAGCCCACTCCGCTTACGCTTACAGGGGGGGACGACACGGATACATGACCGGGGTCTTCCCCACTGCCTGAGGTAACATGGTTGCATCCACTGTCCACAACACTACAAACACCAGCAGTATGTGTCCACATGGATATGTCTGTGCTCTGCATACTGTAGAATGTCCAGCACATCACCGCCACACTTGGCATTGTGTACATTCTTATTCATGGGTGACTTGCCTCCTTCACACATACTTGGTTCCCACCTCTCCCCACATTCTGCAATTGTGTGGCTGAGGGGCCATGCCGTTTTGGGAAGGTCAGCTGTCTTGTTCTGCGCTGCCTCGGTGGTAGTCCGGGGGGTCCTGGGGGTGATGGCGGTGCCTGTTGTGGCCCTCTTGGGTCTCTGAGCTGCATGGTCAGTAGCTCCATGACATGTGTTGGTCTTCAGATGTGGCTCTGTGCTGGGCTCCCTTTCATGGGCTCCCTTTCATGCTGCAGGTTGTCGTCCTGCTTTACACCAGTAAAAGGCAGGTGTTAAATCCCTGCTGCTAACGCGCCTTATCACCTGTTTTTGGGTGACTTCGCGAATCTGGCTGGTCGTTGAGAAGATCGCGAAGTGGTGTTTTCGTGTGATTTTGCACAGGAACGCCTACTCTGCATATCATTAGTTTTAGTTGTCGCTCTCATCCGTGGCGATGTTTTTTGCGGAGGATATCGCTGGGAAACTGGCGATATCGTCAGTTTGCACCAGCTTGAGAATAGGGCGATAAGACTATCGCCACTTTTGCGGCGCTAAAGTGCTGATAAATCGGCGATGGCTCCTTGTGAATATGCCCCAGAGTGCGGTAGGTTGCACTGTTCGGGCTGATTGTTAGCACCAGGTGTTTGTCCCACGCTGGAAAATCAGCACGAAAGGCCCCATGCGCAGCAGAAGAGGGCACTGCTTTTTCTGCCGCTCGAATAGATTTTCTATTGGAGCGTCAGCTTCCTCATCGCAAACGGATGGTTTCTCAACGCGAGCGGTCGTGACCATCCGCGACCGCCCGTGTTGAGAAATCTCTCTGGGTGGTGATCTAGCATTGGATTTTCCTCACTCATGTTCACCAACTTAACGTAGGTGAGCACGAGCGAGGGAAAAACTCCACTCCGATACATGGAGTGGAGTTTTTTGGAACTCTGTGTGCTCTGCGGAGTGCAGAAAACTCTGCAAACTCTGCGAACAGAGCGGAGATCACTGCACAGGCCTACTTAAAAGTAGCACCCAGAAAAACGACCGATAGCTGAAGTAAATTGTCTCCAGCTCAAAATGTTCCTAATGCAGTGGTGTAGTTAGACATTTGGCTGCCCGTGGCGGCCCCTTTGTTTGCCGCCCCGTGACAGCCGCAGGTAAGAGCAGGCGGGGGTGGAGGGGTCCTGGTGAACCTTTTATGATTACTACGGGTTTCCTACTTGCCAGTACAAACTATCTATAAACCATGTCTGGTGTTTGGCAGTCTGGCTGCATGTCTAGCAAGCAGAGAAAGGGTTTGCCATGTAGGTCAGCAGCTTCTGTGAAAAGCTGTAGAGCTCCTCTCAATCCTATCCAAATGTCTAATTCTGTGATGAGTTAATGGAATGGAGGTTTCAAGAATGGCAAGGAGCGCCCTCTGGTAAATTCTATTCAATGCCTAACTGGTGTCGGAGAGCATCCATTCATTCTCATGATGTGGTCCAAGAACCTGTTGCTTCACTCCGACGGGTCATGGTAGCATGATTCAAGGCACCTTTTGAATACATGCTATACATGGTAGCTGGTAGTTAGAAACTTAGTCTCATATGCCAGGTCCCACATTTTCAATTGCCAGTGTCAGTGGCACCCACATTATTTTTTAATTCTAGGCTTAGGGTCAAAATGGCAACAAATCTTTAAATCGATACAGCTTTGGAATAGAAGATTGCAGAGATTAGGTTCCACTGCTGCAGGAAATCAGCACAGACAGAACTAGTCAATGGATAAAACACAGAAGACCTTGGAATGGGATTGATCTTGTTGTTTCGGAGCCACTAACAGTCAAATACAATATATCATGTAAGCATTGATGATTACTCCCAAACTTAGAAAGCGTGGCAGACAACAGTTTAGATGAAGGGCCCCACAAGCTTCGCTTTCAGAACACTAAGGGGCATATTCTCAAGGACTTATCGCCGATTTATCGGCACTTTATCACCGCAAAAGTGGCGATAGATTTATCGCCCTATTCTCAAGCTGGTGCAAACTGCCGATATCGCCAGTTTTCCAGCGATAGCTTCCGCAAAAAACATCGCCACGGATGAGAGCGTCAACTAACTCTAATGATATGCAGAGTAGGCGTTCCAGTGCAAAAACACACGAAAACACCACTTTGCGATATTCTCAACGACCAGCCAGATCTGCGATGCGATCCAAAAACAGGCGATAAGGCGCGTTAGCAGCAGGGATTTAACACCTGCCTTTTACTGGTGTTAAGCAGGACGACAACCTGCAGTATGAAAGGGAGCCCAGCCCAGAGCCACATCTGAAGACCAACACATGTCATGGAGCTACTGATCATGCAGCTCGGAGACCCAAGGGGTCCACAACACCCACCGCCACCACCCCCAGCCCACCCCCCCCGGACTACCACCGAGGCAGCGCAGAACAAAACAGCTGACCTTCCCAAAACGGCATGGCCCCTCAGCCACACAATTGCAGAATGTGGGGAGAGGTGGGAACCAAGTATGTGTGAAGGAGGCAAGTCACCCATGAATAAGAATGTACACAATGCCAAGTGTGGCGGTGGTGTGCTGGACAGACTTCAGTATGCAGAGCACAGACATGTCCATGTGGACATATACTGCTGGTGTTTGTAGTGTTGTGGACAGTGGACGCAACCATGTTACCTCAGGCAGTGGGGAAGACCTCGGTCATGTAGCTGTGTCGTCCCCCCCTGTAAGCGTAAGCGGAGTGGGCTTGTCCGGCGTACGCCAGTCCAGCGTAGGAGTGTGAATAAATAGGCCGGGGCTCTGGGCGTGGTTCACTTCCAGGATGGCCAACGCGTCTGCCAGGGCGGCGCCCCTCACCCTGCCACAAGTCCTCTACCGTGACCGCCAGCCTCCTCAGCCGATCGCTGGCTTCCGCGACACAGGCCCCCAGCGCACCCAGCGGCACAGCACCGCGGAGTTATGAGTGTGCTGACTACTGCGTTCGGCCTACACTGCAGTCAGCAGGTCCCCCAATTCAAATTGAGTCTTGATTTATTTATGGCGCAGTCCAGTAGGCAACAGACATTGCTTCCAGTGCGGCCCGCCCGGACGACGCATCATCGCAGGCTGCGCACCCGCTGAGCGCTTCAGGTGCCACTAACTCTGTGCAGCTCAAGTCAACGCCACGTGGCTGTGGGCCCTTGCTGACGGCTACCTCCGCCCTACACTGCAATCAGCAGGGCTCACACATATCAAATCCAATCCTGACCTGCAAGGACATGCCATCATCGCAGGCTGCACACCCGCTGAGCGCTTCAGGTGCCACTAACTCTGTGCAGCTCAAGTCAATGCCACGTGGCTGTGGGCCCTTGCTGACCGCTGCCTCCAGCCTACACTGCGGTCAGCAGGGCTCACACATATCAAATCCAATCCTGACCTGCAAGGACACGCCATCATCGCAGGCTGCACACCCGCTGAGCGCTTCAGGTGCCACTAACTCAGTGCAGCTCAAGTCAACGCCACGTGGCTGTGGGCCCTTGCTGACCGCTGCCTCCGGCCTACACTGCGGTCAGCAGGGCTCACACATATAAAATCCAATCCTGACCTGCAAGGACACGCCATCATCGCTGGCTGCACACCCGCCACCACTGCCAGGACCACCTCCAACCAACAACTGCCAGAGTCGGAGGAGTCTTACAGCCAGCCTATCAAAGTTGCTCACACCTGTCTTGGATGCCATCATCAGCTTGATACCCTGCTCAGATCTTCAGGTGCCGCTAACTCAGTGCACCACAAGTCATGGACCCTTTATGATTGAGTCTTGTGTGTGTGATGTCAGAGCTGGTGCCCCTACCTCAGTGCACCACAAGTCATGGACCATTTATGATTGAGTCTTGTGTGTGTGATCCGATGATCACTGTTCTAGTTGTTGCCAGCACTAACCACTCCCTGAGGGCTAGCTTACACTCACCCCACACCCATCCAGCACAGGCGTCACTGGACATGTGACCCTGGTAATAAAAAGGGTCTGGGCGCACGTGCCCGTAGCCAGTTCCACTATCTATCTAAGTGTGTCCGTGTGGTCATTATGTATGCATGATGGCCCCGGGCCCTATCACATTACATTGTGCTGTGGACAGCGGACGCAACCATGTCACCTCAGTAAGACCTTGGACACGTAGCTTTGTCGCCCCCCCCCTGTAAGCGTAAGCGGAGTGGGCTGGGCCGGCGTACACCAGTCCAGCGTAGGGGTGTGAGGAATTTGCCCGGGGCTCTGGGCGTGGTTCAGTGCTGGCCTGGACAAGGAAGTAACTAATGCGTGTGTCTCTGTCATAGTGTCGGCGCCACCCGGCCCGCAATCGACAATGTTGCAATGTAGCATGCACCCGGAGGGCGGGCTCGCACGAACGGAGAAATGAAGGAGCGCAAGACCGCTCGGGGTCTTGGCTCATACATGCCAAGTGTTGTGTGTATCTGTATTGCCGCAGCATGAGCCAAATGCCTAGCCTTAATCGCAGCATGAGTACAGCCAGGCATGAACTCTACATCTGTGTCCGCCCTATCCTTACCATAGGCCTACACTCACGTGGCCGCCCACCTTCAATGGCCAACATCACAGTGTCGTTGTCAGGCTTGTGGACATGCGCAGACAGGCATGACAATGGTGTGCCGTAAGCGTGCAAGTGATGCAACTGCGCAGCGCACACAAGTAAATAGGCTCGGGGGAGGGAGGAGCAGCTGTGAGGCAACGTAACACACAGTGATGCTGCTCATTTGCCACATGCAAGACATGTCAAACATGAATCCCAAAGTCGCACACATCCCACCCCACCCCCAACAAGCCACATCACATTTCCTGAATGCAAACAGATGACAAACTAACATTAGGGATGAAAGCTCCTTTGTCTGAACTATCAGGCGGAAGCACATCTGCACCTCCGACCTCGGAATTGCATGTGCCCGGCACCCCCTGACAGATACTATAACAGCTGATGACGACTCCCACACTATGCACAGCCCAATGAAACACCAACGTATACACACCCCACACACAGAAGTCCTTGCTCGAAGTTATCTTGCATGGAATGGCCATCACACTTACTCCCACACCATCCCAGGCGTACAACCGTTGCACACTAAAACAACTCATTGATCCGAGCTGTGGCATTTCATCCACAGAACTGGCGCAGGTCAGAACAGTGCCGCTTCAACCAGAGCCACTAACGCAATGGCAGAACATCCCGGACACATGCACAACCCCTGTCACGTGGAACTGTACCATGCACGTATGCTGCATTTACTGGGGGCACTGCCATTGGCAGTGCTGCGGATCAGTTACCGGCTAAGCTTCCGCCTTGCCAACGTCACCTGCGTTCAGCCTGTGTTGCATTGTCGATCGTGCATATTCGAGTGGTCCATGGATGTCTGCCTATCCAACAGGACGGTAGCTGAACTGGATTTTGACATGTGTGTGCGCCCCTGTTGGCCCACGACCAGGAGTGTCACCGTGATACCCGTTTATGGGATGCCTTGATACTTGGCATACATGCTGGCAGCTGGACCTGGGAGATTGCACAACTCCTCGTGTGCAGTGACCACATTGAACCGCTCCCCTATTCGGCTGTAGTGCTAATTGGTGAAAGGGGGTGGACGCAGCACATCTGTCCGGACCTGCTAATGGATTGCCTCACCGTCCTGATTGATGAAGTCGACAACGACCTCATGTTGGAAATGATAGCCTACGAAGCTGCAATCGCTTTCATGGACGAGTAACTACGTACCTGCAGCCACAACAGAATGGAACCCATTGCACATGTCCCAACACCTCGTTGAATCTTGGAGATCTGGTCGCATACCCCACGACAACAGTGGACAATGCTGCATTCGCCTGGACTCAGATTACATGGGCGGACAACAACGCGGGTTAACACACACACCTGTGAAAGGTGAGGCACTCCCCCGGAGTGGACAGCGGCGCTTGGCAATGTTCCTCATTCTGACATACTGCTGCATTGGTCTGCATGTTGTGACACTTATCTTGCCCGTACTGACACGCATATGCTAATAAAGTCTACGTACCTTCACTTGTATTCAACTGTGATGAGTGTTGATTTGAATGACAATGCGTGTCTCACTGCCAATCTGGGTCACGGCCATACATGCGCATTGATAGCATTACCCAGGGAGTACCTTTTTGTGGAATCACTGTCCCTACATTCATCCATACTTTCATTCTTGATTGATCATAGCCATGACACATCTGTGTGAATTAGAATGTTTTATTCGCATTCAGTGGAGTGTTGAAGCTGGACCAGTACAGGGCTATGCAAACCCCACTTTACATTGTTGCCCCGTGGAGGGCCAGCCAGAGTCCTTTAGGGAATGGCAAGTTCATCTGAAGAGGAAGACTTCAGTCCGCAGTGTGATTGCTGTGTCTTTGGTAACCAAACAAAATATGGCAGTCCATGTCGAGGTCCAAGGTGAGTGTCGCTGAGTGTATCGGGTGACATTGGAAGGTGTTATTCCAGGGCATGATGCAGAGGGCAGAACCAAGCTGAAACAGGCCATATGGCTGAGATGAATGCTACCACTTCATTCTTACCACAAAGCCAGATTCATCATCATCTTCGTCCTCTGGTGTGTCAGGTGCCTCACATGTGGGTGGTGGTGTTTAGTCTGCATCACTGTGTGGCACTGACACATCAGGGGCCAGAGGTGGAATGTCTGCCACACTGTGTGGCACTGACACTTCAGGGGTCGGAGATGTGGATGGAGTAGTAGCAGCAGCAAATTTGGAAAAGAACGGGGCCCCCTACATAAAGGATGGGATTGCCTAACTGCAGGGAAAATTACAATTGAAAAGGTTGCCAAAGGCAAGGCGATAAAAAGAGCTACTATGGACAAAGAAACCAAGGGTAGACAAAATACTAATAACATACAATCAACAATGACATTCAAAGGTTGGATGTTCAATCATTTAATTTTTAGAAATTGGTCATAAATATTTTATATAACATTTATCTGTATATATTTAAAATACATTTGTTGACAAGTGCAGTATCTAAACTGAGTTGATCTAAGCGTAGTTAACAATCAAGTTTGTTTAATAATCCATAATAGATGACGCACAAAAACATTTGAATGTACTAGCGGTAAATTATACACACATGCACAAGAACATTTAGATGTACTGGCGGTCAATTATACACACTACGCGCGTTTCGGCTTTGCCTTCCTCAGGGATCCGTCTCAGTAAAATCTATAGTAAAAAGCACAACAACAAATGAAAAGAGAATCGGTTTCTTTGTCCATAAAAAGCTTCAAGGAAATAACATAACACTATTTAATTGCAAAAAAGATGAGAAAACAGATAAACTAACACTACGGAGACCAAGAGAGCTGAGACGTAACTAAAAACAGCATATTAAACCTGTTAAATGCAAAAAGTAATAGAATAAATAAAAATATGAAGAATGACACCCAAGAGTGTGACAGTAAAAGTGCACAATTATATATACAGTGAATTTAGTGAAACCCAAGCAGACTAGTTTGATTTAAAAGGTAGTGCAATATGTCTCATGACTATACCTTGTTGGTAATGTACCTATGGGGTTGCTGAAAGTTATATAACCAAAGGTATAGACTGCCAATATTCAGCACGATCGAGTATCCTAAATAAAGATGCAAAGATTGATATATCCAATTTGTCTATATAATTCAGAATACCGAACTTAACTGTTAAATAGCACGAAAATGGTAATATTACCTTTATCAAACAGACGTTGTGTATATATCATTTACTCTTTACTATACACAAGAGAACTTATAATAAGTGTATAGAACTGATGTTAAAATTAGGCAACTGGCGGTGAGCTCTGTAAAATAAAGAAAAAGGGAAAATGGCTATATCAGAAGAATGAAAAAGCCATAGATAATATGCTAAATGCCCATGAATGAATGAAATAGATATATTGCTATCCTTACCCTAATGTAACTAGCCCGCTTATGACAGCATGCAGCTGATTTAAAGGGCCTCTGCTTCAGATGTATCAGACATTTTTCTCCCCCTTGTCACTCAAGATAGGAACGATTTTCAAATGTAATGATGAAAAGAAACTCTGCATGTGAACAAACAAAATATAACAAATATCGTACAACTAAATAATATTTACATATAATAGCTCACAAGAAGGTGTAAGGGATCCTAAACAAAATAATGAAGAAAAAAACCTGGTGCAATCGGTAATAGCATAGCTAACCTCTTGAGAATAACAGAATATAAGAGGGAATACATGTAACACCAAATGTATGCAACATAACACTGGGTAGAGCCACATTTAATAGTGTATGAATAAAGGAACATATAGATCAAAAGTAACGATGACAAAGATTTCTACAAAACATATGTCCTCGATTTAATAATATCATCGCAGGCAAAACAGAATGGTTCCTATGTATGGTAAAACACAAACCTCAACGTGCCGATAATAAAGGGAACAAAGCAGAATGAACATTAATCTGAAAAATCAGATACTAGCAACGTGAGCCGGACGGGGAATAGAAAAGTAAACTGAGGTTTTAACAATCTGTGGGACCTCGCTACTATCATGCTATACGATCCCTTAAAAGATTACAAACAGTACCGCTATAAGCAAAGCGGCAAATACGCTGTCTCACCTCCTTATCCAGCTTCACAAGTTGATACGGTGTCCACAAAATGGTCCTGGAATTTCGCTATAGGGAAAGGAAGCTGCTCCTGAAAATTTAAATCTGTGCTTACCGGAAATGACGCTAGAAACGGAAGGGCTGTGTAAACTAATGCTGAACGGTACTAATGCCGTAACTGACTTCTGTGGCAGCCATATTGGAACAGAATCAGTAGATAAGCTCAGTGAACAGTCTAAATAGCAGTCATGGTACTAGGTGCAAGTGAAATTAAAATATACATGCAGGACCAAGCTGCTAAATATGTTAAAACCGGAATAAAAAAAGATATATTAAACAATGGCCTCATGTGGGCCACAAATACAGACGTTAGAAGAGAAGAGTTAGTTATTGAACTTGATTGCTTGGTGCCAAGGGATCTCCGAATTGAGTCCCCAAGTGGCTGTACCAAGCAGAAAAATCCAGTACACCTCTCTACGTTTCCTGGTAGCTTCAGTGTTGATGCCTGGCCTGGATTGTATTTTCTCCAGGATAAACCAACGTATATCTTCAGGTGTATGTTGCTTATCTATAAAATGCTGGACGATAGGTGCCATTATTTTCTTTGTCTTCACCGCTGATCTATGTTCTGTAAGGCGGGCATTAAGAGATCTCGCGGTTTCCCAACGTAACCAAGGTTACAGGGGCAAAGCAGAAGATAAATTATGTCCTTCGTTTTGCAATTATACATACCATCAGATTTAATGACTTGCTTGTTGAAATTTAGCTCTAATGTTTCTATCGTCTGTGGACATGATTTACATGTATTACAGCGAAAATTTCCTCTGACCGGATTGGGTCCATCTATAGATCTCTGTGTGGATTGAGTGGTTGTTTTCATCCTAGAATGTACCACATGATCTTTTAAGTTACTGTTTCTCCGATACGCAAACAAGGGTTTTGGTAATCTTTCAGATTTTGGGCGATTGACGTTAAGGATATGCCAACTAGAACATATCGCTTGTCTGATTCTTTCATTGGCCATTGAGTGTCTTGTAACAAACACAGTCGATGTATTAGTTTTGGTGGCATTAGTAGTTAATAGATGTTGTCGGTCATAAAATCGAGCTCTTTTCATCGAGTCTCTGATTAATTTTTTGGATAGCCACGCGCAAAAACTTTTCCTTCATATCAACTGCCCTCGCATCAAAATCCTTGATGCTTGTGCAGTTGCGACGAAGAGCGAAGAAATTGCCCAAAAGGGATACTGTTTTTTTGTGCCGGTGGATGGAAGCTAGTATAGTGAAGCAAGGTGTTACGTGCTGTAAGCTTGGTATACAAATCAACAATCAAGCTTCCATCCACATGTTTGATTACAATGTCCAAGAATTCAACCTGAGTTCTGCTCATATTAGATGTGAAACGTATGTTATGATCACACAAGTTGAGCCATACTAAAAACTCAGTGAGGATTTCAGAAGTGTCTACCCAAATGAAAAAGATGTCGTCAATATAGCGCGACCATTTGGTCACGGACTCAAAAATGGCGCTATTTCATTCTGAATGAATCTTTTTTCAAATTTGGCCATGTATATATTTGCTATTGTTGGGGCGCAAGATGCCCCCATACTTACTCCTTTAATCTGAATGTAAAGATTACCATTGAATTCAAAGACATTGTCCTCTAAAACTATACGTAAACATTCCAAGATGAAAATCTTCGAACAGGGAATATGATAATCCATCATAAACCAGTTGTAGTAGCAGCAGCATTCATCCGCGCCAGGCCTTGTGGCGGCAATGCCATGACGAGGATCTACAGGGCATGGAAGATCACAGCTACATCTCGCTGGTGTGCAGCCGTGGCAAACATTCTTTCCGCCTGCATCCGCTCTAAGCTCTCCACCATTCTCCTTATGTGTCCCAACTCCCGGATGACATTGCTGGAGCCACTCTGACTAGACAGTTGTTCTTGGCTCAGAGTCATGACTCCAGCGATGTCAGCCATGGATTGTTGGAGAGCATGGAGCAGACAGTGGGTGTCCGTTAGGGACTGTAAGTCGTCCCTCATGGGACTTAGACACCCACGTATGGCATCTAGTTTGGGTGCCATGAGGTCGAACCCCACCCGCAGCTGATCAGCCATCTTCTTCTGGCACCCTAACACATGGCGTTGGAATGCCGCGTGTTGGTCGAGGGAGACAGCCGTGGTGGTGGGTGCTTCCTGCTGTGTGGTCTGTGCAGGGGGTGGGGTCTCCTCGATGCAGCTGGGCTGCCCTGCTCCTGGAGAAGGGGTGCCTAAGCTGTCCATGAGCTGTTGGAGGGCGTCGGTGTCGATGTTGGGAGGTCCTCTTCATCATCAGTGCTGAGTTGTTGGGTCTGCTCTGCAGGAGGTGTTGATTCTCCCTCTGCAATGTGAAGGGGAGATGCAGATTGACATTGTGTTAACTTGTACAATGCGTGAACATACATGTGTATTAACAGACTGCATGACAATGTACATTGTGAATGTTTGTGAGGAGATGCCTATTTGATGCGGGACAGTTGACATTTCTACACCATCAGGGATGTGAGGTTGTACTTGTACGTTATCATCTCACAGTTTCCTGCTATGCCAAATGCGAAAGGCCATATTCTACACACAAGCAGCAGCAGTTGTGTCCTCTGTTCTGTTGTGATAGTGTTGCAGTTTGTACCACATTGTTGTCAATGTTGAGGTGCTCTGATTCTTATGTGTGTGTGCTGCATTGTGGGTGTGTTGCCCCTTCAGCTCTGATTTGGCTGGCCCTTATCCCTTTCAGGCGGTGTGCCTTTCACTTCTGTGCTTATACAGTGCTGAGGTATTGCAGACTTGGGTAAATTGGGATCTTGGTCGGAGTTGTGACTCTTGGGCATGGTTTGTCCGCAGATGTGCTCTACTTGATTGTGCATGTGTGCCATTGTGCCCATCTCCCCCCATCCCCCCAGTCCCTGGTTGTTACTCACCCTGTTGCTGTTGGCTCAGGTCATGTTGTGCAGTGTCCGGTCCCTCAACTCCTGCCACCGTCTCCCCAATGATGACTCGGGTCACCATTTCCTCCATCTCATCCAGCTCCTGGTGTGTCGCTGGACTCCCACCTCCAGTCTGCATTGCTGCTTTCAGGTTGGCTGCGAGTTTCAGCTTGGTTTTGCGCTTCACATCAGTCCAGCGCTTCTTGCAGTCGTCCACTTCCCTTCTCTTCACTCCGATAGCATTCACCTTGGCCAAGATGGACTGACATATTGTATTTTTAGTTACCAATGACACAGTGGAGGTGATGAACAGTTGGTGGTGGTGTTCTATCACCTCCGTAATGAGGATCTGGTTTTCCTGCGTACTGAAATGCGGGTTCCTCTTCTTCTTCTCCTTGCCCTTCCCTGACCCCGAGGTCCCAGGCTGGTCCTCCGTGGGGCTTGCGGGCTTCTGGTTGTCCTCTGTACTTGCTCCGGCTACCTCCATGGTGCTTCGCAGTTGTTTGTGTTTTTTGTTGCCGCTTTTATAGTGGTTTTTCCCGCCTGACTTGTGGGACTTGTAGGCTTGGCGCAGCTTATCGCTGAGTTTTTTATCGCAGTTGGGCCCATCGCAACTTTTTTCACGTTAGGGTTTAGATTTTTATCGCCGTCCCAGTAATTTTATCGCGGACATTTGACGCGTTATCGGGAAACTATCGCATGTTACCGCCATGTTGAAAATACGACGTTAACACAGAGTTATGTTCCCGCGATAGACGGCGATATGAAAAATTGAGTTAGCCTATTTTGGCGATGATTATCGCACGTTCTTCAGAATATCCCCCTAAAGGTCATAGATCCAATATTCTCCAAAAAGCTGGGCAGGCTAGTGTGTCAAAGTAAAATCAAGGTTAGTACAAAGGAACACACTTGAAAGGCAGAGTTATTACACTGGTGCACACCGTGTACCTTGGTTCTGTATTTTTCTCCCTGTCAGCTCCTCCATTGTCTTGGTCAAGCAGGGTGCGATGGGCGTTAGACCTCTGGGCTGGTATCATCTTTATGCTGGCCCAGCTCCTGTCCTCTCCATAAACTCCTCTCAGGCAGTAGGCCACAATAGCTTCAGGTTTCAAGTGGAAATCTCCATGCTTGGTCCAAGGCAAGGAGAGGAATGCAACTGGATTTTATTCCTGGCACATTATTTTTCTCAGTTTGCCTTTAGGAACTTATTCTGTGGCCCAATCTAGAGTCAAGGTTTTTCAAGGGTTCTACTCGGAAAATGAGGGCAGGTCTTGAAGACCCTGTCTGAATATAGCCTGAAGTGAATTTGGCATTGTGAGCCCCACATCTTTAAACCATCCGGTGCCCTGCAGTCACATAGGTTCTGTACTTATTTCTTTTGAAACACATTAATGTAAAACGTATGGAAGACGAATATTTAATGGTAAACAACAAAAGGGTTTCCGAGAGATACGTCCAGCATCTATCTACTAAAAGAACACTGTCATGTTCACATACACACACACGCACGCACACACACACTGACCTCATGTGGTGAATGAATAATTTATGCTCAAATTTTGCTGCTCACAGACACCTGTATATTATACACTCTTCAAACTTTAAATAGACTGATATACCCTTCTACCAGAAGAGCAGGCAAACAGCTTGCACCTCTAACTCTAAACATGACTGTAATCAAATGTCAGTCATCTTCTTCCTTCATTTGTGGCACTTTCTTGTCTCCTCAACTTATCGAGTCCAGTTCTCTGCCGGGCAGTAACACAATAAAGTGCTGTCATGCCACTGGTCTCGATGATGCAAGGCCAGGGGGAAGTTCCAGAGTAATAGAACATGCCAAATGAGGTAGAATGTCACTAATGAATCCATAGTTCCATGCACTCCTATCGATACGCATTACTTCCCTCGAAACTGAAATACATTTGTCTTTTGTTAAGATGGCCAAAGTACATTTTGAAAGAAGGATCGGCAAAACTGGCACTGCATTTGGAAAAGGTGAGGTAAACTTTGCAAATACTAAAAAGCAGCATGCATAGTCAACGAATAACAATTTGTAATCCAGATGTTCAAAATATGTGAACAGTAGTAGTTATGGCAAAACACACACACACACGCACATGTTATGACTACCTCAGACTGGGGGTTACATGAGGCAAAGTATAACTAGAAAACCATAAAGTAAATTAAGGACCGCAGAGTTAACTGAACACTGTATACCATCTCACTATCAGCTGATCAGTTAGAAGCAGCGACTGCTGTGAGACAGAGGAGGGGAAAGGATTCACAAGGAAACTGTATTACTATTCGAGCAGCATGAGAAGGTGGTGTGTCTGTGGCACAAGATGAGAAGGCAGTGACATGACGGAACTGGATCCATTGCTACTGGGGGACACAGAGATGGAGGTTTTGAAATTACTTCTTTTGAATCCATTATTGAAGTTTTAATATAAAGCAAAATGAAGGTACAGCCTTTTGTATCTATTCAGTTTTCGTCTAGTCCAGGGTTCTCCAAAGTCAGTCCTGAAGGGCCGGATCCATGCCAGATTTTTAAGATAACTACATTTATCTAAATGGGGATATGCCAAAATTCGGACATTGATCCAGCCCTCCAGGACCGATTTAGAGAACCCTGGTCTAGTCAGTAAACGCTACGACAAATAACAAGCATTAGAAAAGATGATAGGTCGCGCCTATGTGAGAGCTAGTGGCTTTGGCAATGTGTTTTAGCCATGTTGACCATCAGTGTGGCTGCTGTTCGGCATAGCTAAATGTTAGTGAGGTGGGGTGGAGTGGGGTAGATTGGTGTAGATTGGAGTCAGATAGTGGGGTAGATTGAGGTAGATTGTAGTGGGGAAAATTGAGGTAGAGTTAAATGGGGCATATTGAGATAGAGTGGTGTGGGGTAGAGTGGGGTACATTGGGGTAGATTGTAGTGGGGTAGATTTGGATAGAGTGGAGTAGATTGGAGTGGGGTAGATTGTAGTAGATTAGAGTGGAGTGGGTTAGATTGGGGTGGAGTGGACTGGAGTAGATTGGAGAGGATAGATTGGGGTAGATGGGAGTGGGGTAGATTGTAGTGAAATTGGGTAGATTATACTAGTGTGGAGTAGGTTGGGGTAGATTAGGGTGGAGTAGGGTAGATTGGGGTAGATTGGGGTAGAGTGGGGCAGAGTGGGGCAGAGTGGGGCAGAGTGGGGCAGAGTGGGGCAGATTGGGGTGGAGTGAGGTAAATTGGAGTGGAGTGGGATGGATTGGGGTGGGGTGTAGAGGGGTATATTGGTGTAGTTTGGAGTGCAGTAGATTGGGGTCGAGTGGAGTGGGGTAGAATGGAGTGGGGTAGAGTGAGGTGGGGTAGATTGGAGTGGGGTGGGGTAGATTGGGTGGGGCAGGTTGGAGTGGAGTGGGTTAGATTAGGGTGGAGTAGATGGAGTGGGATGGGGTAGATTGGCCTGGGTAGATTGGGGTAGAGTGGAATGGGGTAGATTGGGGTAGGTTGGAGTTGGATTGAGTGGAGTAGGGTGGATTGGGGATGCTGAGTGGAGTGGGATAGATTGGGGTATATAGCAGTGGGTAGAATCTGGTAGATTGTAGTGGGGTAGATTGGGGTGGAGTGGAGTTGGCTAGATTGGGGTAAATTGTAGTGGGGTACATTTTGGTAGACTGGAGTGGGGTAGATTGGAGTGGAGTTGGGTAGGTTGGTGTGGAGTGGGGTAGATTGAGGTGGAATGTAGTGTGGCAGATTAGAGTGTAGTGGGATAGATTGGAGTGAAGTTCGGTAGATTGGAGTGGAGTGGGGTAGAGTGGAGTAGAGTGGGGTAGATTGGGGTAGGTAGAAGCAGAGTGGAGTGGGGTAGATTTGAGTGGAGTGGGGTAGATTGGGGAGGAGTTTAGTGGGGTAGTTTGGAGTGAAGAAGGGCAGATTGGAGTGGGGTAAATTGGAGTGGGGTGGAGTGGGGTGGAGTGGGGTAAGTGTTGTAGAGTGGAGTGGCATAAAGTGGAAGGGTGTAGAGAGGAGGGGCGTAGAGTGGAGTGGTGTGCTGTAGAGTGTCTTAGAGTAGAGGGGCAATGCGTGGAGTGGAGAAACATGTCCTAGAATGGAGTGGTGTAGATTGGAGTGGAGTGATGTGGATTGTAAGAGTGGCTTGTTGTAGAATGCAGTGGAGTGGAGTGTTGTAGAATGGAGTGGCAAAGAGTGGAGGGACAGAGAGTGGAGTAAAGTGATGTAGAGTGGAGTGGTATAGAGTGGAGTGGCAAAATATGGTGTGTGCATGGTGTGGCACTACCAGCACAGACAACACATTTTCAATTGAAAATAGTGTATTGATGTGTTTTGATCGTAATCAAATATTTGTTTCCAGCACACTTCAGATTTACAAAAAAAGTGTTTAATTTGCACTTTCCTAATTCTAATATATTCTGAAATATCAGCATAGTTCATTCACAGGCATTTAAAATGTGTTATGTTCTAGAAAAAGCCTTTTCTTTCACAGCAAGATTGTCACAGAAACTCTCTCACTTTGAAGTCAGAGAAAGAAAACGTAACACCAAGCTCCGTTTGAAAACAGAGCCTGCCATTTGACCTCTGTCTTTGAATGAACAGCAAATGTGACAAGATAAGAACAAGATTTAAAAGGGCTGTTTACACAAAGCGAGTTTGTGGAAGAATACAGTAATCACGGTATGAGCCGCGGGAGGGACGAACTCAAGCTGGACAGCGCAAAGCAAATAAAGCCAGCAAATAGAAAGCAAGCAACTGTGAGTTACAAACCACAAAGACAATGGTAAGTGGAATGCATTGCCAGGAAATCTTTCAGACTGTCCACAAGGAGTCGTTAGCAAGCCAGACAGCTCTGCTGTCTGGTAGGCTTGGACCTAAAAATATGTGACCAAGAACTTCCCTCATTTGACCTCTGGTACATTTCTGGCATGAATCATGAACACAACTTGCTCATTATTTTCTTCAATTTCTCAGTGCAAAAATAATTGCACAACACACCAACCAAAATTATAATGTGCATCACACAGGGGAGCGTTTCTAAATAAAGTTATTTTAAGTAAACATGCAAAATAATCTAATTGTCACCAACAGTCCTCAATAATTCTTGCATCTAAATCAGTCCTACAAATTGAAGGCTTTCTTTTATCATACTTGTAAGAAATTGCATTTGTTGGTTGACTCGGTGTGAGCCCTAGTCAAGCAGCAACCATATTTCTTGTCAGGGTGAGGCACAAGTCACCCTAAATTAACCTGTGCCCAATCCACTGGTAACATGGCATAGAGAAGTCAAGCTTAAGTTAGACGCAGTTTGCAAAGTATTTGTGCAACAGTTCAAACAGTAATAAAGTGAAAACCACAACACAAAAAGTATCCCATACCAAGTTAGAAAAATAGAACCTTTCTTTAATAAATAAAACAAGAACAAAATGACAAAAATCCAATCAATAGCACCGGTGATATGCAACTTTAACAATTTTAGAAAAATAGCGACAAAAAACATAAAGCACCAACTGTTGATATCTGGTCGCGCCATACCGGGACAAAGTCACAAGTTCAGGCTGCCCACGATGGAGAGTTGGCCAGCCACAGGGGCCCACTAAAGTCTGCTAAACAGAGTACCTTAAATCTGGAGCATTGGGCGGATCAACGTCGATGATGCGCTGCGCAGCCAGAGCTTTGCGTCGGTTTCAAGATACAGCTAGACTGCGACGTGAAGGCCATCATTGTCATCAGGGATCCTGTTGATTGGGTTTGTGATGCGAAATCCGGAATCAAGGGTGTAGTACACAGTCGGGGCGATGTGCTGGTTCCAAAGAGCTGTGAGGCTGCGATGCGGAGTCTGCTGTTGTCATTCAGTCTGCCGTCGACAAGGGATGCTAGAGCCTGTGCCAAGGACGCGTTGTGCAGCAGCAGATCTGAAGGTGATGCGGGTTGTGGAGGCGATACAGGTCTTTGCGATGGGTCAAATAGCGCAGCAGTGGAGATGTGTCAGTTCTGCTTGAGGTTTCATCACACAGCAGAGGAGATGTGTTGGGTTCACTGGATCCACAGAGGCTGGCAGGGCACCTTAAGCCCACCTCCAAGGGTCCAGGAATGGGGTGGGCCTTGCCAGGGTAGACTCACAGATGGCAGAGTCCTGGTGCAAGTGCAAGGCTATTGGAAGCCTATCGTGTATCTGAGGCTTAAGATCAGGAGGCCAGCCAACTAGCTTTTGGAGTCACTCTGGGATCTGGGTTCAAGAGATGCAGGTCCAGCCTTTCTCACCTGCAATGGCAGGTCTGGGATATGTTTAAAATGCTACATAAGTGGGTGGCGCAATCAGTTCTACAGGTCCACTAGTAGCATTTATTTTACAGGCCCTGACCATACGTAGTGTTACATTACTCGGGACTTACAGGTAAATTAAATGTTCCAATTGGGCATAAGCCAATCTTACCATGTTTTGAAGAGAGAGCACAAGCCCCTTAACACATGTTAGCAATGGTAAAGAGCGCAGAGTCCTAAAACCAGCAAAAACAAAGTCAGCTAACAGGAGGGTTGAAGGCAAAATGTTTGGGGGTAAATCACGCCAAGTATGCCAGATTTAACAATACTTAATTGCACACTATGAATTCTACTTAATTTGTTTGCTTGAATGCCTAAATAAATGGAACACCTACTAAAACATTTACAATGCCTTAAACTGCACAGTGTTATTTCATTTCAATTTTAAAAATAAACACCCTTAGATTTGTTCAACCTTTGCATACAAAGATTAACAGCCAACTCAATCTACTTTTTTCTTCCTGTCAAAGAAATATGGCTATCTCAGGGTTCAGCACACACAAAAAGATCAACTTAAGGTCTAAATGCCTCACAACTCAAATAATCCTCTTTCTTTAAACTTTGGAACCAGATAATTATAGTTCTTGCACTTTAAGGTTACACGGGACAATTCCTCTGAAGACTGTAAAATAGAACCAAGTTAAAACACATTTGTTAGAAATGGGGTGTCTCTGGTCAGCAGAGATAGGTACCTTTGTCCAAATAGGGACACTTGCTTCTAGTCAGGGTAAGGGGAATACACACTTTAGATAACCCCTGCTCACCCTCTGGGTAGCTTGGCACGAGCAGACAGATGATCCCAAAGGCAATATGTAAAGTATTTGTACTCAAAACACTACACTACACTACACTACTGTAATACAGTGATAACACCACAAAGGGACACCACACCAGTTTAGAAAAATAAAGTATCTTTATCTAAACACAACAAGACCAAAACGACAAAAATCCATCATACATGTAATAAGAATATGACTTTAAAAAGGTTTCAAACAACTGGGTCCATAGAAAAGTATGGATGCGTGATTTCTCTCAAAGTATCTGTAGTTGTGACAAAATTCCCAAGGCCAAACAGCCGCAGAGATGGGAAGCATCAAAAAACAAAGAGATGCGTCAGTTCCTGAGACCATGGGGAGGCGATGCAACAGTTCTGCTGCACGCAGGAGAAGTGATGCGTGGAATCTGGTCTGTAGGGGGGAAGTGATGTGTCGATTTCGAGACGGTTCTGGTCCGCTGGTGATGCGTCGGGAAAACTTGCCGCACAGGTACGATGCGTGGAAATCCGGGATGCATCGGTGATCGATGCAGCGGCATCGAGCGGTGCTGCGTTGGTTTCTTCAGCTGCGATCCCTCGATACATCAGTTCTTGCAGCGGCGACAGGCGCTGCATCGGTTTTGGCAGCGGCGTGGCGATGCGTGGAGGTTCTTCTCGCACAGCGGTGCTGCGTCGGAAAAACAGCCGCAAGAAGAGCGAAGCGTCCATTTTCTTGTAGTTGCATTGCTTTTCCAGCTCCCAACAGCAGGCACAACCTCCAGAGGCCCAACCCAGTCACAGGCACCTCTTGGCAGGTCAGAACTCAGTTCAGGGGAGCTGGGGGTGAAGTCTTTGTGTCCCTGAGACTTCAGAACAGGAGGCAAGCTCTACTCAAGCCCTTGGAGATCTTTCTCAAGCAGGGGGACACAGCACACAGCAAAGTCCTTGTCCTTTCCTACTGCAGGTCAACCCCAGACAGCACACAGCAAAGGGGCAGTACTCCTCCTCCAGTTTCTCCAGCTCTTCTCCTTGGCACAGGTTCCTCTTGATTCCAGAAGTAGGCTAAAGTTCTGGGGTTTTAAGTCTAATACTTATACCCCAAAATGTATTTGTTCTCTTTGTGCAAGGGTCTCTGAGCCCAGTCCAAACCAGTTTTGTCCTCACTGGTGCAGTATGACCACAGGGGATGGAGACAGCATTGTGCAAGGGAGACAGGCCCTATTCAGGTGCAAGGAAATCTCCTCCCACTACTCTAAATACAGCCAAGCCCTATTCAGCTCAGCTCTGAGTCATCCAGGAAGGGCCAGGCACACCTCAACCCCCCCCCAGTGGCTGTCTACAGTGAATGCACATTCCCAGCCCCTGTCACTCCAAAACCAGACAGTCAATACACAAACAGGCAGAGGCACACAGAATGGTTAAACAAGAAAATGCCTACTTTCTAAAAATATCAAGTAAGGGCGCGTACAAGGGATATTATTTTGGCATCAATTACATTTCTTAGAGATTATATTTATGAATGCCTTTAAATTTGCATTCCGGCAAAATAAATTAAGACTAATTCAGAGGCACAACAGCTCCGCACTGACCTCGCTTCCCTAGGTCTTAAACAATCTGTTATGGGATCCACTCATATTGCCGACCATATGCTGGACCTGATTTTTACTAATTCCCCTATTCTGTCCTGTGAACTTCCATGTCCTCTTGTTTGGACTGATCACGCATTAATCAACTTCCACATCTCATTGGCACACACAGCTGCACCTCGCAATAATCTTTCTAAGCCAAACTATAGCAGACAATGGCACAAAGTTTCTCCCGATGCTTTTACTAAAGAATATATCACCACTAACATAGAGAAAGCAATGGATATGCAGTAAGCACTCAAATTATTCCATACATCTCTGAATACAGCCATTGACATTTTGGCTCCTATGAAAATTAATTCTTCGCCAAGACTAAAGCCACATGCTTCTTGGTACACCTCTGATTTACGCAAAGAGAAAACCCAATGCAAAAAACTGGAAAGACAATGGCGAACTCCCAATCCTAGCTATTGAGAAGCTTATAAAAAATCCCTAGCGCACTATCACAGTAATATCAGAAAAGCGCGGAAAACTTTAATCTCTCAGCAACTTGATAAAGCTGGTAATTCCTCTAAGGAACTTTTCAAAACCCTTAATTCCCTCATTAATCCCCAGGCCTGCACAACAAACATTCCCCCTTCGCAAATACTTTGCGACCAGATTGCAGACCATTTTGAGGATAAAGTAAACTTAATCTATAACAATCTTACAAGTTTGACACACCGCATCAACTTGGAGCCTACATTCGCTGCTAGAACGAATACTTGCACTTCACCTTCGAGAAGTTTGCCCCCTTTAATATGGAGTCCGCCCAACTCGCTTTGAAAGCGGTTAAATCAGGCTCTCCTCTGGATCTTATTCCAGCCAAGAGAGCAGCTACGCTATCCTATCAACTGGCCTCACCTATTAGCTCCTTACTGAACCTTTCATTGAGCACAGGCGAAAGCTGCTCAGGTCATTCCGATTCAGAAAAAAAACAACCTTCCTGCTACAGATGGATCTAACTATCGCCCTATATCGCTTCTTCCCTGTGCAAGTAAAATAATAGAAAGCAATATCAATAAACAACTGGTGGAGTACCTTGAGTCTAACAGGATCCTGGATCCATCCCAGTCAGGTTTTAGACCAATCCATAGCACCAAAGCTGCACTCTTAGCTGTTACAGACCATGTTAGATGCAGCCTAGACAAAAATCAACCATCTATGCTTGTGCTGTTATATTTGACTGCGGCCTTCGATACAATATCTCACCCAAGATTGATACAGAGATTGGAAGAGATAGGCATCCAGGTGCTGCAGTGGTTCAATTCTGTCTGACCGAACGCAGACCATCCACCTGGGACCATTTAGGCAGTAGCGGCTCCTGCAGGGAGTGCCGCCGGGCGGTGACGCGGGGAGGGGCAGGGTGGGGGTAGTAAATCTGGATACGGCTCAACGGGAGGTACACATTTAAATAAATAAACGAATTTCGCTATGCGCGCTGCATCGTATTTGGCGATGCAGCGCGCAAGGAAATTCGTTTTATTTATTTAAATGTGTACTTACCTCCGTTGGGCCGTATTCCGTATTTTACTACCCCCTACCCTGCCCCTCCCCCGCCCCGCGCCACCGCCCGGCGGCACTCCCTGCAGGAGCCGCTACTGCATTTAGGTCACGCACCATGATAATTAATAAAGGAGTGCCCCAGGGCTCTTGTCTGAGCCCCACACTGTTTAACATATATGTTACTCCTCTTGCAAACATCATAAGAGCCCATGGTTTCATACCTATCTCATATGCGGACAATACTCAACTTCTGTTAACTTTTGATAAAGATTTGTCCGAGACAAGAGACCATTTTATGAATGGCATGAAAGCTATCTCAGCTTGGATGGCCGCAAATTTTATCCGGCTAAATAGTGGAAAAACTGAAATCATGCTCTTAGGTGCCGCTCAACTGTTATGGTCCCCTGAGTGGTGGCCGACCGAATTGGGATCACCACCTATTCCAAAATCTTCAGTGAAAAATCTGGGCATAAAACTTGACCAGAACCTAACCATGAAAAACCAGGTGATGTCTACCACTGGCACCTGCTTTCATGGTATGAGGCTACTACAAAGAGTTTTTCCAATGCTCCCACTGGCAGTATGCAAGACCCTAGTCCAGGCACTGGTGATTAGTCGCCTGGACTACGGCAATGCTCTTCTAGCCGCGGTCAACAAATCTCTCCTGGATAAACTCCAGGTGGTTCAGAATACAGCAGCTCCTTTGATTCACAATCTACCAGCGAGATCTGCCTCAGTTCCTTTACTACGTGCACTACACTGTGAGGAAGCGTATCGCCTTCAAAATCTGCTGCCTAGTGCACAAAGCGCTTAATGGCAAGGGACCCAGCTATTTGATGGAAAATCCTATTCCCTATCGACCAATAAGGTCCTTAAGATCTATGAACAAGTCTCTACTTACCATACCACGCATCAAGAAAACCCGATCAGGAGGCCGTGCATTTGCATTCCAGGCCCCCCACCTTTGGAATAAACTTCCTCTACACCTACGAGAATGCACTGCCCACCACAATTTTACGAAATTATTAAAAACGGAACTATTTTAACTTTAAGGCTACTGCCAAAGTATTTGTTCCTGCTGCGCCGAGATATCCCTTTAGGGGTGATTCATGCGCATTACAAAACAAATAAATAATCAAAATAACTTAATGATGAATTAATCTTTAAAGCAAAACAGACAAATTAGGGAGTATTTCTTGTTTTGTATAAATGTATGTTTTTAAGAAGGTTGTTAGGGTACAAAAATCTCATAAATACATGGGTGATAGACAATGAAGATTTCAACACTAGTTGATCATCATCACAAATGTAGTATAATCCATTACAACATGAATCCTATTAAAAACAGCCTACACATAGGATATCGTTTTCATAAGCATAATAGATTGAAGAAATGGGTAGAAGTGTCGACGTTTTGGTCTTTTGTGTGATTCATCTATATGACCATCTTCAGGACACGGCGATTCCCATGAAGATTGCAGGCCCTTTGGTAATACTCTTGTTGATAGATGTTGGAGGGTCAATTTAACTTAGTTTATCCCGAGTATGTTAAAGTTTGCTGTTGCAAAGGACTGAATTCCGAATGTTAATTCAATATATTTATTCTTTACTTTTTCGCGCCGTCCTTGATCGACCTGTGAATGTGGCATCTCGTCAGACGCGGACCTTCTTTAAAACATAAATTACAATGTACAGCAGCGGTTTCTTTATGACGGTGGCTGCCATTCATGCATAGTGTTAAAAAAAGGCAATGAAAGGATTTCATTGCCATTTCATTTTTTTTAATTAGCACGGCTTTCAGCAGCCACCAGCCTGCCCCTGAGCCAGGAGACATGGGGCATGTCCTGACTGCCCTCTGCAGCCAATTGGCAGGATGGAGAGCTGGCCAGACACTGCAAAATATGATGATCAGTTTGGCCAGCTGTATTACGATGGCCAGCCTGACATGCGCACTTTGCAGCTCTCCACTCGGCTATTTTAGACAGCTGGGTGGAGAGCAAGCATAGGCCTCCAGGGCATGAAGGTGCTTCGTTGCAATCCGCTCCATCCAATCCTGTTGCTGCTCTCATGCTGGTTAACTTTTTACTTTTATTTCTTATATATTAAATGTGTAATGCATGTAGTTTAGTTTGTGTTTAATTTTGGGCTTTTGGAGGGAGGGGTTGTTTGTATTTGGGCTTTTGGAAGGAGGGATTGTTTTAGTTTGGGCTTTTGAAGGGTGGGGTTGTTTAATTTGGTTTTTTTGGAAGTGGTGGGGCACTTTGCTCACCCACCACTTTCAAAGGGTAGCAGCCGCCCCTGACAGTATATGTAGATCATGCCAGTGCATGTCAATACTTTCCATCACCAATAAATTAAGTAGAAAATAACGGGATTCCTAAAAGCATATTAAACATTTAAATTATAGCCTTCTTTCACACTCTTCATCCAAGCTATCATATAAGTATTTAGTATGAAAAGGTAAATAACAGTTTTTTTTCTCACAGGTGTTATCACGGGTGTGCAATTCATTCATTTTTGAATCACATTTCACTTTGGCTATGGAACTTTAATATAAATATAAAAATGCCTTGATAAAGCCCCAGGGGTGCGTGCCAAAACTATAGGGTGAAACACGTGGCTACATAAGGATTTATTAATCTTCATTGCTAGAACTGTGTTGGACTATAAAACCATACAGCCAAGTGATATACCAAAGGAGACATTTGGAACTGTATTATATATATATATATTGGAGAAGAACATGATGCATTGGACACATATGGAGTTCCACTAAAAGATACTTGTAATACTGATAAAAGGAAACTAAAACTTATTCTACTAATATTTTTTGAAATATCTTTGCTTTGCATGACTTGGGATCATACCAGGTAAATACTGGGAGTAATACAGTCTATTCAATACAATTTGTTACAATGGGGACTGCGGGGGAAGGCCCATGGCCCCCACAGTCCCACCAGTTCCCTTGCCAGCACCCATCCCGGGTGCGTCAGGAACAGACATTGCTCCCACCCTGTGGGAGCAGTTTTTCTATCTGCTTCCACCAGGTAGGAGCAGATCTATGTTTCCCTGCCCACAAGAGCATGGCAAGGAAAGCATTTTGCTCCCACCAGGAGGGAGTATTTCTGCTCCTACTGGGTGGGAGAACAAATATTTTTTCATGCCCGCATTCTCACAGACAGGGAAACAACAGTGTCCCAGGAGATTATGTTTTTTAGCTTTTTTCTTGGACAGGGGGTTGAGTCCCCGAGTCCTAAAATGGCTGCCACCATATCTTTGTTGATATGGTGGCAGCCAATAGATCTTATCTCAATATCTGTTGACTCCTCGGATATTCCTCATTTGATATACCTATAACTTTTGAGCCTTAAAATCTTGAAAACTACTGAATGGATTTACACCAAATCACAGACAGCACACTTTTGGACCAAGCTCTAGCTTTCTTCCAAATTTGGTGTAATTCCTTTAAGCCGTTTTGGCTGTAGCTGGTTCTAATTTTCCTCTGGAAAAATGTATGGGGAAAATGTGTTTTGGGACCCCCATTTTCTTGGTGCCCCTTAGTGGATCAACCCAAAACCTTTCAGGATGGAGCTGAGTTGAATGAACTTTTTTTTTTTTTGGAAAGTTTTGTGAAGATTCATCAAACGGTGCAAAAGTTATTAGCAAACCAAAAATGATTTTCCTATGTAAACGTGGTCATAACTATAACTACCCAGTGGCAATTGCTACCCGGTTATATTTTCTTAGCACCTAAAAGCCCCCTTGCATCAAAATGAATTCAATGATGCATTTTCACTAAGAAATAGTGCTAAATGCAAGAGAACATCAATAGTGAGCTCGAGCAGCTGTTCTTGCTGCTAAATGTGCCACTGGGGTAAGAATTCCCCTTAATTTACTAACATCATTTAGCAATGTTTTCTTAGCACAAAATGCACCCCATGTCCAAAATAGATGTGAGTATGCATTTTGCTCTCAGAAATAGTGCGAAATGCAACAGAACACAAATAGCATGTGCGAGGGGCAACTCAGGCTCACTCTATGTGCTCTTAAACTTAATTACGCAAGCTGGCATAATCTTATTATTATTAGTAATTTCTGGTCAAAGAGTGATGCAGACTTATCAAAATTACTCTGAATCTTATGGTGTAATTGAAATTCAGCCCAGGCCTAGTTAGGACTGCATACCTTTGGCAAAGTCAACTTTAAAAAGTTAGAGAACAGATCATCACCCTAAATATGCTACTCTCAAAGGAGGATACTGTTAGCTATCTGTAATTTAAATAATGATAAGGCCCTGAGATAAGATGGTTTACTTGCAGAGGTGCCTAAACAATGATGAGATATTCTGGTCAAAAAGGTACTGGTGCTGCTAGTGGAGTATAAGAAAATGAGGAAGCTATTCGACAATGTGAGAGGCCACAATAGTGATGATATCAAAAGCAAAGTGTAGGGTCACCAATTATATGTGACCGCTACTGATAACATTTTTGGGAAGGCACAGGCCAACAGAATAAAATTATTTATTGCTACAATAATAAATCAAGACTATTGGCCCTTTCTGTAGCGTCATCCTCAAACCTTTTTGCCTTAACGATCCAGTTTTCTGAACTCACTTTTGTAGGCTTTCAGCACTGTGTGCACTTTACCAGTACTAACCAGTGCTAAAGTGAGTGCTTGAAAAATGAATTCCTGACCTGGGAGACTTAGGCTGATATGTGCAAAACTCTTGTGGGATGGCTGCTGCTTTTCTGGTAGCCCCCAAACAAGAGGCACTATGTCGGTGGGGCCCCACCCACTCTTGGGCGCTACAAAGATCCACAAATGTAGAGGATTAACCACCCCAAAGAATTTTAGAGTGCTCCTTTCATCTGAGCTCTTTATTTTTTTAGGGGACTCGGTCCCTTTGCCCCTTTGATGGGCACCAACAGCATGGGGAGCCCATTGCCATGCTACCTGGCTGGCTCCTTGCTTATTTGACACTGCTTCTGTACCAGCATAGGAGATGGCGTTCTATTTCTCCCACCTGAGTCCTCCCGAGCAGGCGGTGGTGTGTGCCCCACTCCCCCAGACATGGGCACTTAGAACAGGGGATTTCCAAACCCATACAAGAGTGTGAAAGCACTCATCTAGTGTTCCTGTCTTGGGGAGATGGGATCCCTCGGGACAGTGTCAGTTGCATCGGACACTGGGGCACGGAACCCATGAGTCCAAGGATTGCTTGGGGGAGGGAGCCCCAGGCACACCAGTTTTCCTTAAAACAAACCTATGAAGTGGAGTTTACACCAATTATCATGGTCTTGGGCCGCTCCAAGGGAATTTGAAGAATTACAGCAGAGTTCTATTGCACATGTTTTCCAGCCCAGTCCACCCGGGGGACAAACCTTCTTCCTTCAATTTCTCTAGACCCAAAGCTTCCTAGTGGTGTAATTTTGCTCCTGGTGGTGAGCTCTAGCCACCAAGCATAGGGGCATATTTAGAAGCCCCTATCGCCAACAGAACATCACTTTTTTTGACGTTGTGGTGGTGATATGGGCTTCGCCTTATTTACAGGGCAGCATTAAGCCACTTAACATGGCTTAACGCTGCCTTGTAAATAAGGCACCCTTTCACCCTACACTTAGCGTGAAAGGGGTGGGAAATGGGTATTGAGGTGGGTGTTCCCCTGCAACACCCATTGATTTTGACGCTGCCCTGTATTTAAAAGAGTGGCGTAAATATGGGGCAGCGCCAAAATTAAGACCAGGGAAAACCTGGTCTTAACAGGGCGCAACAAGGAGAAATGCTTTATTTTTCCTCGTTTTATCTGTTTTTATGTGTGCTGCATTGTGCAGCACACATAAAAACAGCAAAACGCCATGCATGATTGTTTATGTACAGGACGGTGTCCCTTCTTACACATAAACAATAATTTTTAAAATTTCGAGTTGCAACTTCTATGTGCGCTAAACAAAGCAGCACACATAGAAGTTACAAATCACCATTTCAGATTGTTTATGTGCAAGAAGGGACACCTTCCTGCACATAAACAATCATTCCCCACAACGCAGGCCCCCTTGCACTGTGGTGCAAGGGTGCCTGCGTTGGCGCTAGGCAGCTGAAATTAGCGCCAGCACAGGTGGAAATGCAGGGCTGCACTGTATTGTTGTAAATACGGTGCAGCCTGAGTTTCAGAAGTGGTCGTGTGCGGCGTTAAGCTAAGAAGGCTAATGCCATGCTCCGTCATTTCTTTGTAAATATGCCCCATAGTTTCTTCAGGCCTCCTTGCCTCTAACATTAGCTTTTTCAGGGAGCTTAATTTTTAATGCTCATATTGTTAAACCTGTCCTTTGTTGAGGCTCTTGTTACCTTCTGGGGCTTCTTCAACAGACCCTCCACAGCAGAGTACCCTCCCAGTCACACTCCCTAGGCTGTTTGGCTTTGGCTGTCTTGCAGGGCATTTGTGTGCCAGCAGCAGAGGAGTCAGTAGGCCCCTCCTCATGGGGGTCACTCAGCTGCAGGACCAGTCCAGAAAAGATCCAGGCAGTGTCTCCCCAAGCAAGTCCATCCCTTTACTGTCCCTCAGAGGGTGTAAGGGGGCTAGTGCTACTGGCTCTGTACAAATACTTCTAGTCCCAGGGTGTCAATGGGACCCAAAGTCCTACAGTCCATCCTTGCAGTGGAGTCAATTGACTTCTTATTCCAGCTTGGCCTTCCTCCAGTATTACTCCCAGGTCCAGTAGGCTTTCAGGTGTCTTTCCCTTGTGCAGGGGGTTGTAATATGGTGTTTGGAAATTTTTGGAAGATGGGTACCTATGTCCAATCTGATAATGCCACATCATCACTCCACCACTGCCCCCAACCCTCTTTCACAGCATTCTGGATCATTTAACCATGGCAATTTTAAGTGGTCTATGAAATACCAGCACTGGGAGCGTCAACTTGACCTCCAACTGACACAGCTACCTGATTCCTTCCCACCAAAATGTCAATGGGAGCGCATCCTGTGTTTGGTTCCAGTGGTATGGCCTTTCCCTTTTGTTTCAGTGGGCTTGGGCTTACCCACAGCAGGTGCAATGAGAAGAGTTAACTAGCACATGCAGGTTTCCCCCCTCTCCTTCTTTTCCCAGAAGCTCGCCAAACACTAACAAATGGCTCTATTGTGTTTGGAGGCATTTGATCCTCCTGCTGGCCAGCAAATTAATTAACTTGGCCAAATATGCAGGTCAAATGTTTGGATTCTAATAGTGGCTGAGCTAAGGAACTATGACAACTTTTCAAATGTCATAATGTGTATAGATATCACTAAAGTGGCAGTGAAGATTGCACACCTGTGGTGGGAACATTGAGCAATGCAACATTTTAGACACCCCACTTTAAAATGTTACACAAAACATACACAATGCCAAGCTAGCAATAAATATGGAAAAGATGAAGTAGGATAAATGCATTAAGCATGATTATAGTAACCCTGGTGTCTATCGTATGGTGTTTAAGATGTTCATACCTGGCTAGATTTTGAGGAGATGTATGCAAGCAATTGAAATGGTGGTAGGAACCAAGATACAGCACACAGAGAAATTCTTAAAATGTAAAAAGATCAACATTGTTAAGGGCCTCTACTGAGGCTTCCATCACACAGATTCTCTCAGTGATTGCAGACATTTTGGTCTCAAGTGTCTCGCAGGAGTCTTGGATTTTAGATTGGTTCCTTTCTGAAATAGCAAACTTAGTTCTAATCTCTAGTGTCTAACATTTCAGCCAGACCTAGCTGCTTCGGGTTATTGAAGATAGGGAGATCAGCAGAAACCAAAGGGTCCGGCCCCTGGTTCACCTCAGCAGGGAGATTGAGTGGATCGCTATCACCATCATCTAAGCTCTGAAATCTATTGGAGGTAGCGATACTCTGATGAACAATTACTTCCTCTTGATTAGTAGACTCCATACTTATTGCAGATGTTCCAGCAGATATTCCCTTATCCTGGAGCGAAACCGCAGTTTCAGGCAGCAGTACCTTAAAAAAAGGATCAAAGGGAAGGGGTTATCCTAACTTGAGCTGCTTCCTTCCTTTGTCGTGTTAAGGATATAGGAAGAGAGTCCTGCGGGTTTAAAAAAGCTTACACCCTGTTTTTCTACTAGGCTTTTTAATTACAGTTTTCCCACAAAAGGGAACAAGTGGAGCCGTAGTGGGATGCAAAAAAGAGTCTGCAGTGTCAAAATGTTTGTTTCTTAGCGTGTACCTGCTAGGAAAATCAACCCACTTCTCACAAAGTAGGGCCTCAAGCTGTGGAGGTGAGATTGTTAACTCAGGTAAATTGTGCACAACGGAAACCTCCCCCCTTCTTACATGTTCGGTTTGCTTTGCTTTTCCCTCCTTCCGTGGAGTTGGTTTAGAGGGGCAGGAGGCACTCAGCTCCTTGCTGCCAGTGTCTTTAGCCCGTCTAGGACTCATTGGCGATGGAACTACCACTGTGGCGAAGGACCTCCGAGGCACATCACAGAACTGCGGGGAGAACCGATGCAGAAGCCCGCCAGGAGGCTCAAACCCAGTCACAGGCTTGCTGGAGGTGTGGACTAAGATACGGGTACCCAGCAGGAGCCGACCCTGCCTGGCGTGCCCCAGATGGAGATTCTTGCTGTGGCGTGCCTGTCGCAGCGCACGCAGTCCTCAGCCTGCAGCAGGCGCCCCCCGCCCGAACGCGCGGAGTGGAGCCGCACTCAGCCAGCTCCGTCGCGAGCCCGAATGCCGAGCAGCCGCCCAGTGAGAACGAAGAAGCAAGAAGGAGAATGCCCCCGAAACCTTCCAGAAACAAAGCAACAACTGCCGCCCGATCCCGCACCAGCCCCAGCCGGTCAAGACAGAAGAAGCGGAGGTAAGGGCAGCTACACAAAACTAAGGCTCAGAGGCTAGAGCAAGTGGGGCCGGAGGAAGGGGGCAGAGCTCACGGCAGGACTAGCCAGCCGCCATGTTCCCTGAAGCCGCCATGTTCCCTGAAGCAAAATGCAAACATTAAAAAATGGGGAGAAGGCCATGCTAGAAAAAATAGAGTCCTTGGAAAACAATGCCAGATGCAATAACATAAAAATACTTAACATCCTGGAAGGTCTGGAGGAAGATAATATCAAAGCTTTTTTCTTAAGCTTAGTGAAGGTGTTCATCCCCTCTGTTGACGCCCAAGAACTGGAAGCAGATATCCAAAGGATTCTATGGGGCCGATTCACAGAACTAATCTGAGATAAAATCCTAAACTTACTACTTTTGGTATTCACAGAAGGCATTTAGTACTAGTAAAGTTAGGACTCCTAACTTTACTACTACTAAATGCCTTTTGTGAATACCGAAAGTCGTAAAGTTAGGATGTTGTCTCAGTTAAGTAGTAGTAAAGTTAGGAGTCCTAACTTTACTACTACTAAATGCCTTTTGTGAATACCGAAAGTCGTAAAGTTAGGATGTTGTCTCAGTTAAGTAGTAGTAAAGTTAGGAGTCCTAACTTTACTACTACTAAATGCCTTCTGTGAATACCAAAAGTAGTAAGTTTAGGATTTTATCTCAGATTAGTTCTGTGAATCGGCCCCATAGAGACCCCTTCTCTAAAAACCTAAACAGGAAAACCCCAGGAGAATTTTGATTAATTTTAAGACCTATACGTTAAAAGAATTAATTCTCTCTGAAGCTCTAAAAGCTGGAAGTTTTACTAAAGAGGGGTGGTAGTTTTGGATTAGTCAGATGTTTCTAGGATCACTCAGGATAGACAGTGGGAGCTGGGGAAATTTATCCCAGAATTAAGATCTTTAGGTGCCACAGCCCAATTGAGATTCCCAGCCCTACTTAAAGTCATGTGGAAGAACAAAATGCATAACTTCTGGGACCCCGAGGAGGTAGAGACTTTTATTGACCAGATAAAGGCTCAGGGCTAATTCTGTTTATTTTTATTTTTTTCTCTTTTTTATTACATGCCGGAGGAAGATGTTAGCTCAAAAAGGTATCCATTCCAACATACCAATTTTGTTTTTGGGGAGGGATCCCAGGAGGGGGGTCACAAGAGGAGCAGTTTAGATTAGAATTTCACTGGTTGGGGAGCATACTAGGGAAAAAAGACAAAAAAGTCCTCATCGTTTGGCTAGGGTAAATGAGATTCGAGTAAGAGAGGAGAAGGCAATGATCAATTTGGAGTAAATATTATGGAAAAGATAAAAAGAAAATGCCTGTCTATACCCTGGTAAGAATTTTAACATGGAATGTTAATGGCTTTAGGGTAGCGAGTAGAAGGAGGAGAATCTTTCAATATCTGAGTCAAGCCAATTATGATATTATTATATTACAAGAAATGCATCTAACACATGACGAGTGGGAGGTTACTCAATCCAACCAGAAGTGGATCGAAGTATCTGTCCACACAAATCAAACTTGTTGCACGAAAGGAGTAGCTTTACTGGTTAAGAGGTCTGCTAAAGCCACCCTAGGGGCCTTCAAAGTGAATGTTAAGGGTCGATGGATCATTGTTAATATTAAAGTACAGAATGAATGGTACGTCTTAGTGGGGTATTATGGGCCTAACATAGATAATGAAGCCTCTTTAAATTCCATTTATAATCATTTGATAGAATCTAATTTCCCTGTTATTATGGAAGTGGATTATAATATTCTCCTGAACCCTAATCTTGATAGATCTAATAAAGGAGGGGGAATATGCCCTACAAAAATGAGATCTTTTGTCAAAGTGCTAATGAAAGACCTAGGTCTTATAGATATTTGGGGCCAGATGTATGACCCTAAATTCCATGCGCAAACGGATTAGCGACCCGTTTGTGCATGCAAAAACGAATAGGGCCATGTACAATTCCTATTTAGCAAGTCGCAATTTATTTGCGACTCGCTAAATAGGAATTGCGACTCGCTATTAGGAATGGGCGTTTCAAGGGCTTCCCTTCCTAATTGCGACTCTCTACCCCATGTATGAATGTTTTGCAACCGCAATTGCGGTCGCAAAACACTCGCAATTTACTGCCCTCTTATAGAGGGTGGTAATGCACTCGCAAATGGGAAGGTGTCCTCAGGGGACCCCTTCCCCTTTGCAAATGCAGGTGAAAATATTTTTTAGGAGCAGGCAGTGGTCCCAGGGACCACTACCTTCCCTTAAAAAATGAAACAAAAACGTTTCATTTTCTTTTTTTTAAATGCAACCCGTTCTCCTTTAAGGAAAAGGAGCTGCATTTAAAAAAAAAAAAAAGAAAGCTTTATTTAGAGGCAGTCCCAGACATGGAGGTGTGCTGAGCCCAGCAGGCCACCATCTGTGGGAGGGCCAGCCATTCCCAATGGGGTCGCACATTGCGAGTGCCTCATGAATATTCATGAGGCATGCAATATGCGACCCTATTGGGAATTGCAAACAGTGTCTCAGACACTGTTGCACATGGCATTTTGCGACTCGCAAATTGCCACTCGCAATTGAGCGCAATTTGCGACTCGCAAATTGTCATGGTCGTACATCTGACCCTTGGAGAGTTAAAAATAAAGAAAGGAGGGACCCTTCAAGTTTCACTTTTCACAATAAAAAGCATGGGCATGCCTCTAGAATAGACGTTTTTTTGTAGATTCTAGGTTGGCTGACAGTGTTAAAATGGTGGAGCATATTCCCGAGCATCTCTCAGACCACTCTGCTGTGCTCTTGGAGCTACAAATAGAAAAAGGACCCATTAATGGAAGGTGGACCTGTGACAGATCCCTACTCTCCGATTTATCTGTAATAGCGCAGCTGAAGAGAGACACCTTGTCCTTCTTTGAAATTAATGACTCCTCTGCCCTGTTGCATATAATTTAGGATGCATATAAAGCATATATAAGAGGCAAAGTTATTAGTCTTGCTGCTAAAAAACATAAGGAAACCAGAGCTATGATAAAAAAAATGGAAGAGGACATTTCTAGAGCTCTGTGTAAGAGAATTGTACACCAAGACGGTCAGGAACAAGAGCTCATCAATGAAATAATAATAAAAAGACAGGTGCTAACAGATTACTTAGATAGTATCGTTAGGGGAAAGTGGGAGGCTAGTAAATTAGCCAACTACGAGTATGGAGAGGGTTGTGGGAAGCTGCTTGCTTGGAAAACTTGCATTAACCAAACAAGAAATATAATTAAAGAGATCTCCAATGCTGACTCGGGGAGGTTTTGTCAGAGAGTATTAAAATCGAATAAACATTCGAGCCCTTCTTTCAAGACCTGTACACTGAGGATCAGTTAGTCAGCAAGTCCCAGATTAAAGATTATGTTCATAGAATAGCTTTGCCCTCACTTGCTGACGTCCAAGCCCTACGATTGAATCAAAATATCTCCCTAGAAGAACTTAAGGTGGCAGTGAAAAATCTAAAAAGAGGTAGCGCCGCGGGATATATGGTATTCCTAATGAGTTTTACATCTCCCCTGCTGAGGAAATTATCCTGGTCCTGGCAAAACTGATTGATAGTATCTTCTCTGATGGTCTACCTATTCCCAAATCTTGGGATGAGACAGCTGTTAGTCTAATCTTGAAGCCTAATAAGGATCCTAAAAAGTGTGATTCTTACAGGCCCATCTCCTTGCTGAACTGTGACTATAAAATCTATGCACAAGTTTTGGCCAGGAGATTGGAACCTGTGATATGCTCACTAGTCCAGGCCGACCAGAAGGGATTTATTAAAGGACACCAACTACATGATCTGACGCATGAGCTGATAGGCGCAATTGATATAGCCTCAGCGAATAAAATGCCTCTTACCATTTTCACCTTCGACGCTGCCAAAGCCTTTGATGGGGTAAGTTGGCCCTTTTTACGCTATATGATTCACTCCTTTGGGCTACAGGAGAGTTTTGTTAGGGCCATTAGCAATATCTATAAGACCCCTACAGCAAGGATTGTGGTTAATGGGAATCTCACAAATTCAATCAAGCTGGAGCGAGGTACAAGACAGGGCTGCCCCCTCTCCCCATTGCTGTTTGACCTATATATCTATTTTATTTTTATTTTGAAAGTTTTATATAGCGCTGGCTTGACCCAGAGGTATCAGAGCGCTTTACATGAGAGGATAATATAACGCAAACATGGCATACAAATAGATGAAGAGATAAAGAAACAAAGTGTGAAATATACAAAAACAAAATGGATAAATAGGTGCAAGAGCTATACACTTCAAGTAACTAGGTATATGATGTTCGGGTGATGGACAGATCATACTGAACAAAATGTAACATGGTGATTGGGGATCAGTTGCAGGTCGCAGGTTAGGACCCCTAGTGATAATTGGGCCAGACATGGCGTAATAGTGGATAAAAGATAATGACAACAACATGTGAAATATACAAATCAGGTAGATAAACAAAATAAACAGTTAAATAAATGAATCAAATAGAAAAGCATGGGCAGAAGCTATACATATCAAGTAATTAGGCCGATGATGTTCATGAAATGGACAAATATTACTGGACTGATATAACATGGTGAGATTGGAGATCGAGTGGAGGTCACAGGTTAGGATCCCCAATAATAATTGAGGAGGTGGATTTTGAGGTCTTTTTTGAAGCTGAAATAGGAGGGGTTGCAGCGCAGGTTTTTTGGGAGGGCATTCCAGATGATAGGGGCGTTCCCAGAGAAGGAGCGTGATTGTGTGGCTTTCTTTTTATGCAGTGGTGGTATAAGGAGGAGGGAGTTGGTGCTTCTCAGGGGTCGTCTGGTGCCCGCAATGATGAGTTTCTTGGAAAGGTACTGTGGAGTGTTTTGGTGGAGGGCTTTATGAGTGATGCAGGCAGTTTTATATGCAGATCTGCCTTCAATAGGGAGCCATTTAAGAGATTTGAGAGCCGGGGATATGTGATCGAAGCGTTTGCAGTCTGTAATGAGCCTGGCGGCAAGGTTGAGCACAGCTTTGATTGGAGCAAGGTGGACCTTGGGGATTCCGTTGAGGATGGCGTTACCATAATCAATACGTGAAAGAGCAAGTGACTGAACTACAAGTTTAAAATCATCTGTGGGTATAAAGGGTTTGATTTTCTTGAGGTGACGGAGAGTGAGGAGGGCTCCTCTAGCAGAGTTTTTGATGTGGACATTAAGGGTTAGGGTGTTGTCGATAGAGATACCAAGAGATTTGACGGAGTTGGACAAGGTGAATGAGCAGTTGAGTGCGTTAAGGTCAGAGATCCATGATTGAACGGGGAGAGGGTTGTTTTTAGGGGAGAAGAGAATGATTTCAGTTTTATTAGGGTTAAGTTTGAGATGATTGGAGTGGAACCAAGTCTGAATTTTGGTGAGGGTGTTGTTCAGGTGTAAGATGTTGGCATGAGTTTTAATCTTGTAATAGATTTGGGTGTCGTCGGCGTAGAGGTGGTAGTTGATGCCTGCTTGTTTAAGAATGTGGGTGAGGGGTTCCATAAAGAGGTTAAAGAGGGAGGGAGAGAGAATAGACCCTTGTGGGACTCCAAGGAAGACAGGAGTGGGGTTAGAGAGACAGTTTTGAATTTTGATTTGCTGAGTACGGTGTTGTAGGTAGGAGACGAACCATTTGTAGGCGGTATCATTGAGGCCGAAACGGGTCCTAAGCACATTGAGTAGGGCTGCATGGTTGACTGTATCGAACGCTGCGGAGAGATCCAGGAGGATAAGAAGGCAGGACTCGCCATTATGAAGTGAGTGGTGGATGTCATCGATGACATTGAGCATTGCCGTTTCGGTGCTGCAGCCTTTCCTGAAGCCTGATTGAAAGGGATCAAGTAGGTTGAAGTTTTCGATGTGTTTGTCTAGTTGTAGTAGGACACATTTTTCAAGGACCTTTGAGAGAAGTGGGAGGTTAGTGATGGGGCGGAGATTGTTTAGGTCATTGGGGTCGGCATTGGGGTTTTTGATTATGGGAGAGATTTGTCCAAGTTGAAGGGAGGTGGGGACACAGCCAGTGGAGAGAGAGGTGTTGATGATTGTGGTCCAGTATGGGGTGAAGATGTGTTTAAGGGCAGGGACAAGGTTAGAGGGTAAGGGGTCTTTTGTGTGGGAGGACGGTTTAAGATTACCAATTATTTTAAGGACTTCTAGCTCGGTCACTGGGAGGAAGTTGAGCAAGGAGGCATTGTTCTTTAATTGTGAATTAGGGAGTTGGTTTCCGGAGAGGTAGCAGGGTCAGCTGGTCGAGGGGATGTGGGGTAGGCATTTGAGGTGAGGACGGGTTTGCATTGGGAGTTGGAGGGGAGCTGTGTGGAGCGGAAGGATTGATCAATTTTGGCTATTTTTTCTGAGAAGAAGTGGGAAATTTCTTCACATCTGGCTGAGGAGGCGGTCAGATTTGGAGGTGCGGGGGAAGTTTGGTTACGAATGATTTTGAAGAGTTCCCTAGGTCTGTTTTTGGCATGATCAAGTTGAGTGCGGAAGAAGGAGGCCTTTTCCTTGAAGATGTGTTTTTGTACATGGATCTAGCATGTCTGAGGAGTGCAAGATGGGCGGGAGAGGGATGGTGTCTCCAGGTTCTTTCCGATAGTCTGAGTGACCGTCTTTCGTTATTAAGCTCGGTATTAAACCAAGAGTTGGAGGGGGTGGTTCTTTGGTTTTTGAGTTTGGGCGGGGCTAGTTGGTCCAGAATACCAGAGACAGTATTGTTAAAGTGTTCAGTGAGCTCATTGGCATTTTGTGAGGGGGGAATGAGAAGAAGTTGAGTTTGGAGTTTAGACTCAAGAACACCCGGGGGATATGTTTTAGATTTCTGGTCAGTTTCTTGGGTCTGTTAATTTTGGAGTTGGGGAGGTTTGCTTTGGTAGCAATGGTGAACAGTATAAGGTGATGGTCGGACCAGTCAATGGGGACGATATTGGTCACGGAGGTCAGATCTTCGTTGGAAAGAATGGCGTCTAGGATGGCTCCTTTGGTGTGTGTCGGGGACAGGCATAGTTGTTTGGAGTTCATTTATCTCAAGTAGATTGGTGAGGAGGGAGATAGTGGGATCATCGGTATCGTTCCAATGGAGGTTGAGATCCCCAAGAAAGATATTTTTTGATTTGGATAATGAGGATTGTGTCAGGAGCTCAGATAAGTCCTCGATGAAGGGCTGGGGGGGGCCCGGAGGGCGATAGATGTTGTGTAGACGAATTGGGTGGGAATTTTGGGTTGTCAGTTCAGCTTCCAGGTATTCGCAGGAGGAGTAGCCTGAATTATTGACAAGGGATAGTTGAAGTTCATTTTTAAAGATAATGGCTAGACCACCCCCAACTCTGTCAGGTCTATCTTTTCTCAGAATAGAGTATCCCGGGGGGAGAGTAGGTCAAGTATGCTCGTTGAGTGGTCTTTGAGCCAGGTTTCTGTGAGGAATGCAATGTCAATGGATTCACTCAGGATAGTTTCCGAAATTTCCGTGGCATGTTGGACTGCGGAGCGACAGTTGACAAGCATACATGTAAGTGGTGTGGGGTTGCATATGGTGGGTGGGCAAGTGTGGATCGACGTGAGTTGAGGCGGTGGTGTGGGGGAAGTGGGGGAGGAGGGGATTCTATTAGTCCCTAAGATAACAGAGATGTGGGAGTAGGGGAGTGGAGAATTGGTGGTTGGTAAGCTAGGAAGGTAAGAGTTGCATAGGTCTGAGAGATCGGACGGGGAGAGATGGTTCGATGTGCGGTGAGGTCTGTGTATACGGCAGCGGAGAGGAGTCGATCTCCAATGATTGTGTTTGGTGTTGGGGATTTTCGAGGGGAATTTTTGGGGGGGTGTTTTGGGGGGGATTTTTGGGCAGGGCTGGTGGGGATTTTATGGTGAAGGAGGGTTCTGGAGCTGAGGGAGATAAAGTCTTTCCTGAGTTGGGAGAATTTAGTAATCAAATTAGATAGGTCAAGTTCGATGTTTTGTAGGTTCTGGGCAATTAAGGTGAGCGGAGGTATTGAGGGGGGTGGTCTGGGTTAGTTACGGAGGGTGGATTGATGTGTGGGGGGGGAAATAGGGAAGTGAGTGTGGAATGAGGGGTGATGGGGCTGTTAGTTGTGAGGGGTTCGGTAATCAAATTGGATAGGTCAAATTCAGTGTTATGTAGGCTCGTGTCAATTGCGGTGGAGGGGGTACTGAAGGGGCGTGGGCGGGGGTAGGGAAAGATCAGGGTTAGTTGCAGAGGGTGGACTGATGTGAGAGGGGGGAGTTAGGGTAGTGGGAGTGGAGTGAGGGGTGACGGGCTGTGAAATGGGAGGGGTTCAGTACACAATTTAGATAGGTCGAGTTCACTGTTGTGTAGGTTCGGGGCAAGTAGGGTAAGGGGAGGTATTGACGGGGCGGGGGGAATGGAATGAACTAGGGGTAGGGAGTGGTCTGGGTTAGTTGCGGAGGGTGGACTGAGGTGAGAGGGGGAGATAGGGTGGAGGGTGTGGAGTGAGGGGTGTCGGTGCTGTGAGGTGGGAAGGGTTGGGCTAGGTTAGACATCAGGTTGAGAGCCTCTTGCATGTAATATCAGGGTCAGTCAATCCTTCGCACCATTTGAATGCCATGGTGAAAAAAGTAGCCCTATATGTGGATGATTTGATGGTCTTTACAAGGGAGGGCACCAATATTCTACCTATACTGGAGTAACTCCTATTGGATTTTGGGAAGGTCTCTGGCTATTTAATAAACTGTCAAAAAACTGAAATTATGTCCTGGAACACGCAATCTAAGAACTCACTGATCAAGCAAGAAATTAGATATTTAGGGGTGCAAATCACCCAGGACATGACCAAGTTAGCCCAGGTAAACCTTGAGCTAAAAATGAAAGAGACAAGAGTATTATTAAAATCTTGGGACAGACTTCCTCTCACTGTCTTGGGTCGCTCCAATCTGGTTAAAATGTCAATATTGCCAAAATTCACATTTATCTTTGACGCGATTCCTTTATCTTTTAATCCTATAACATTAAAAACACTGCAAGGAGACATATCCAGTTTTATCTGGTCTAACAAGGGAGTGAGATTCGCCTGGAAGAAACTGCGAAGCTCAAAGGTGGAAGGTGGAATCGCAAGCCCCGACTTTTGTTTCTATTGCTGGGCTTTCCAGTTAAAAAATGTAAGATCTCTTTTTTTTGGCTCCTCATGTGTTCCTCCTTTTATGCAAGCTATGACGAATATTCCTCCCTGGGGTGGCGATGGCTTTCTTTTTAAGTTCGGTCATCCCAAGTTTTTAAAAAAAGTCAAACTAAAAGTTCTGAGATCAGCCAGTGAACTCAGGTAGCAGATTAGAAGAATCTTAAAGATCCCATATTACAGCTGTGGAGCCCCTATCTGGAATTTCCCAGGCACACCTTTGTGCCTTAAACACAGTTTGACTGCACCGTTGATGGAAGAAGGGATTGATAAATGGGGTCAACTTTTACAAAACACCAAGCTACTCCCCTGGGGTCTTCTAAGTAATATTACGAACCAGAGGCTGTCTAGGTTCAAATGTTACCAACTATCAAGCTGGGCCGCTAGTTTGGGTAAAGGTGGGGGGGGGGCGAAGATTCTGAAGATATTCTGCTGGGCCCCCTCCACCAGCTTAAAGAAGTCTCTAAATGGTACTGGATGCTTGTAACAGGGGACCCTTCACCAACGCATATGGGAGAGCCCTGGAAGAGAGACCTGCCTTCGATCGACATAACATTTTTATGGCAAGTATTGATGCACACTTTAAGAAGTGTTGTTAAAGCAGCTCCTCACAGAAGAAATCATCTGTTTACACTCCACAGAGCAAACTGGACCCCTAAAAGGCTTTCAAAATTGGGTGGTGAAAAAGTGAAGCTCTGCCTGAAGTGTGCCTCCTCGATGGGGGATGACTTGCATATGTTTCAGCAGTATCCCCAGATCCAGGGCTTCTGGCAAGACGTTGGTAAGACCATCTCAGAGGTTTTGGGGCAAGAAATTGAGGTAAGCCCAGCTCTAGTTATTTTGGGGGTTCTACCGAAGAGAGTGTTAGCTGTAAACTTTCCAAATTTCAAGCATACTTGCTATTTATTTTAATCCTTCTGGCAAGGAGAGAAATCTGCTTGAAATGGGTATCGCCTGTGCCTCTGGCATTTTTGGACTGGGTTAATTCAATTATTAGAGTTAATAAGCTGGTTCATGGGTGTCGCTCTAAAAAAAGAATCAGATTTTGGGGCGGATTGAGAGGAGTGGACTTACAGACCACATAATACATAATATAATCTCCTAAAACTGTTTCAATGATTATGAAATAAGCAAGTTGAAGATAATGAGGTTGAACCTTGGGAAGGTTGCTACACTCCACCTCTTGTTCTTGCCCAGGTATCTTGAGGTTGGCCCTTGTAGGAACCTTAGAGGTGGTAAGGTAACAGTCAAAGTTGAAGCCTCACTCCATAGGTGCCTTTAAAGAGGCCGTACTCTCTAAAAGACAACTATTTATTTATGAATGAGGACAAAAAAAGATCAACATTATTTTCAATGGTCCTAGTGAAATGTAGGAAAACCATTAAATAGATGCATCCAGAATCTTGAAATATTGAGTAATGATGAGAGATTTTAATTGATGGTATGCAGCTGTAAAAATAAGGTGATTGTATGGCATGAAAGATGATAAAGTACCCAGAAGCATGGAGAATGTTCTCCAAAGATCTTTTTCCCTTGAAAGTGCTAGTCAGAGGTAGTCAGTAGAAAAAAAAGAGAAATGCCTAAATGAGCTAACATATTGAGATGGTATTGATGTTAAGTGTATTACTGGCAAGAGAAGTGATGAGCATAAAAATTCGCTAACGTTAGGAACTGTAAACCAAACAATTTGTTTGAAGCCTTACATATGTGTAACTGCTTTGCCATAATTTTGTTTTGAAAGGCGTAAGTAACAAAGAACTTGGCTAGGTTTTGCAAACAATGGTACATACATATTTCAATGTATACCAGAGAGGCTATTCACTACAATACTTATCGTTAGGCCTAGCATCCTTGGCATCATTTACTCACGGACCTCCTGTTTTTGCTGGCTTTGTTGTTTGCTGGCCTTTGAACTTTGCACACTTTATCACTGCTAACCAGTGCTAAAGTGCCTGTGCTCTTTCCCTAAAACATGGTAACATCAGCTCCTACCCAATTGGCATATTTAATTTGCTTATAAGTCCCTAGTAAAGTGCACAACCTGTGCCCAGGGCCTGTAGAATAAATGCTACTGGTGGGCCTGCAGCACTGATTGTGCCACCGACTTAGGTAGCACTTTAAACATGTCTCAGATCTGCCATTGCAGAGCCTGTGCGTAGAGTTTAACCTGCCATTTTGACCTTTCAAAATTAATCTTTTGCCTGGCCCAATCTTTCCTTTTTAATACATATGTCACCCCTGGAGTAGGCCCTGAATAGCCAAGAGGGCAGGGTGCAATGTATTTGAAAAGCAGGACATGTGCTTTTAAGTTTACATGTCCTAGTAGTGAAAAAACTTAAATTTGTTTTTAAGTACTGAAAGGCATATATCTCCCATAGGATAACATTGGGATTCACTTATTACATTTTATAAGGGTAATTAATTTCCAAATGGGAAGCTATAACTAGTTCAAGTCTGGTGTCTCTGGAATCCTAATTTAAAATCCTAGCTGATGGTTAAGTAGGATTTTAAATTACAATTTTGAAAATGCCACTTTTAGAAAGTTCAACACTAAAGGGGCCTAGCTACTGATTCATGGTACTGTAATTTAATTTAAACAGACACACAAAAAGAAGAACCATTGCCTGAATCCCATTGGATCTGGTTATTTATTTAACCTTTACTTTTTTTCATATCAAGACTGTTTTAAATAATTTTATGAACGTCTGGATATTAAGGATACATTTTTTAAACAAATATCAAACAAATAAACACAATTGTACAAATACACAAAACATTAATGTAACCAAAGAATATACAATACACAAACAACAATTTCTTTGCACAATTAATAAATATTTACAACTCTGCCTTTGAAGCTTTTGCAATTTAGCTACAAAAAGGCATACAATAGACCCTTTAAGCCTTATGTACTTTCACCAAAAAAGGGCGTAAAACACTGAAAGTGCTGACGCGTTTCGAGGCCCAGTGATACTCATGGGGCTCTCATCAGGGCTTCTGGCTTTATGTCTGACTCAATGTGCAGATGGCATCTAATAAATAAACATGACAAAATAAAAAAGTGTCAGTGCATTATGGAACCTTTCTTGCCTTGCCTTTATCTATTTTCAAAATGTGCACGATAAATTACCTGCTAGTGGTAAATTGTATTGCAGCAATTTCTAAATCGAGCAAGGCTTATTTCTTATTTAATCGGGAGCAGGCTGTAAGAATAAAAGCCAGCATATTAGCACAGGGGTAAACCTTCACTATTTTCTCTGACTCATTGTGGAAAAGAGGGAAAGTTTATCTCGTACCCGGGTTTAAATAGTGTTGTGCCTCTCTACTTGCACCGCTATTCTCAAGGTCTCTGGAAGGACTCAACCATCCGGTACACTTCTTTCCTGTTAACGACATATGATTGATTTTTAAGTTACACGTTTATTGTGCTGCACAAATGTTACCGCAAATGCGTTTTATAGTTCATTTCCTTACTTCATTTTCTCAAGGCGTCTTTCCTTGCCAAGAACCTTCTTTCCACTCCAGATGAAAGCGTGACGAGTCACGTCTCTGCTCCCATCGAGACTTCCTGTTTGTTCGCAATTTCAACAGTACACCGGCTAAGTGGCTTATGGGCATTGTGGTTCAATTTACGTACGTGATAGTTCAGTCATTTCGTTTAAACCTGTGACGGTACAATTGAATTTTAAAATGAGATACGCTTCCTTTTGGAGGAGCAATTCATCAGGATCACCGCCTCTTGCCTTTCTCGTAATCCCTGTTAGGACAGTCCCTTTCAGGTCCTTTTCGCTGTGATTTTCTTCTATAAAGTGGGGGACCATGGGGGCATTTAGCACTTTCTTTTTGATTCTGGATCTATGCTGTTCAGCAGGGGTGACTTATATGTATTAAAAAGGAAAGATTGGGCCAGGCAAAAGATTAATTTTGAAAGGTCAAAATGGCAGGTTAAACTCTACGCACAGGCTCTGCAATGGCGGGTCTGAGACATGTTTAAAGGGCTACCTAAATTGGTGGCACAATCAGTGCTGCAGGCCCACCAGTAGCATTTATTCTACAGGCCCTGGGCACAGGTTGTGCACTTTACTAGGGACTTATAAGCAAATTAAATATGCCAATTGGGTAGGAGCTGATGTTACCATGTTTTAGGGAAAGAGCACAGGCACTTTAGCACTGGTTAGCAGTGATAAAGTGTGCAAAGTTCAAAGGCCAGCAAACAACAAAGCCAGCAAAAACAGGAGGTCCGTGAGTAAATGATGCCAAGGATGCTAGGCCTAACGATAAGTATTGTAGTGAATAGCCTCTCTGGTATACATTGAAATATGTATGTACCATTGTTTGCAAAACCTAGCCAAGTTCTTTGTTACTTACGCCTTTCAAAACAAAATTATGGCAAAGCAGTTACACATATGTAAGGCTTCAAACAAATTGTTTGGTTTACAGTTCCTAACGTTAGCGAATTTTTATGCTCATCACTTCTCTTGCCAGTAATACACTTAACATCAATACCATCTCAATATGTTAGTTCATTTAGGCATTTCTCTTTTTTTTCTACTGACTACCTCTGACTAGCACTTTCAAGGGAAAAAGATCTTTTGAGAACATTCTCCATGCTTCTGGGTACTTTATCATCTTTCATGCCATACAATCACCTTATTTTTACAGCAGCATACCATCCATTAAAATCTCTCATCATTACTCTATATTTGAAGATTCTGGATGCATCTATTTAATGGTTTTCCTACATTTCACTAGGACCATTGAAAATAATGTTGATCTTTTTTTGTCCTCTTTCATAAATAAGTAGTTGTCTTTTAGAGAGTACGGGCTCTTTAAAGGCACCTATGGAGTGAGGCTTCAACTTCGACTGTTACCTTACCACCCCCAAGGTTCCTACAAGGGCCAACCTCAAGATACCTGGGCAAGAACAAGAGGTGGAGTGTAGCAACCTTCCCAAGGATCAACCTCATTGCCTTCAACTTGCTTATTTCATAATCATTGAAACAGTTTTAGGAGATTATATTATGTATTATGTGGTCTGTAAGTCCACTCCTCCCAATCCGCCCAAAATCTGGTTCTTTTTTTAGAGCGACACCCATGAACCAGCTTATTAAATCTAATAATTGAATTAACCCAGTCTGAAAATGCCAGAGGCACAGGCGATACCCATTTCAAGCAGATTTCTCTCCTTGCCAGAAGGATTAAAATAAATAGAAAGTATGCTTGAAATTTGGAAAGTTTACAGCTAACACTCTCTTCGGTAGAACCCCCAAAATAACTAGAGCTGGGCTTACCTCAATTTCTTGCCCCAAAACCTCTGAGATGGTCTTACCAACGTCTTGCCAGAAGCCCTGGATCTGGGGACACTGCTGAAACATATGCAAGTCATCCCCCATCGAGGAGGCACACTTCAGGCAGAACTTCACTCCTTCACCACCCAATTTTGAAAGCCTTTTAGGGGTCCAGTTTGCTCTGCGGAGTGTAAACAGATGATTTCTTCTGAGAGGAGCAGCTTTAACAACACTTCTTAAAGTGTGCATCAATACTTGCCATAAAAATGTTATGTCGATCGAAGGCAGGTCTCTCTTTCAGGGCTCTCCCATATGCGTTGGTGAAGGGTCCCCTGTTACTAGCATCCAGTACCATTTAGAGACTTCTTTAAGCTGGTGGAGGGGGCCCAGCAGAATATCTTCAGAATCTTCGTCCCCCCCCCACCTTTACCCAAACTAGCGGCCCAGATTGATAGTTGGTAACATTTGAACCTAGACAGCCTCTGGTTCGTAATATTACTTAGAAGACCCCAGGGGAGTAGCTTGGTGTTTTGTAAAAATTGACCCCATTTATCAATCCCTTCTTCCATCAACGGTGCAGTCAAACTGTCTTTAAGGCACAAAGGTGTGCCTGGGAAGGTCCAGATAGGGGCTCCACAGCTGTAATATGGGATCTTTAAGATTCTTCTAATCTGGTACCTGAGTTCACTGGCTGATCTCAGAACTTTTAGTTTGACTTTTTTTAAAAACTTGGGATGACCGAACTTAAAAAGAAAGCCATCGCCACCCCAGGGAGGAATATTCGTCATAGCTTTCAGAAAAGGAGGAACACATGAGGAGCCAAAAAAAAGAGATCTTACATTTTTTAACTGGAAAGCCCAGCAATAGAAACAAAAGTCGGGGCTTGCGATTCCACCTTCCGCCTTTGAGCTTCGCAGTTTCTTCCAGGCGAATCTCACTCCCTTGTTAGACCAGATAAAAGTGGATATGTCTCCTTGCAGTGTTTTTAATGTTATAGGATTAAAAGATAAAGGAATCGCGTCAAAGATAAATGTGAATTTTGGCAATATTGACATTTTAACTAGATTGGAGCGACCCAAGACAGTGAGAGGAAGTCTGTCCCAAGATTTTAATAATACTCTTGTCTCTTTCATTTTTAGCTCAAGGTTTACCTGGGCTAACTTGGTCATGTCCTGGGTGATTTGCACCCCTAAATATCTAATTTCTTGCTTGATCAGTGAGTTCTTAGATTGCGTGTTCCAGGACATAATTTCTGTTTTTTGACAGTTTATTAAATAGCCAGAGACCTTCCCATAATCCAATAGGAGTTACTCCAGTATAGATAGAATATTGGTGCCCTCCCTTGTAAAGACCATCAAATCATCCACATATAGGGCTACTTTTTTCATCCACCCATGGCATTCAAATGGTGCGAAGGATTGACTGACCCTGATATTACATGCAAGAGGCTCGATATATAGGTCAAAAAGCAATGGGGAGAGGGGGCAGCCCTGTCTTGTACCTCGCTCCAGCTTGATTGAATTTGTGAGATTCCCATTAACCACAATCCTTGCTGTAGGGGTCTTATAGATATTGCTAATGGCCCTAACAAAACAGGCCCTACCTAGCTACGTTGTTTTGGGCCTAACCTCTCTCTACAAAACTTTTAGAAAGTTGGCATTTTCTTGCCATAGACATTTGGTACCTGCAGCCTGTCTCCTGTCACATGACTGGGTGTAGTTGGAAGTTCGGCTTTGTATATTTCTCATGGACAGCCACACGCAATGGGAGCTTAGGTGTGACTGAGTGTGCCATCACTGGCAGTATGGGAGGGAGGACCTGGCCCAACCTCACTTACACCTGAATAGGCTGTGTCCTTTCCCCACACAAAGGGCTGTATACCCCCTGTTGTTAGTCTGGAACCAGGACAGGGAAGGCAGGGCACCTTATGCACTTCAAAGGCAGGTCTCTAGAAGCTTCTCCCCACTTCAAAGGCACAACTGTGTATAATAGAAGGGCCTCAGACACCATCACTTCAGTACACTTTTTGACCTGTGGATACTCTGCCAGGAAGAAGGACTACTGTGCTGCTGAAGGACTGCCACTCTGCTGGTCTCCTGTTTTGCTGTGGTGACCTGCTGCCCTCTTGCCAGAGTGAGAAGGACTGGACATGAATCTCTTGAACCCAGAACCTAGAGTGACTCCAAGGGCTAGTTGGCTGCCCCCCTAATCTGAAGCCTCAGGGACAGAGCAGGCCTCCAACAACCTAGCACCTGCACCTGGACTCTGCCATCTGTGAGTCCACCCTCCCAAGTGGTGCCACCCCAGTTCTGGACCCCTGGAGCTGGGCCTAAGGCACTTGCCAGCAGGCCCAATGCATCTTCCCAGCTGCGTGGTGCATTCCCGAGCAGAACCGACGCATCTCCTCGGCTGAGCAGCGCATCCTTGAGCAAACCCGATGCATTGCCATTGCTGCGTGGATTGGACCCATCAGAAAGACTCGCTTCACCCCCGCAGTCTTTGGAACTGACGCATCGCCTGCGGCGCATCTCCAGCCCAGGTCCTTCCATCTCTCTTCAACGCATCATGGACGACGTGGGACTCCTCATCACAGCCTCGCAGCTCCTCAAAACTAATGCATCGCTAGCTGCGCACCGCGTCTCCGATGCCAGGACTGCACATCGCAAGCTCCGTCGACAGGAACCTCAACAATGATGCAATATGACCTCGCACTGCAGTCTCGCCGCATCTCGGAATTGATGCATCACTCAGGCTGCGTGGCACATCTTTGACGCGGCTCAACCCAACGCTCCACAACCACGATTTACAGTACTTTTTTCAGCTGGCCTTACTGGGTTCCTGTAGCCAATCTCGCTCTTCATTGCGGGCGGTCTGAACTTGTGACTTTGTCCCGGTCATGCACGGCCAGATACACCTTGTGGGTGCTTTGTGCTTTTTGTCGCTATTTTCACTAGAATTTAATATCTCTGGTTTTACTGATTAGATTTTTCTCGCTTTGGTCTTGTTTTAGTTATTAAAACTACTCTATTTTTCTAAGTCTGCTGTGGGATCTTTTGTGTGGTGTTTTCACTGTTTTACTGTTTGAGGTGTTGCACAAATACTTTACACATTGCCTCTAAGTTAAGCCTGACTGTTCTGTGCCTAGTTACCAGAGGGTTGAGTACAGGTTAATTTGGAGTTCACTTGTGCCTTGCCCTGTCTAGGATTGTGGTTGCTGCTTGACCAGGGCTCAACCAACAACCCAATTTCTAACACTTAGTTCTTATTTACATTTACTTAAAAATACCACGTGTGTAAATGGCCAGAGCATTGGCTATGTGGCTTGGACTGAAGACAATCCCTGCTTCCAGATGACCAGCTCTCTGAAGGCAGCCAACTTCTGCAGCGCACAGTGGCCTGGCCAGATCCTTTGCTCCCCCCTCTATGGGCAGCCATCCCCTCCCTGCTGCACACGCCCTTTGGCAATGGGCAGCAGGGGGTTGCAACAGGGCCAGAGCCTTACCTTGCATGGGAAGCTAACCTTAACTGTGCATGGTCTTCTGTCATGCACAGGAATGAATTAATCAAAGGGTCTGGATTGCTGGCTCTGCTCTCACCCTTCTACGTAAGCCGAGTAAGGTTCAGGATTTTCAAATCCCATGATAAAAATATATTATGATAGAAGCAGTGACACCTAGAAATCGCTTCACAACATCTAGCTGCCAGCCATCTTTAGGAAAATTATAATAATCACACAAGCTGAAGAAAATAACATGTGGAAAATGAAAACGAGATTCTAGCACACTAAAAACCAAGTGTCTCATTGTTTGAGTTAGAGCATTAATTAATGACAATGGCAGCTTTGAATCCCAGTTTATGGTTAGGATTTGGCAGTGACTTTAAAACTTGGACTGTTGCATACTGACAATGGATCAACAGCTTCACATCATAGCTGATAAAAAGGTACTGAAAAGGTAGAGGGTGGGGTCTGACCATCAAGAAAAATTGGTGTGTGGACCCATTGTCAGAAAGGAAATGCACTAGGATTATGCAGGACCTATGAACATCTGGACAGGACATATGCCAGTCATTAGTACTTATGCATAACAAGGCAGGGTAGGAGTTCCCCCAAACATGGCTCGGTCACACTTCTTCTGACACACAAGCCACTGAAAGTGGTGATGGATCTGTTCTCAAAGTGGATAATTCATATAAAATCATTAAACAGTTTTAAGAAGACAGGGTGACCACTCAAATGTTCTTATCTTGTAGATATGTTTTTAGCAGCCTTCTTTCAGCCCCTGTAGAAGGAAGATAGGTAAGGCAGAGGGCTCCCACACAGGCAAAGTCAAAAGTAGTAACAGGAGAGGTGAGTAGAGATTTAGCAGGGAGGAACAGGTCAGAGCGCATCTCCTTGTTCTAGAAGAACCACAACAGGGTGAATTTAGGTCACAGTCAATGGAGATATTATTTTGATATCAATAATTCCAGTTTATGTGCTCTATGTTTCTCAGTTGGGCAGTTGCGCACCCTCAAAACATTCAAGTGCTTTCCAATTGGTAGAAGATCCAACCAGTCAGGTTAGGGCTGACGTAGAGCAAGATCACAGCAGGGTGGAAGATCCTTCTCCTACCTCGCAGCAAAGACCTGGAACACCCTGCCTCTCCACCTCTGGCAATCACCATCACTGCCTCAATTCAGGAAGGACCTCAAGTTCTTTGACTTAACCACAGCGCCTTCAATGGACCAGCGCTCCCAGCGCCTTGAGACCATTACGGGCGAGTAGTCCCACTTTACAAGCCAGTGATTGATTGATTGAGTATTGACTTTTCCCTTCTCACAGAGAATGCTGGATAGAACAGGCCTTACCCTGCACCCAGGAAGGTTTATCATCCAAGCTTACCTGGCAAACAAACTAGCCTCGTCTTTGGGGCAATGCCGGGCCAGTTGCCAGAATATTGCAAGACTGGAGGCAAACATTCAAAGAAGGAACTTCAGAAGGCAAGCCTTCCCTGTTTATGCTCCAAAAATCTGGAACAGCATCGCTATCAACATCATATCACCATTAACTCCCCTACAACTCAGAAAAAGAGCACTACCCCTGAGCCAACAGTCTACCTTTGACCTTTCCTTAATAATTCTTTCTGCACAGTGGTGGGGCTCTCTGTTCAATGCTCTGTTGGTCTCAAGCTAGATTTGTGCTCTTCAAATGGCAACAAATACATACATACATGCCATCTGCTACCTATGTGACACAGTTACATTCTCCGTGGAGTAGTTCTGGCTAAAGAAATAGACGGGGTGGCCTTCCCCTTTTCTTTCTTTGCAAGCAATAGACATCTTCTATCTTGCATTCATTTTTCAGTCAAAATATGTTTGAGGAAACCTATGGGGATGCAATATCCATGTATATAGTAGAGGATTTATGCCCTAACACGTATTGACACCTGTGCCAGTTTGCCATGTTGCATAAAATCCTGATTTGGTGGGGGCTATATGGATAGCTGGATGATGAAGACAAAGACACCTATGCCCCCCAAACTACATGGAAAAGAAAGGAACAGGGCAACTGAGGGAAAAATGGACAGGACTACAGTGCTGCTTCTGCGGTAAAGCACATTTTATATTAAAACATGAACGTACTAGGTATATTTCATAAAACATTGAATGCATTATATATTCTTCAAAACTTTCTTTAACACCACATTGAATGGTGTTCAGTTAGACTATTCAAGTAGATCAGTGCTCAGTGGTGATGTTACATTATGAAACTACAGCTCTAGGAAACACATTTATGTAAGAGACTTTGCTTGTTACATACAGTATAATGACCATACATTCATCTCATCCATACACTACTCATGCTCTAAGAATCATACGGTCTCATCCTAAGCACCATTCCCACCTATTATCTGACTTTAATTTACACTGTCAACACACAAAAGAGGAAACACTGGATAGGTCAATGACATTGATATTCTACTCATTGGTAGTTTGCAGTTCCCCAAATGTAGTTGGCACTTGCATCAGCTCTGCACTGGTTGATAACATGTTTTCTGGAGTTTGACAGAACATCTGCTGACCATTGGTGTGGCATCAGCCAGTTGAGTAGCCACAGGGGGCAGGAAGATTGGTGATCTACCTCTATAGTCAATGAAGACCAAGACCACTGAATACCTGATTTCTAAAGTCGTGTGTGGGCTAACAGAAGGGTTGTCTAAGGACGAATTGGGGTGTTTTAAGATCAGAGGATGCTGTCAGAAGACCAGATGTTTTTTGTCTGGAGGTGAGTTCCAAGGGTTGCTGAGGGCCGCTAGGTATGGAATGAGGGACTTTTGATGGCTCCTGGGGGTGACTAAAGCATGCTAATGACCTCCAAGGACCAGCTTCAAGAGTGTTAGGACCAGATTGTGGTGACTGAAGACAGGTTGGGGGTTATCAATGGCATTCTGGAGGTATCTGAAAGCATTCTAAAGGTGTTTGATGGCTGGCTGGAAATGCCTAAGGACTTGTTCAGGATATTGGTACTGTGAATGCATTAGAAGGCATGCTCATGGACTCTGATGGCTACTGGATATGTCTGAGGCCATACGAGGGGTCTCTGAGAGCAGAATTAGGTAGTTTAAGTACCAGCTGGTGATATCTTAATTTAGGCTCAGGGGATGATGAGCATTGTTAAAGTCTAAATATATGTGTCTAAAGGACAGACTGAGGGCCTGCTATTGGTCTCAGCAGTCCTGACTGGGTTTTTGAGAGAGGGTTTGGGTGTGTCTGAAGAAAAAGTGAGAGGTCTCTATGGGTAATTGCAGATGTGTAACGGCAGGCTTCATGTCTATATATCAGTGGGTATGGAGGGATCCCTGAGATCTGGTTTATGGAGTTTGATTGTGTGCTGGATATGTTTGCCTGTGTGATGGAGCTGCCTAATGGCAGATCCACGGTTTCTGGGGCCTGTGTATACAGGGGTTGTTCGTGGGCTTGCCAAGGGGCTGAGGGCCATCTAAAATGTTGAAGGGCCAGCTGGGGGTCTATGATAAAACATGTGAGCCATTGAGAGTGAGGGGACAGCCACGGGGCTATCTTCAGATGACCGAGGGCAAACTGAGAGTGGCTAAGGAGCAGCTTCATATGAAGATTTGCTGATAGCCTCTGAGTGCTAGTTTATGGTATCTCAAGGTTAGCTGGGGGTGTTTGAGACATTCTAATGTATTTTGGGGCCTGTCGAGTGTGATTAATTTCTCAATTAGTTCCTCTAGGGAACAGTTGGGAGAGTGTAAGGTACAGCTACTGTGACTGATAGCAAGCTGTGGATCACTGAAGGTAAGCTGGTGTTTTTAAGATCATGCTGGATGTTTCTTGCCACTGTAAGAGTCACCGGCACTAGTCACAGACACCAGGCCTAGCTGAAAGTCTCAGCTAAGCATACCCACAGTGTTGTGTGAAAGGCCTGATTCACAGCATGCTCCACTGCTACTCCTCTGAGGTTTGTTTGTGATTTTGCAACACTTACATGTCTGTTGGATTTTTTGACGAATACAGCCTATGTCATTTCGTTTTTAGTGGATTAATATTTCATTTTGGTCAGAGTGAATGCATCTGTGAATTAGTTGTGTTTCAAACTGGATTTTTGTGCGCAGTTTTAAACATCTCCAGTACCCACTTTACTTTTCATTTTCATAGTTTATGTTTTTGTTGCTTTCGATGGCAATTGCACTGATAGGGCTCATCCCTTATAATATTGCTAATTTAGGTAGAAGAGTCATCGTTTTATGCTAAACATGATATTTTAACAATAACCCTCTTAAAATGTTTTTGATTCCAATGTAAGTTACTTGTGGAATTAAACCCAAAACTATCCCCATTTTATTCACTACATATCTCTCTCAGATGTTCCAAAATTACAGTAGGCAAAGGAGAGTTTGTGTAGTGACAATGTAAGCTGCTTTGTTTTGGTATATTTCAGAAACCAAACATGCGTAAACATAACACAACACTAATTGTACCGACCTGTCCCTGTCTTCGTGCTCGGGCGCAGAGAGGACCTAAATGTCAATGTTTTCATTCTTTTAGGACCCTCTTGTAGACCACTTTAATGTATAAAGGTATATTTTTGAAGGTCTCAAATGTGTTCTTTTTTTAATTGCTGCTTGTAGATCCAGTATATTTTTTTACTAGCACTTTGTGTACTCATTGCTGAGTTTTATAACACATGACACTTACTTTCTGTATACATGCATTTTTTATAATTATTTATCAGAACGATTCCAAAAGGAACCAATAAAAAAAAACAATTTAAGAGACCTCTATTTAATTCAAGGGAACCAGAACATATGATGTACTTTGCTCCCATTTGCAGTACATTCTAGGAAAATGTTTTACGAAAATGGTTGGCCCCACGTCCAGGGGTATGTTTTCTCCTTGTACCCTAGTGTTTTAAAAAAAAAATGCACTCCCCTCAGTACTTTAGCTATTAGGTTCTATCTTGCTGTGACCTGTGTTTATGTATGCGCTGTGACGTCACTACATTTAACTCGACTTTTCCTGCTTATGCCTGCCATTCATCCTGACCAATTATGCCTGCATCCGCCCCACGACATTTGTTATAATTTGTCCCTCTGTTCTGGTAATGCTGTCAGCTCCCCTGCTGCTGCGGCTAGGGCCCAAAGTGTGTCAAAGGGTTCAAGGGACAAGAAGTCCCCTAGTCTACGAGTGTTTCAAGAATTCCACAGCACCCTCTCTGATAAACTCCATTCCACAAACAGCAGATTGCATAGCTGAGGATTCTGGTTTCAGATTCTAATGTGCTGGGACATTTTCACGGCAGTGACAATGATCATTAGATACACATTAAGAAATCCATTCATTGCGCACACACTACAACTGTGAACTCATTAGTGTTCTGCATAATAAATAAGATCAAAATGCACTGCCTTTCTGCAATCAAGGTTGCTTAATCTGTCTATTGGTTAATGAATGTAAGCTGCATTTTAAAAATGGACAATTTTGAGCCTACAAATGTGCTTGTACACAATTTTCTGAGAATCGCAGGCTTTTTTAATGATTGCTAATCTGAAGTTCTGACAAACGTTTTCAACTGATTTGATATATTTTACAACCAGTTCAATCTACTGTGTGTATATTCTATTTTATGGAAAATGTTTCTATAGACTTAAGATGCTAACAGACAAGGCGCCGATACCCCATAGCCCTTTCTGCCCCCCGGCATGCAAGTGACACATTAAATGAGCGACCCAAACAAAAGACCAGGACACCAGATTTTTGTTGGAGGAAACTTGCTGCAGGTTTATTTTGCACATGTAGGCAAGACAAAATTGAGTTAGCTTATGGGTGATCCAGGACGGCCAGTGGATGAGCAACCTATACTGACCACCCACCTGATCGGTCAAATAGCGCCTGGTCTACATACCAATGGGCGCTATATATTTGGGGGTTCTCACCCTGTGACCCCCTAACACTGAACTCATGCGAGGTGGAGTAGCAGTACCGGGCAAGCCCCCAGTTGTTCAGGTTTACAACTGCCCATGGGATTAACAGTGCCGTTGCTTTTTTCATCGGGGTCCTGCCATAAGGCCTCGCGGGCAGATGGCCAGGAGCACACCGTGTTCCCTCTGTGGTTGTATTCTGCACCAGAAATCCTTGGATGGCCCCGTAACTCCGCCAAGCCCACAGGAGCGGCCACCGTCGCCCCTGGGGCCCCACAATGTTGCCTTGCCCACCATTTACCTGCATCCTGCTCTCTCCAGGACCTCCAGTAAGTCCAGCAGGAATATATCCGTGCCCTTGTTCAGTGAATTTCTGCATGGAGCTGTTGGTCCGTATCTGGGATGCCTCAATAGCCACCGCTGATCTGGCCCCCCCTCCAAAACCTGCGCAGGATAATGTCAGACCAAATAATCTTGCAAGACCCCATGCAGCTACTGATATCCACCAATGTTTCCTCTCATGGCGTGTACCAGGGGGTGCCTGCCAAGTGTGGTCAAATCTTTGCCCCAGGGGTACCTAGCTAACCCCTGGCGCAGTCTATTCTTGAGGTTTGTCCATCGCATGCCTGGAAAACCCATCCACATTATGTCAATGTGGGAAACGCCATGGTTTCAGTTCCTTGACTTTGCCCGCATTGCCACCCTTTCGACAAAGGAGTGGCCGATGACCCAGACTCTGACCCCTGGCAAGGAATAAAGCAAAATTGAGGCACTGTGTCAAACTTGTTCAATAAGTAAATGGAAACAGCATTCATAAACCAGCATCTCATCGTTAGTACACATAGCAATCACAAAAGCCTCTGTTTAGATAACACAATCAAGGCAGCTTCCTTTCGCCACTGGATTAACACTGGTACACAAGACAGACCACTGCAAACCTATTTACAAAGAGTGTGCCGCCTGGGGCCCTCTACGCGTTGCCCCTCCAATGAACCTGCTCCTCTTAAGCCCACCCTGACTGGTTGGCCATGTCTCAAAGCCTGATATAGTATAGCTTGTAGTGGTCCGACTCCCACTGGCCCAGTTTCTTGATGCTGTCAGGGGGGAGACCTACTTTGTGGGGTGTTGTTGCTCCTGTCCTAAATGAATATGTGGAATACTGTTTGGTTGTGTGGCCTACCATGCGGAGGCAGGATGACATAGCTTGGGTGAACTGGTGGCGGGTGAGTGGGGCATAATAAATAGATTCCTGTGGGGGGCCTGATGGCCAAATATGCTCTAACAAGTGCCACTTGGCAGTAGGCTGGGTCACCCAGTGTGGCCAGCACAATGGTCCTGCCCCGTCCCCTCTGGTTGGTCTTGGATCTACGGACCCTTATCTCCAGGGACACTTCCCGGCCTAAGATGTCCTCTTGGGCCAAGGCAGGCAGGCTGGTGTCCATCTTTGACCTGGCAATCAGTTTCTCACCCCTGAATGCCCCAAAGAAGGCTACTGCAAAGGTCGCTGAGAAGAGGGCCACCTCGTAGCTGGAATATGTGGCACTGTCGACCCAGTTCAGCATGTCCTTCAAGATGTCGAATTCAATCTGCGGCCTGCTGTCCGCTTGTCTATGCTCAGAGCGCCCCCAGCTTTTCAAGGCCGCTCTGAGGGGGAAAGAGGTGGTGGGGTCGGGGAAACCCTGTAGCTTCGCATGGTGGGCCACTGCTGCAAGGTGGCTTGTCCCCAGGAGTGGCTCTTTCCTTCCTCCCTGGCCCATAAAACAAATTCCTCTACACTTGCAGCCAACGAGTGGGCGCTGCCGTTGATGATCGCTGCCTCCCTCCTGAATGTGCAGATGTAGCTCCTGTACCTAACCCTTGTTCCAGGGGCAAGTTAGAGCTCACCTAGATTGGTGAGCCACGGGTCTACTGCAGGAGGCATCATAGGTGGTGCGGGAAAGGTGACATGCAGGTGTTCACCTGCGGCCACACAGCAAAGAAAAGTTGCCACTGGAATCAAGAAAGAGCATCTGCTACATTATGTTTTGCCCCTTCAATGTGTTCCCCTGTATACCTATACTCTGTGTTCCTATACAAACAACTCTGTGTTCCTATAAAAACAACTTTTTACCAGCTCCCTCATCAAACTCAGAACCATGGGGCAGGAGGCAGAGCGTGAGTTGATAGCCTGCACCACAGCCATGTTATCAGACCAGAAAGGACCCTCCTGTCAGCAAGGTCGTTGGGTCACAAGTGGAGGGAGGCCATTAAAGGGAACAATTCTAACACCATAATGTTTGATGTCACTTTCCTCTTTTGCCAGACATTGGGCCATTTCTGTGTGCACTTCTCTTTCCCAAATATGATACCAAAACCTTCTCTACCTGAAGCATCTGTGAATAGGGACAGTTCAGGACTGGATGCCCAGGGGGCCCTCCACAGCAGGGAGCCATTGAATTGCCTCAGGAACTGAGCCCACATTAGTAGGTCTTCCATCAGACCCTTGTTAAGCCTCACGAGGTGGTGTTTCTGGGTGACTTTTGCGGTTGCCCGGGCTAATCTCCTGGCAAAGACCCTCCCAGCAGGGATGATTCTAAATGAGGAATTCAGTTTGCGAATCAGCACTTGGATCGCACTCAATTTGACCTTCTCCTTTGCCAAATCCATCTCTATATCCGCCAGCAGCAACCTGATCTTCTCTTCAGCGAGCCTAGACCTGTCTTTAACCGTGTCCAATTCTATACCCAAATAAGTCAGCATCGTTGCTGGGCCCTCAATTTTCTCAGGGGCACCAGGGACACCCAGTTTCCCTGCTAGCTCTTGGAAAGTATGCAGGAAGGACAAGAAATCCTCTAGGCAGTGTGTGGACCAGCCCTTTGAATGTACCACTGCCACCACCCATTCTAGGAAAGTGCTGAAAGCCTCAAAGAAGGAGCATGAAAAGGAGCAACGCTCGGGCATGCATTTGTCAAAGTAGAATTTACCACCCTACTGGAAGCCCAGGAGGTAGAAACTGCTGGGGTGGACTGGGAGCATCCGGAAAGCTGATTCTATGCCTGCTTAGGCCAGCATGGCCCCTGTCCCCGCCCTCCTCACAAGGTCCACACTGCCTCATCACATGTTTTGTATGTCACCAATAAGGTCTGTCTGGCCAATCATTAACTGAGTCACCCTTGGGGTGTGACAAGCAGGAGCGGCCAGTGTAGGTAAGAGCGGTGGGCTGGGTTGTGGGGGAATTTAACAGACGACCACGAAGGAAATTTACTCAAATAATAAATTTTCCCTTGTCGTCATCTGGCAAAATCCCCACCCACCAGGCGCCACCGCCCACCACTCTTACCTGCATGGGCCGCTACTGGTGACAAGTGGTAGATCAATCGAAATTTGCCTGGCTCCTTTTTGGGACTTCACCTAGTTGTGATACTACAAACCCGGGGAAAGAGGGAAAGGGGGAAAGACAAGCCCGCCACTCGCCTGAGGCCTAGCTCCTGGCCTAGTTCTTGTCCACCACCTTAGGATGGAGCTTAGATTCCGGGCGCTCCTGCTCACCCTAAGCCTTGTGTAGGGGATGGTGAAACCCTCCAAGAACCCCTTCGCTAATAGCCCTTTCTCCTTAAAGTTTGTGTACTGCTTTAACAAGCTACACAGGGCCACCAGATTGATGAGGGAGGGTCCCTTGGTCCATAGGGAGGAGGGTGGAATGGGGTTGTGGGTCTGCTGACGGGTCATGGCAATGGGTTGGCAGCCGATTTTGGGGTTTTCTACCCAAACCTGAATTGCTGACTGAGTCATGCAGGCTTTTTGTTGTTCCATTGCAAGTGAAAGCTGGGTGGGAGGCCCCACATGTTGAGCAGCTGTGGCCAAATTTACATGCTTTTCCCCAGGTGCAAAAACTCACATTAAAGAGCCTTCAAGTGCCTGACGTGACCTTCTTGGAGAAGCCTTTTTGCCCAGCTTCCCCTCGATGCCCCCGAAAGGGCTGCTTGAATGCTTACTTCGGAGCCTGGTGGGAGGGTTTAAAGGGGGCTTGTCCCGGTGGGGCCTTGGCGTAGAAATCGTTCTGCAGGGGGATGAATTTCCCCATGTACTCCATCCATAGCTGGACCTACTTCTGGTCCCAGCCTAGGTCAGGGCACATGGCCATCTTTTTCCTGAATTTCCTATTGTAATAAAACCACCGAATCCCCCCACTCTTGGTAGCCTCGCTGTGTATTGTCCTAGAATATTGGAACAATGCCGGGCCTTACTCAGGGTGCTTCTCCATGATTACCGCTGACAAAATGGAAAAGGCCTCTAACCAGTTCTCTATTGACTTGTCTGGCCCTTCATCTCCTCCTCTTTCCCACCCATGTATCTGGTGTATACCACATCCTTGCTGTGCATGAGGAGTGTGGGTATATTGATAAATTCATGCCTCTATATGCCATCCTTGGCTTCCAGCTATATGTGCAGCACTAGGGAACACCGGCCTGACACCAATGGTGTGATGGTCACAAGGGGCATGGGGCTTGTGTTGGGTGTCAAGGCCACCTGCCCTGCTGCCTGGCCAGGCAGCGGGCAGGGGCTTGGAGCTAGTGCTGCTGGCCCCTGTTGCATGGAGGGACCCCTGCCGTGTTGGGCACACCCGCCGCTGGGGCTGACAGGTTTCAGGGGGCTGTCTGTGTGGCGATGACCTCTGCCTGGTTTGGGGCATTTAGCCCGTCGTTGGAGCAGCCTCTGTGGGGGTAGTCGTTGGGTTGGCCTGCTTGTGGTGTTGCACCCGCTTGGTCGGCCGGGCTGGCTGGTGACACCAGGGGAGCAGCTGTGGGTCCTGCGCCTAACTGCCCCTGCTAGGTGTCGCTTCGTTCCACACCCGGCCCACTGCTGTAGATGCTGTGCTAGATGTAAGCAGGGCCGGGGTTTGTTGGAGACTCTTTGTGGACTTCACTAATTATTTGACATCCCCCATGATGCACAACATTGCCTCCATCATATTACCATCTTGTCCATATTGTGCTGGCCCACCTCCCCACTGGGGGAGGTCGCCTGTACCTGTGGTGCCTCCAGGCCTGTGAAGGCGTTGCTCTTCACCACCCAGAATGTGTTGTCACCCTTCTTGGGGCCTTGGGGGTCTGTGCAGTGACACGACGGGGGGAGGGGGCTTTACCCCCTACATGCCCTCTCCTCTTGGGTTTGGGCAGTTCTTGGTCTGGCTGTTGGTGCTGGGGGTTTGCCGGGTCCAGGTGATCGTTAGCTGGAGCCCCACCTTGTTCTTGGGCCCTCATAATGACCTTTGCCCAGTCTAGGCCCCTTGCCTGAGCCATCTCCATAAATGTTACCAGGCCTCTGCTTGTGAGGTGCCTGATTCGTATTCATCAACTGATGTCATCTGGGTAAAGAGGGAGGGTGAGCCTTGGCTGTCCATGGTGATCAGGGAACCTCACATGTGAAATTGCCACCTGAAAAAGGGAAACTGGTGTGACAAGCCGCCATTTGCCCAAATTTGCCAACAACGTGACCTTGTTGCCATAGAACCCCCATTCCTCAAATCCCCTTGCCGCTCAGGGATGCACCTGAATCCTTTGCTGTCGTGCAGCATGGTGGACCCGCGCTAATTTTACTCAACTCACCCTAAGCGGCACGAGTGCTGATTCGTTGCCATTCGGATGCTGTGCTTGAGTACGACCGTCACACCCTCCTTGGATAGAAAAGGCATGACATGCATTAGAAAACTACCAACAATGTGCCATCACTGACATTTGGGCCCCCTTAGGAAAAGGAGGGGGGCTTTTGCACCCTGCTAGAAAGGGCCCTAGTAAGCCTCTAGGGAGTCACAGTCCCCGGCCGGCATGCCCTGGTCACACCTGACATGCCATTGGCATCTTTCCTAACTTGATTCCTTGTCCCCCTGACTTACCCTTCGACTCCTATTTCTCCACCGTGGTTGCCCGAGCCTGTGAGGCCCTTGTCGATCTCCACAACATTCGGTGCGATGACCCGCGGAACCAGACCCGGAAGTCAATCCGGGCGCGTGGCCCGGGGTTCACCTGCGAAGACTACAGAACTAAAATGATACTTTAGCGTGTCACTTCATTAACACAAGACTTGTTGATGCAACAAGAGAACAGTAGTGCAGGGCCCCCTGTGCTCTGCCTGCTTCCTCTCCCCAGGGGGACACACGCTGGCAGGTATTGCCACATTTAACCTGTACAGTAGCGTGTGGAGTGAATGTCTGGTGTAACTAGCCATAGCATCTTTATTAATTAATAAAATAGTAAATATTTGTCCCTGATCAAATGAGAATTATAAACACTAACTATGAGCTCTGTATATAACTTGTAAGAGTATGCTAGGCCCCATTCCATTAGGAAAGAATATTTACTAAATGTCACACAGCAGATTAAATGTAAGAGGAGAAAAGATCAAATACACCGCAGGCCTATTTTATCACGCATCCCGTGAATACAACCCGAAAATAATAGGTTGGCCCCCTGCCTACAGACAACTGGCAGGAATGGTGCACTTGCCACAAAACATACTTTATTGCACAACAATGGTCATTGCTTATCCCAAACCCCACTTAAGCCAGGTGGCATGCATAAATGTGGCACTCCAAGGCACCCTCTTCAGAAAATGTTCTGAACCTGCGGAAGAACAGAAGAGGACTAGACCTGCTGTCTTCGACCCGAGAGGAGCCCTGAAGGACTGAGCCTGCTCCCTCTTGAACTAAGGAAAAAGGAGTGTACACCAATGGTCAGTTGGCTGACCTCCTGTGAGGTTACAGAGGTATAAAAACTGCCAGAGAACCTTTTCCTGAAGTGCCCAGCTGACCCGTACCAACATGACCTGCCCTGGACCCTGCTGGTGTCCTCCCACATAGAGAAATCTGGGAACTATCTTATGCCCTTCTGTGTCAAGAAACTTGTATCCTACTCTGCCCGACTCAGACCTTTGCCATATCCATGGATGCCACTTTTAATGAAATGAGGCACTGTTAAGGGCTTGACAATAAAAAAGTACTCAACTATTCAATCCAGAGATGAAAGAAAGAAAATTCCTATTTTAGACATTACACCAGTGAAGCCTGTTGTTATAGACCTCACACTGAACATGGGAGCAGTCTCAGCAATGCCCATTATGATTGCTCCTATTCATGAACTGTTGTTTTGTCCTTTGAGTGAAATCCATCAGTTTTATAAGGGTGCATTAATAAATGTCTCCTCCAATATTTTATTCATGGATGCACCAAAAGATAATGATAGGACAGATTTTTTTTCAGTGGAATTAGATGTATTGCCCACCATGTCGAACATGGGTGCTGCCTTGATAGACCTCTGAAAAAATCATGTCAAAATGCTGCTTGTTCCTCTCTTGACACCATATAAAGGCCTTCAACTGACAGTCAGATAAGGTGAAACTGCAGCTGCACATGCTACATTCATTAGCTACCTTCCTTATAGTCTTGGATGGAAAGGTGATATCTTTACAGATGATGCAAAATAAAATCTCAAAAGACATATTCAGGGTTCTGTTCTTGCCAACCCATTGTAGATAAATTGTGCACACTGAGATCCTCTTACAACATCACTTAGGGCCAGATGTATGACCCACCAATTTGCGACTCGCAAATTGCGTCGCATTTGCGACTCGCAATTTGCAACTTGCAAATTGGGATGCACAACAGTGCCTCAGACACTGTTTGCGATTCCTAATGGGGTTGCAAATTGAAGGTCTCATTAATATTAATGAGGCAGGCGTAATTTGCGACCCCATTAGGAATGGCTAGCACTCACAGGGATGGTGGCCTGCTGAGGTCAGCAGACCACCATGTCTGTGACTGCTTTTTAATAAATCAGTTTATTTTTTTTAAATGCAGCCCGTTTTCCTTAAAGGAAAACGGGATGCATTTAAAAAAGAAAAATGAAACTTTTCAGTTTCATTTATTTAAGGGCAGGCAGTGGTCCCTGGGACCACTGCCTACTCTTAAAAAATTATTTTCTCACATACCCACAAAGGGGAAGGGGTCCCCTGGGGACCCCTGCCTGTTAGCGAGTGGTTTACCACCTACTTGAAGTAGGTGGTAAACTGCGAGTGTTTTGCGGCCGCAAATGCGGTCGCAAAACAATAGTACATGGCATGGTGACTTGCTATTAGGAAGGGACTCCCCTTCTTAATAGCGAGAGTCGCAAATGCTATTTTGCGAGTCAGTGACTTGCAAAATAGCGTTTGTACATGCCATTACCCTTTTTTGCGGTCGCAAACGGGAGGCTCTCCCATTTGCGGCCGCAAAAAAAGGACATACATCTGGCCCTTCATGCCCTAAAGACTGGTTGCATTTTTGACAGTTAGATTAGACAAAATACAACCACTAATTACATAGAAAAGGATTTGGACATGCACAGTTGGGCAGCCAATTAGAGGAAGTGCAATATTCTAATATAGTAAAATAAATGACTAAGAAAATCTCACAGATTCGATAGTCAAAGAGCGAGCTGAAACTAACAAGGAGGCTGAGTCTCAGTCCACCAACAATATTAGTAGCATGATTTTATAACCTTCTCTGTTTAGGAAAAAAAGAAACCCTTGAAAAAAACTTTTTAATACTGATGTAAAACAATGTTTTGCTCAAAACGTATTTTTTCCTACCAAGCTCCTAAGAAACTGATGTAAAGCATTTCCGTATTTTTCAACCTCTGTGCACGAGTTAAAAAAAAACATTAAGGGCCTAATTTAGAGTTTGGCTGATGGGTACTTTATCACAAATATGATGGAAATCCCATATGACTTACTACACGTACATTAGGATATCATGCCTAAGTCAGTAGTTAAGGAGAAGGATGCATCAGTGAAAAGCAAGAAGATCCATAAACTAAAATATTTAGCATCAGGGCCTGCTGTGCCTGGGCTTGTCACTCAGTAGGACAGCAATGTTGTGCATAAGGTTAAGAATTGACAAGAAAAGCATGGGAATGATGACATTAAGGAAGAAGAGAGTAGGTGCTTGAATATACAGCATTGAGGTGGACACTCAGTAGGCCCAGCCAACTAACAGAAAAAGTTTGCTTAGGTTATTTAGCCCTCTTAATTAGATATTTAGTCCATAATTGGCTTCAATTTGGTTGTTGCAAGTAACAAATACACACTAATCCACGAGTGGAAGATCCACAGTGGCAAATCCCACTGTAGCTTGCTCAAATGGACTTCATAATTTAAATGAGAAAAGGGATGAAAAGTCAATACCTCAAAGGATGGAAGGGTTTGTGGCTATTAGGGTAATTAAAACTCTCAAAACCAGGGTGGGCTGTACCCCTAATTGCAATTATCTGGGGGTCTGGTTGAGTGAATAGTTGCTCTCCCTGTTTCCATTTCTCAATCTTAAAGAACAAAGTATTGACATTCGCTTTCCACTGCTTCAGTATTATGTTTCCAAGTTCCTCAGTGGAACCGCTATTATAAGTGAAGAGGGCTAAGTCAATTCCTGCCCTCTCAAGTGGCTTATTTGAGATCTATTGGACCCTGGATTGAGAATTTAGAATACCAAGTTTACAGGAAAGTATTTTGTCAACCCAGTGCTCTAGTGCTGACCAAATCAGGCTAGAATATGGACTTATGAAACAATTGATCGGAGCTCAGCTTGCTTTTATAACTATGAGACTGATTTAGAGTCTGGTAGACGGAGTACAGTCCATCAGGGAGGCAGAGGACTTTACATCTGCCACTCTGATGGACCGTCCACTAAATTTAGGTCTCACCACAGGCCTATGGTGATCTCTGTATCTTGACAGGAACTGCTGTCATGCAGTTCTTGTCAATGTACAAAAAGTTTGATGGATGGCTGACATCAGTTTTGATAGTTATTCATCAGATTTTATTAAAGTTTTAGTTTATGAGAGTTTATGATTTAAAAATTAATAATGACCCACACCCTGGGAGGTTCTTTACCAGGTGTGGGACCATTATCTTTTTTTTTATATTGCTCACCACCAGTTTTTACCTGGGGGTGACAGCCAGAAAATAAGGATATCGCACCATCCACCCTAAATAGGATGCAAAGTGTAATGACCGTCAACTGACAGCCCCTACTCTATAGAACCATTTAAGAAAGCATTCTGTTGTAGGGTTTCCACTTTTCAGTAGGAATTGTCCATTTGTTGGACAACATAAACTTTAAGATGGTGCCAGACTGACTCCATGCCCCCTTCAGGATATGTTGGCCTATAGCCCTGTTGGCTCACAGTGCCACCATAAGTACCCCTAAACCTGGCAAGGTAACAAATAGGCATCCTCAGAACATGACAACCCTGACCCCCCCAAGGAATCATGGTAACAGATCTAGAACCTTTTCGCTCAGTTGCTCGTACTCACTCAGAGAGATACACAAGAAATACACAAAGGGGCGTTTTCAATATTTATTGAACCATTGTGATTCTAGTATAAAATATATGTGCTGCAATGGTTAATAGACAGAACCAGATAAAAGTGATCAGCAACATAGGGACGATCAAAAGAATGAACGATTCCACCATTGTGCTAAAACAGTGTATATATGCTAGCATATAAGTGTACTCCTACTATGCGCTTCTTAACCTAGTTGCCTAGGGCGGGTGTTCTGCCAAGAATCCCCTACTGGATGATCTAAGCCCCCATTACCTGAAGGCAAGGTATGTAGGTCCCTGTCTTGATCACAAGTTGGACATCTCTCCTTGCAGAGGGTAAGCAGGAATCAGCTGAGCTGAGACTCTGACACTGCGATGACCTCGCAATGACAGCAGAGTGCTCCTCTAATTTTAGCACGGAAATACATGTCTATTTTTAATAACATTATGCATGCTTCCCTGTCGAGGCTTCAGCTGAGCTGACATTGTTTACTGTCTTTGTGATAGCCCTTTCGCCTCATGACTGAATAACAAACAACAACATTTGCAAAATGTGTATACAGGCCTTGTACTAAAAGTTCAAGGTGTCGTGATAGTGTGCTTACGAAGTGGAATTGTAAGCAATGTTGTTTCAGGGAAACTAATCCTGCACTGTAACGTAAGCAAATGTATGTCAAAAGTCATTGTGTTGAAAAGAAGACAACTTAAGAAACATCTACATGTAAAATGGTAGTGTTTCTTCCTGGGCCTAGCCTAGCCACGTGACACCCACTCCTTGGACATAAGTCGACTAAAGCCATCTAATAATAAGAAAGCCATAGAGAGCAATGTTACAGCCTGTATTCATATTAAAGGTGCTAAAATTATTAAAAAGGCAATCATAGAGTTTGAAAGTTCAAAGCATACAGAAAGCCATTCTTAAAAAATGTAAAAGTAAATAAAAATCACATTTAAAAGGAATTTAAGATGTTAAAAACGGGCCAAATTAAAAAGTTCCCACCAAACAGAATAGCCAATTGTTCGGTACCGTGAGGTAGACAAAACATTTCTGTTCCCAGCAACCACAGACGATGATCCCAGAGGCACCCCTCAGAGCAATTTTATGGAGCAAATATGTTCCCATGCAACTCCCAGAGCAGCCGCTGAAGGAATGACCACAGCCAGTGGAAAGTCCACAGAACCAGAGCTAAGATCCAACTCACCAGTAGAAGAAGCATCCCAGGAAGCATCCCAGGAAGCTTGTATAATGTGTTCAGAAGCAATGGTATACGCAAAGGACAGCAATACAAATGGGCCTTTGAGGGGGTACACCAGTACGTCCATGTCCGGAGGCTGAACCGATTGCGTTCCTAAGCATAAGTCCAAGGCACACTCAAAAGTGCACAGCAGATAGCAGAACACCTGCTTCATGCAGTGAAGCCACACACACCAAAATGATAAGAACTAAATGCTCATTCAATTCCTGAAGCAAGGGAGCTCTGAAACATTGTACCATGCGTTCATGGCACATGAGCACATATGGTAGTGAGCTCGAAATGGGACATCCATTGCGGAACAGAAAAATTTAAATCACAGCCACGACAATCAGCAACAGGACCAGTGGACACCTCCAAAAACACTTTTGAGCACGAAGTGAATGAGTGATGGAATGACTCCAAAGACTGTCTGGAAGGTATTGACCAAACCAGAACCTAAGCATTTAAAATAGTGCACCACACCCGCAGTATAAGACATACTGAAAATGCAGTGCACCAATTCTCCAAAATGCTGTGGGAAATTAGTGCAGAGTAGCAACTGTATTTCAGAAGAAGACCTTGCAACTTGAAGATCAAACGTCTCCTTTGCAGATGTTAAGGCCACATCTTTCTGAAACAATAAGGCTTTCAGTTTGCTCAGGGCATCAAAGTACACGCTCAAAAGCTTTATCTAAGGCCACAGCGGCGCCTTCCTAACCGTGCGGGCAGGTGGAAACAATACTTGTGTACAGCAAGTGAACAGGGAAGAAACCGTGACAAGATAGGCTATGCCCGTTCTCATCCCACAGCAACCCTGATCGTTCAATATCAAATAACTCCCTTTCGAGAGTAATCTGAAAGCCAGATGAATCATGGCTGCTGGGGAACCTTTCAAGTAGCAAGATACAGAAGCATTCCAAGCCCCTTGGAGCAAAACCTCCTAAGGAACCCCTTAAAGCATTCTCGCAGTTGAAACCGCTGAGAAAAACTTCAGTTCCTTTATTTTGGACACAGGAATTTGAAAGGTAATTCCCAATACTCATGTACATACCCTTCCCCTAATGCTTCAGATCTGCCCACTTAATGGTGTTCTAAGAAGTATTAGAAGTACAATGTTGAAATCGACAGAGTAATGAACCCGTGGATTATCCAATCTCCGGATGGTGTTTCAGCAACTGTGAATGGCAGCCTCACTAATTTCTCTGTGTGTAACATAGTATATGTTGCATCTTTGCATGCCATGAGTATTTGCTGTTTTGTCTGTTGGTAAGGTGAAAACAGGCTTGTCACAATAATATGTCGCCATGGTACGTGACCAGAACGAAGTGTCTGAAGCATCCAACTCAGTAGCAGGATGGATATAAGTTGCAATTATCCATGTTGTAATGTGGACATGCTATGTTGTATAATGCCTATTGCTGACGAAACTTTGTTACCCAGGGAGGACATTCTAGAGGACAGGGTTGCCAAGCCACTGTCAACTACTGCTACAGCCTTTTCTAAATTAGCCCTGTCAATCTTGTGCAGTTTTTCAGCAGCTTCCTGTTTTTGAACTCTTCTGTGATGGTGTTCCCATTGTGTATAATTGAAAATAGCATATGTAGTATTTGCTTTATGCAAAAAATGATGACCGTAATGTTGAAAATAAAACCTTTTATCATAATTAGATGTACTATCATAAAATTCATCAGATGAAAACACAGTAGAATGCTCTAAATCTTCTAGCATTGGATGTACTGTGTTTACATCCCAAAGATCAGAGATAGTACTAGGGGTGACAATGTCATTTAAATATAATTTATACAAATATGGAATTTGTAAAGGTTCAGTGGGGCCATACACATCATGCAATACCCTATCCCAAACAATCCCATCAGGAACTGAAACAGCCGAAATATTCACCAGGGAAAGGTCTATTCATTAATTGTGTGATGACGAGTGTGGTTTGAGAACCAAGTTCACCAGTTGTACTGCAGAGAGTTCTGAGATATAGTGTCCAATGAGACGCAAGAAAAAGACTTTAACAAAACCATTCCAAAGGGCCAGGAAACATAACGCAATTGTATTCCACAAGTGTAACCATGGAGGAGCAAAGTATGCCTTTTTCAGTCAAAGATAGAAAAAAACACAGTCTCATTCGAAACAGTAGAGATGGTGGTGCTGGTGGATCAGATGAATCCAAGGAAAAGTCATCGGAGTCGAGGAAGTAGCCAGAGGCAGTCAGATCTAATTTTGCCAGACCTGCAGGTTTCATAGAACTGGGATATAACTCGATCTGTGGTACATTGAAATAAACAGCATTCATATCAGGATTCTGAAACTGAAATCTGTGTTTCTGTACTATTTGAGTGTAGTTGTTGTAGTAACTGGTTGAAGGGCTACTTCATTGTTGGTTACTGCAATCTCCTGTTGGGGAGAGGATGCTTCATCAGTTATTAAAACTTCCATTTGAACGTCCTGTACGGTAGTCAGAGGAGGTAGGTAACTACCCAGGAGCCCACATAGCCTAATGCTGAGAATTGGCCACATAGTGTGGTTTGATCAGATCGGTGCAAGTGGTGAGGAGCGTGTTTTCTGGGTTTTCACCAGTGACACGCACACTAATTTTTCTTTTTTTTTAGTATTTGTTAGAATTTGTTTCAAGCTGTTTTCAGTCAAGTTTTGCCTGGGTATTTTTCAGAGCCTCACACTGTTACTCACTTTTGGCTTACCTTTTTTCTAACTTTAATTTTGTGGTACAATTCTGCAACTTTATATTTTCCTTCTGTTGAGTGTACATTCTCCATTTTGATTTTGTATTCACGTGGTACTTTTATGTAAATAAAATTATAATGCGGAATATCACTGCTGCTCCATTTTTTTCAATGTCACCAGGGGACCCACCCATCAAGTGGCAAAAATGGCAGAAGGTGTTTAAAAGGTGCGCAAAAGTGTATGGGACATCTTTAAGTGCTGAGAGGAAAACTACCCTGCTCTTGCATTGTCTAGGTTCGGAAGGACAAGAAGTTTTTGATCATCTTCCGGATATAGTAGGGGAAGATTTGAATGAATATGAAGTTTGCATTATGAAATTGGATAGACACTATTTACTAAAAGTTAGCACCATTTTAGAGTGTTATCATTTTGGCCGCAGGAATCAAAAGGAAGGAGAATTTGTGGAGAATTATGTCACTGCTTTAAGGAAATTAGCCTCCTCCTGTAAGTTTGGACCTCTGATAGAGGAGAGAATACAAGACCTATTTATGCTGAAATGCATTATGGAGGCGAGTGAGGGATGATTTGTGACAGAAGGATGAACCTTCTCTAGATGAGGTTCTTTTAATTTCTAAACAAATAGAGCATTCTCGTAACTGTGTGGAGGTCATTAGGAAGGATGGAGTGAAGGGTGACACTATTCATTTGATAAAACATCCCATGAAAGAAAGAGACAAAAGAAAGGATATGAATAGCAAAGTTGAAAAGAAAAGTGTATATCAACCTAAATGCTATAGGTGTGGCAAGCTTGAACATTTAACGAATGATAAGAAGTGCCCAGCAACTAAAGCTGTTTGTAATAACTGTAAGAAAACAGGGCACTTTTCCACTGTCTGTAAGGTAAAAACTGCCAAAGGAAGAGTAAATGAAGTCAATGACGGATATTGTAGTGAAAGTGATGTGGAGAAGGATTTTGGCTGTGGTCAAATTGTATTGCAAGTGACAGGGAGTGGAAGCAATAGTCCTTTGGATGAAGTGATGGTTGAAGGTGAAAGGACAAGGGTTTTATTTGATATGGGTGCTAAGATTACCATAGTGTTGAAGGTGTTTTACTTACAAGAACTTAAAGACAAAGTCAAGGTCTTGAAACCTGATATTAGGCCATGTGCATATGGTGAAGAACCAATAAAGCTGTTTTGGCATTTTTTGGGATTGCTTGAGTACAAAGATAGATATACTAGTGCAAAGGTGTACTTATCACAAAATGGAGATAGCATTCTGAGCTGGTTTCACCAGAGACACTTAGGGGTGATGCTAGACCCCAACAGTGATCCGCCCATTGTGTTGAAAGATGACTTTTGAGTGAAGGAGGTGGATGTGGAAGAATATTCTGGTGAGACATTTGTACATGGTTTGAAAAGGGATTTTCCTCGAGTGTTCAATGGAGAACTTGGATGTCTCCGTGATTATGTTCATCGCATACGTTTGGTCAATGGGGCCAAACCGTTTTCTGGAAAGGTGTGTGGTGTTCCGGTTGCTGTGAGGGAAGATATGAGAGCAAAGTGGGAGAAGCTTAAGAATGATGGGATGATTGAAGAAGTGGAAGGAACACAGTGGTTAGCTCCAGTATTCGCTGCCAGGAAGGCAAATGGGAGTCTGCGCCTATGTGTAGACTTAAGAGAGTTAAATAAGCATGTGGTGGTAGACAAGTACCCGCTGCCCAAGATCTCAGATATGCTTATGTTGTTGCAAGGCACTTAAGTGGTTTCTAGTATAGATCTCAGGTCTGCCTACCACCAGATCAGACCTGATTTGGAATCCAGAGATCTTACGGTGTTTATCATGTGGTTTGGTACATTTAGGTTTGCTAGATTACCTTTTGGTTTGGTATCAGTGGCCTCAGTGTTTTAGAAGGCCCTTGAAAAAGTATTGAAGGTGCTTAAGGGCATGAGGATTTATCAGGATGATGTTTTGGTCTTCGGCAAAGATAATGCTGAACGTAACAAGAGGGTGAAATGAGTATTAGAGAGGTTAGATCAGTTTAATCTTACCATTAGGCTGGACAAATGTAGGTTTAGGAAGAGGTCCATTGATTATTTAGGCCACACAGTAACTGGAGAAGGTGTAACACCTAAGGAAGATCTGGTGGAATTGTTTATTTTGCATTTGTCACCCTAAGTGGGAAGAGTATGCCCAGACGTGGGTGCCGTGCTCACTGCACCACTGGATTCAAGCTAGCCTGGCTGATGAAGGGTGATGCCCTGAAACCGGTCCCATGATGCTTGTTTCTGGTCCAGGGAGGACCTGGCTTGGCAGTTCGGGCTGGACTGTTTCATGAGACACAGGGTCAAGCCTGATTTGCATATTGCTGGGTCCAAACTGGGGTGGCGTGGTGAGCAAAAGAATGATGGATTAAACCCAGATCCTAGTGACTGGGGGTGAATGTTTGCATTGTTCAGCATTCCGTCCATCAATTGTTTCTTTTGCATTTGTCACCCTAAGTGGGAAGGGTATGCCCAGACGTGGGCCCGTGCTCACTGCGCCACTGGATTCAAGCTAACCTGGCTGATGAAGGGTGATGCCCTGAAACCGGTCCCAGGATGCTTGTTTCCGGTCCAGGGAGGATCTGGCTTGGCAGTTCGGGCTGGACTATTCCCATGAGGCACAGGGTCAAGCCTGATTTGCATATAGCTGGGTCCAAACTGGGGTGGCGTGGTGAGCAAATGAATGATGGATTAAACCCAGATCCTTGTGACTGGGGGTGAATGTTTGCATTGCTCAGCATTCTGTCCATCAATTGTTTCTTTTGCATACAAAAGTTGGCATCTTCTTCCAGCAGGGAGGAAATGATCAAATTTCTTGGAATGGCGGAGTATTATAACAAGTTTGTTAAAGGTTTTGCTGAGATATGTGGCACATGAGTGATTTACTACGTAAAGGGGTTGAGTTTATCTGGACTGAAGCATGTGAGGCAGAGGTTGAAGATTTAAAAAACAGGTTAAGAAAGGGTCACAAATTACAGAATTTTGACCCTGGCAGTAAATCTGTGCTAGTTACTGTTACTAGCATGAAGGGTTTAGGAGCTGTTCTGCAGCAAGAGACAGAGGGCTCTGAGAATGTAATTTTGTTTGTTTCACATAGCCTTCGAGGGGTGGAATTGTGATATTCTGTTATTGTGAGGGAGGGCCTGGCAGTCAATTGGGCTGTTAAGTAATTGAAGATCAGTTGTGGGGTAGCAGGTTTGAGGACTACATGCATGATAAGCCATTGCATGAAATACTTAAAAAGAAAGGAATTGATGCAGTATCAGGTAGGATTTCAAAGTGGGTTGTTGCTCTACAGGAGTATGATTTTGAGATAAAGTATTTGCCTGGTGTGAAGAATAAAGTCATTAAATACCAAAGGAGGGAGTGGAGAGGGGGTGTCCTACACGAACACCTAGGGTGGATTCGACCTCCCCTTACAATTATTTATAAACAAAAGGATCCACCCATGAAGGATTGCGATGGAGGATGTTAGATCAATGGTCATGTGTGTTTCCTACATTGGTTGGAAGAACATCGTGTTTCTTAAATACCCCTCACAAACCAAGAGGGCCCTTGGTGTCATGCTTCATCATAGGGGTCTTCGCATCCCTCTACAGAACGCGGCGTGCTACTACCAGCGAATGCGCGGGAGCACTGATGTTATAACACTATGTGTAGTTTGAGAGAGGGTGAGTGGTCGGGTCAGGAGTGAGTGATGAGTGAATGTTAAAAAATACCTAGCTCCTGTGGAGTAGAAAAATGTTATATTCCTTGGTGCCGGTATTATTAAAATGGTGTGAGGCGGAGGTGTGTTGAGTTAATGTACAAGACCTCCTGTGTGTGTCAACATGTTTCGAAGCGTGCTGCTTCTTCTTTAGGACGGGTACACAGATCCCTACCCTACTCACATGATTTGTGTGACAATGTCAACAATGGTTAGATGCTCAATATACAAAACGTAGTTAATGCCACAAGTACGACACAATGGTCTCAATCTGATTTGCGAAAAGGAAATTCCTTAAGTACAATCTGAAAAAGAAACACAATATTTAAAAAAACCATCAGGTACGCAAAACCACTCCGGATGTAACAAAGGTGACCTGCAAAAAAGATATATACAGTGCTTATTAGGGAGTAAAAATGTGAACTACTTGTACTGGTGCAGTGTCCTGTAAAAAAGAGACTGATACAAGACGCACAAACATTTAACAAAAAAAACACACATTATATGAAATCTGCCCCAAGGTAGTCATTGCTGTGAGCGGAGCAGCGCTGTTCCACAAAATCCACAAACAAGCGCTCTAGTTGAGGCGCTTCACGTCAATCCACTTCCGGGTTAACTAAGGAATTCGGGTTCCGGGCCCTGGCAGCCGCTCCACCGCAACCATTCCGGGGCATAAAAGACTCCGTAGTGTAACCGGCAACCTGAATGGGACAAACGCTTCCGGGGCGCACGCACACACCGCTAATGGCGGGAAACCGAGGCAATTAAGCATAATATAAATAAGGACCTCTCCCGGCCAGACCGCATCCACGGAGCCGCGAGGTGGGACGCTAGTACAAGGTAGTACCCTGGTACATGTAAGTACGGCATAGCCGCATCGAAGAGGCCAACTTTGTTCTCTTCTAAAGAACTTTGAAAAACCTACCTAATGCACTAATCTTTGTCTACAGAGTGCAATTAGCACCCGGTCGCCCGCGTTTTTAAGGCTCATGAGGCCACTGCCTTCAATACAGCAAACATGCAATTTTTTTTCCGTCTTCCACAAATGAATTACTAAACTCCTCAGTCACAGCAATGACTACCTTGGGGCAGATTTCGTATAATGTGTGTGTTTTTTGTTAAATGTTTGTACGTCTTGTATCAGTCTCTTTTTACAGGACACTGCACCAGTACGAGTAGTTCACATTTTTACTCCCTAATAAGCACTGTATATATCACTTTTGCAGGTCACCATTGTTACATCCGGAGTGGTTTTGCGTACCTGATGGTTTTTTAAATATTGTGTTTCTTTTCTAGATTGTACTTAAGGAATTTCCTTTTCGCAAATCAGATTGAGACCATTGTGTCGTACTTGTGGCATTAACTACTGTTAGACCTGGCATCCTTGGCGTGGGTCTCCCTTCCATTTTTTCGTAATGCCTCTGCTGTTGCCGATATGTTTTTGCTGGACTAGATGCTCATGGGCACTTTGCCGCTGCTAATCAGTGCCAAAGTGCAAGTGCTCCCTATCGTGAATTGATGTATGTATTAGTGACTCCATGATTGGATGATTGGTTTACTTGTCAGTCCCTAGTACCGTGCACTGAGTGTGCCCAGGGCTTGTAAATCCAATGCTGCTGGTGGGCTTGCAGCACGGGTTGTGCCACCCACAGAAGCAGCTTGTAAAGTGTGTCTCAGGCCTGCCATTGCAGAGCCTGTGTGCAGGCTAGGGCTGCCATGTCGACTTGGTGAGTGCACCCACTTACCAGTCCCTAAACCTTCCCTTTACTGCATGTTGGTCACCCCTAAAGTAGGCCCTAGGGCAGGGTGCATTGTAAGTATAAGGTAGGACATGCCCTGGTGTGTGTGGCATGTCCTAATAGTGAATTACAGCCATTTTCGTTTTCACTATTGCAAGGCTACCTGCTCCCCATAGGCCAGAATGGGCAGACTGACTATTACACCTTATAGTCAGAACTGACCCAGGAACATGGTAGAAAAACGAATTTAGTATGCCTGAACTCAGGATGATAAAATACATCTTTTAGTGAAGTTGGTTTTAACATTCTGTGTTTGAAAATACCACTTTTAGAAAGTGGGTATTTTCTTGCCTAACTATCCAAGCCTGCCTCTGCTAGGTTGTGTATTCCTTGTCTGGAGATTGAGTGACAGGGGCTGGGGGTGGCTACAGGAGACAGGGTGAGTCAGCACAGGGCTGAATAGAAAGATCTGCATCCAGAGTGGAGGGAGGAGTTGCACCTGGGTCTGAATAGGGCTGTGCCTGCCTTCCACAATGCTGGCTCCACCTCCTGCCGGGCGGCTGAGCACTCTGTCCCACATTCTGAAAGGAAAGAAGGAGTCAGAAAAACAAAGTGCTCCAGGACTGACCAGAACTGGTTTTGGGCTAGGCAGAGGCCTCTCTGCCTTCAGAGAACAAAGAGAAACTGTGTATAAAAAGGGGACCCAGACCCCTAGGAAATTAGATCACTTTTGGGAACAAGAAGAAACCTTTGCTGAGGAGCGGAACCAAGAAGAAACTGAGGAGAGACTATCCCTAAGCCTGAAGTGCTGCTTGGGGATTGGCCTGCAGTGGTTTGCCTGACTGCCAAAGAAAGGAGAAAGGAACTTTTGCTTTGCTGTGACTTTCATCAACTTGTGAAGGATCTCCAAGGGCTTGGAAGAGAGCTTGCCCCCTGACCGAAGTCCCAGGACCATTGGACTTCACCCCCTTTGTGAATTGCTGCTGGAAACTCTGTTTCAGTGGCTACAGAGGTAGGGAGCTGTGACCAACTCTCACGACCGACTCGGTGTCCTGTAAGCACCGCAGCGAAGCACCGTCTCGCCCTGCAACGCACGGCCCTGGTCTCACCGACTCCGTCAACGAGCCGCTGCCTGCACCGCATCGAGGGACAACGCGTCCTGCAACGCTTCGCCAAATCGAACTGGTCCGACCGACACGGTCACTGCTGCTGAGTTCGAGTCCTGTGACCGCACCGGAGTTGGGCACCGCTCGCACGCTTTGCGACGCACCGCCCGACTCGCACCGCTGTCCCGGACTGATCGACGCCAGCTCCTGAATCCGGCTCCGTCGCCGCACCGCAACCTGCCAGCACCGCATCGAAGCACCGTCTCGCCCTGCAACGCCACGGCCCTGGTCTCACCGACTCCGTCTCGACTACGTCAACGAGCCGCTGCCTGCACCGCATCGAGGGACAACGCGTCCTGCAACGCTTCCATTTTTGCATCGCGACCGCGACGAACAGCCATCCGGCTCGCACGCCCGTGCCTGCCGCTTCAAGTAAAGGTACTGTGACCGAGTCTGTCTACGCTGTGTTGGCCCGTCTCGACGCGGTCAGCTGGATTTGTTAGACTCTGTTTGTTCTCGACATCGCCGTAGCCGGAGGAGGCTACCGACTCGCACAGAACCTTGAATTAAGCCTTTTTGATCAGAACTAAGCACTCTTGACAGTATTGTGGATTATTTTTGTCGTTTATGGTCTTGTGATAAATCTATATAAAGTATACCTATTTTTATAAATATATAACCTGTGTGGTGTCCATTTGTAGTGTTGTCACTTGATTACTGTATGTGTTCACAAATGCTTTACACACTGCCTCTGAACTAAGCCTGTCTGCTCGTGCCAAGCTACCAAGAGGGTGAGCAGGGGTTCTTTCAGGAGTGTACCTACTTTTCCTGACTAGACTCAAGGGTCCCTATTTGGAAAAAGGTACCTACCTCTGCCAACTAGAGACCCCCAAATCTAACATTGGTGGTCAGCGGTGGGATTCTGGACTTGCATTTGTGACTCATGTACAGTGATTGGTGAACACTACTTAGTGAGTGCAGACCAAAACGCAACCACATACTCTTTGATAGCATTTTTTCTGGGATTTTCTATTTTTGCAACTGCCAAGTTTAATCACCATGGAGAAACCAGCATCAGTAGCCTCTGTTGAGTGTGATTGGGAAGAGGAGAGGCTAGAATGCTACACCCTCAAGCAGCTCAAGCATTTCTGCAAAAAGTTTAAAGTGTCCATGACCGGGCTCTCCAGGAAGGAGGACCTCCAAAAGGCGCTGAGGGCCTGAGTCGAATCAAGGAGTGCCCCGGTGGAGGGGGCCGAGAATGCAGAAGGGCAGCTGGAGGGGCTATTGGGTCTAGGGGCTGGAAGACCACCTTCCCCAGTAGGTAGCAGTGTTTCTGCCAGAGGACTGTCTCCAGAGGAGTTGGAGGACAGGAAAGAGAGTAGGATGCACGAAATGGAGCTGACCAAGCTCAAGCTGAATGGGCAGTTAGAATTCGAAATGCAAACTAGGAAATTAGCCCTAGAGGAAAAGAAAATGCAGTTTGAACATGAGAAGTTTTGAGGGAGTTGGAATTGAAGGCCAAAAGCTTAGAGATTACTCCCTCTGGTGGCAGTGTACCGCCTGTGCCTGTTGAAGCTAGGGTGTATATTCCCAAAGATGTGGTGAAGGAGTTTTTTTTAAATGATGACATTGGGCAGTGGTTCAAAGCCTATGAGGTAGCCATGTCTTCCCACCGGGTCCCTGAGAAGGATTGAGGAGCGGGGTTGTGGGGACGGTTCCTCAATGAAGGGCGGGATACCTTGTTGGATTTGCCCTCTGAAGTCTATAATTCGTACAGCCACATGAAGGATGCCTTAATGACTAGGTATGGTTTGACCCCTGAGCTTTATAGGCAAAGGTTCAGGAACTGTAGTAAGATTGAAAGCAGTACCTGGGTTGAATATGTGACCTTCTTTTGCAGAGCCTTGGATGGTTGGGTAAAGGGTAGCAAAGCGACTGATTTTCAGGCGCTCTTTGATTTGATTTCATGGGAGCACTTGTCCAGTAATTGCTTTCCTGAGCTACGCCAGCACCTGATTGATAGTAAGCTGACTAACCCTAGGCAGCTTGCTGAGGAGGCGGACCGCTGGGTGAGTACCCGGGTCCACAAGGGTCACGTGGGAGACTCCGCCAAGGGTGGGCAGGGTCCCCAGCAGAAGAGTGGGGGGGACAAGGGTAAACAGAGGTAGTTCCATAAAGGGCCCCAAAGTAGACCCCAAGGGAACCAAGGGAAAGGTTCCCAGCCTCCCCTGAGAAGAAGCCAGTGGCCCTGACAGGCCCCCTGTTCACCAGGGACCACTGGTATGTTACAAGTGTGGCGCCCTGTAGAAATAAAAACCTTCTTAGGGGTTCACTGATACATCTGGTCCTTAAGACCAACAAAGAAGAGATTGGCACAGAAGCTGTAATATCAAAAAACATGTTTTATTAACCTCAGATGAGGGAGATTGCATCTTACGGTACCCGCAGGCCACTGTAGGAGGCATTCTAATGAGTGCAGAGAACAGGGTCCTTATATATGCATTTGTTATATAGTCAGCATAAAATCAAGGGGAGGTCCTAGCACATACAAGCATGCTTATTGACTAATATGGGTATACAAAATTTGCTTGCTCCACAAAGTGGGAGGGAGACTAAACTGCTTACATGAGTAAGAATAGCCTGACAGTTCTATACTAGGAGCAGGTGCATTCTACCAGCTAGGCTTCTCTGAGCATGTGCAAGACTCTGGAAGAGGGAGAAAGCACATGGCGAGCACATGGCTAACTAAAATGGCTGCCAAGTACAAAATGGCTTTCAGCTCATGCTAACAGCGATTCCTGCAATCTTTAACAGATGATCCTTTTAGCATGAGCTAAAGACATTTCCATGATCTAGTAGAGACATAGAAAATATTTTGCACATTTTCTTCTCATAAATTCATCAATATCCTATGCTAGGTGGGCATTTACATTCTAAACATTTCATTAAGCAGGTATATACAAGGTATAAGCAGGAGTACAAAGTGAACAGAGCATTGGGTCATACAGGTAGCAAGAGAGAATAATGACTATTATCTCAAACAGAAATCTCAATATTTTCCAATCCTAAGCAGAAAGCAAATACCAAAACCATCTAGTCTAATTCTAAGTTTCAGGGCTCTGATGGGGGCTCGTCAAGTCAATTTCAAAATAGCCAACAGCACATACCTAATAAAAACATTTTCAATAGACTTTCTCAGTATTTTTTATGAGGGCTAAATTATCAATTAATATACTTAAGGAAAGAGTAAAGTAACATGCTCAGATGAACTTTTCTCGTGCAGAATAAACATTACTCTTAAAAAATATTAAAGCAATCAGACATATTATTACAAAAACAATTGTGGCTCCGGGGGACCAGGAGGACCACACAGGGCCATAGGAATTAGGACAAAAAGCCGCAAAGGGCTGCTCCTCCAAAAAAAAAATGGGACGACCAAAGGGGTACATTACTAACAAAAAAAAAGAGTCCTTGGGAATTTCTAGAACCAACAGCCAGAGGGAGTCTTCTCCCTGTGTCCGTTTGAGCCTCACAGGCAGGCTCTTGTTGTTCCCACGGTGGAGCTGCACAACTCGCAACTCAAGAATCACGGAGAAGGAAAAGTCTTTCTTTCAGGATAGGGCAATCACCCCCCAGGGCAAATACCCTCAATGATCCTGTCCAGTGTCTCAGGCAGTGCACCAGTTTTCTTCACTTTAATCTAACAGGCACCAAGGGCACAGCACCTGTACCCTAAACTCAAGTCCTTCCCTAACTCCTGTATTGCACCTCTGGCGCACTGCTCTTTTGTTAGGGCCACAAATTATACCCAGTGTGCTCGGGCATCTCTTGATCAACAAACAAAGGCGTAGACTTGCATTCACTTGGGACCAGGACTCAAAGGCCTGAAGCAACCCTTGTTTCAAAGGGGGTCACCTCAAGCAAAAGCCTCCTTGCCGTCCTTGTCGTTCTGTGACTCTCTCAGCTGGGCATCAAAAACTGGATCCACACAAAGATTTCTCCATCCTGATTTGTAACCCCGTCTTTCGCCCAAGACAGTGGCAGGGGTACACACTTCACGTCCCAGTGCTTCCGCCTTCACTGAGGTCCTAGTTGCCAGCAAGGCCTATGCTGGTACCTTTCACTTTGGCTTCAAACTGGAGTGGCGCTGACTCCCCAGGCTGGATCTGATGTCCGGGCCCCTCTGGCAATGGTTGTAAGGCAGCAAATATCTATTGGTGGACAGAACAAGAGGTCTTTAGACAAGGCACAGAAATAATCTAACAACAGAGAGGATAGTCTCAGAATACTCTCTTAGTCCTGGGGCGCCCCATACATTAGCAAGGCACCCAAGAGCCACTTCATCTATCTGAGAGTAGAAAACCCTGGACCTATTGGCAAGTATAAAAGGAACGTTTTGGTGAACTGACAAGAGTAATACATCACCCAATCCCAAACAGCCAAGGAAGTCTGTGTTCATTTACTAAATTCTGAGGAAAAGAGAAAAACAATACAGACATACTCCAAATACTTACATTGGTGTATTCCTATATTACCAATCTGAAGAACCCTCAAGAAAAAGGAAATGTTCTACACTTTTACTCATAGATTTTACATTACTTGTACAGGACTGCAGACACTTGTAAAATAATTTCTCTTACATGTTATGCTTAGGACCATGCTCTCATGTTATAGGTGCAGCAGGAAAATCTAAAACTGCTAATTTAACAGGGATTCTTATTGCAAAAAGAACTAAACTTCAACATAGTGAGTACATTTTCTCCAGCAGAACATGTTATGACAAACAAATTCCTATAAAACAATATTTTCCTTCAAAATGTTTGCTAAGGATCACATGAGCGACTTTCCTGCATTGTACTTTTCACGATCTGGAATATGCAACATCATTTTCAAAAGGAAAAAAAACCCTATCTCCAGCTCTAATAAGGGCTGTCAGCTTATTGACAGAGACTAGCTAATAAAAGACTAGCAATGCCCTTGCAAAACTGTATAGAACATGAGAATAACATAAACAATAATAGTGTTGCCACCTGAGATTTTTGAACAGAAACCGCCACTATACAGTTCTCCTTAAAGATCAAATAAGGGAACATCAATCTGTTCTACTCATTCTTTCATACAGGATGGGCAGTAACATAACATAGATTTTATCATTTTATTAATGCTAACAATTTTTAAAACAGTATTACTGAATAGCCAATGAAATGTCTCATGGCTATTTCACAGACAGCTTAGACAGACTCAAAAAAAGTAAGAAAAAGAAGAGAGAAAACATAATTTTGCCTACCCTTAATTTGTAGAGGAGCTAGCCTCCTTCCCCCATTTTGACAGTAGGAAAACCTGAAACAGGTTTTACTTCTGTCAACACTTTCAACCCCTATTTGTAGCAACTGGGCACAAACAAACTTGTAGGAGATATCTTAGAAAGTGGCTATTCTCTGATTCAAGCACATCGAGTACTGTAGAAAGCGTCAGCAACAAATGTATCAATTCCTTGAGCAATTGTACTTGATTAACATGAGGGCGCATGAATGCAAACTAAAATCCATTTCCTCCTTATCGTAGCCCCTACACAGTATTCTTTCAACTAAAACCATTATTTTGATATACATAGCAGATCAATGCTCAACTGAGGGCTGTTTTCCTTCGTTTCATATGATTGCGCTAAACGTGTGTTTGCCAAAAATAGGAAGCAAAGCTTCTCTTCCTCTCTTTGCGCTATCATCTCGTCTTTCAAAAACTTTTCGAAGGTCGAAGTGTCCCAGCAAACATTACCCTTCACCCTGCTAAGTTGCTAAATGCAGAACTCCGACCTTTGACCCGTTCAGCAGCTGTTCATTTTGTTTGTGCAAGGCTTGCCATGCGGTTTTCGTAATGCAAAGCAACTCTGGAGAATCACAGCTAAAACGCAGTCCTGTCCGATCCGTTTGCCAGTAATTTAAAGGTAGGATAATAACGTCTGCTCTTCTGTATACTTATTTTCATTTATGTACAGTGGTGTGCAGTCTAGTAATACAGAGATCAGCTGTTTGTTCTATATTTGCATATGTATACTTTTATTGAAGCCTAAGAGCACGTTAAAACTGCCTTGAGTGGTAGAACTGCTTGTAAAATTGTGAATTTAGCTCAATTTCGACTTTGGTGGTAGGGGCACTTAAAAATGAATATCCTACAATATTTTTGCATAATAGGAACCCCCAGAGTGTTCTCTAGATAGCCCAGGAATGGGAAATTAGAAATGTATAAGATATACCCTTATAAAAATGAGTTTTGTACGGCTGGGTAAAGTGACAGTTCACATTTAAGTTCCCTTCTTATTGCGGTACAGCACTGCTTAAATTCAACTTTGATACTAGGAATTCACAGTATGATGATTAGGCTTTATAAAGATGAAAAAACGAATTTAAAGCATTTATGTTTAACAATATATTTTTTTCATATAATTATTTTTATTTATTTATTTAATCAAAACCAACCATTTTGATGATTCCACATTTGAAAAGCAAGCTTCATTCGTAGCCTATCATATTTAAACACATTCATTCATAACCCTAAGCACAGAAGCCTTACTTGAAACAGGAAAAGTCTGCGCCACTTTTTAAAAGGACAGTTATCATTTAACATCAGAACCACAGATGTACTTATGAAAAAAGGCATTAAGAAAGGAAATCCCTACTTTCAATTTTGTTCTCTGTTATCCAAAATAATGAAACTGTTTTTTTGAAACTTTTAAAATAATGCAGGCCCGTATACCAGTTTTACACTGACTTAAAATTTCGCTGACTCAGCATTCCTGTCTGTGGCCGTGATCAGGAATAGCCATATGCTATTTATGCAGCTGTTGTTTGTCAGCAGGCGTCGAATTTTCACGACTTTCTCATGAAAAACCCCTTTATTATTTGAAATACCCTGACAGAGTTAAATCCCCATTTGCTGTGTCAAACAGTTTCTTTTCAGTTAGTCAGTTTAAACACAGCTGTTGGAAAGCTTTTTCTCGGGTGCTGAAAGAAAAGCATGTCACAGTCTATTTAAAAACTGAGGCATTTCAATACAGTCAAATCTATCTTTCTATAATGTGTATTTAGTTCAGCAACGACCAAATTCACTCATATGATGTGCATGCCTTTTAATGTCTAATACAATGTATTTAAGGAAAAGGCTGTAACATGTATTTTAGTCTATTGATTACAAAACACACAATTTCGTTTTTATTCCTCTGTATGAGGCCTATTTTAATCCTATTGAATATGAATTCTAATTTTATCTTTAGCATTGTGGCAATTTGCACACATGTACAGTGTCGTACTCTGTCAATTTAATAGTAACATGCAGCTGTTTAGCATATGTCATATAATTCATTTCTGGATTTTTATTTAATATGTAAGTAACTAAATGACATTTTGCATAACAGAATGATGACAGCAAAAAAACATAAACAAACTCATTGAGCTCATTCAGACAGTTACAGAAGGGGGTCATACACGCAGAGTACACAACACAGCGCGCTTAAAGCTAGACATTCTTTCACAAAGAGTACTCACACAAGTATTACCAATGTCAAACCACAAACCCCACATAGACATTTAAACACACATTTAACCCACAAATCAACACTTAGGACTGCTTACAAAGTGTACGCAAGACCAACCTATTTGTAAATACTAATTGTAAGTCATATTTACAAGAAGAGCTCTCAAAAGTAGCCCAAAAAACTGTTCCATGGTCAAGAAGCCAAAATACACCAAATTCGCCAGTTTTGGCTGGTAGAACACTCAAAAAGCGCTCTGCATATCACCACTTATGAATGTTACTAAGTGCGCAGATCCGGATCCGTTTTATGTACATATTTAGTTCCATGGGGTACTTAGTCACCAAGGAAGAAATATCTTTTTACTATACGTAAACCTATTTAGGTATCCCCTCTGAGGGGAGTCAACTAAGTACTTACTAAATCCATATCGGTACCTCCAAAACAGCAACACTTTCAACAAAAGTGTGCTAGAAGCAGGCATGCCAAAAATATTATAGCATATATAATATTATACTCCAAGTGACACTTAACACAATGTGTGCCGTTCAAGTTTTCAAAGTTAGAGAAAAATCTCCTCATTACCTGCCTATATGAATTGCAATGCATATATAACTTACAAAACAAATTCCAAAATTGGCCAATCATACAAACAAAGCCACAGTAAGTGTTACTAAAACTACCTTACCAATCAAAGGCATCAAACCAACAGCAAGTGCCGCAAAACGGCTCTTACCAATCAAATGGTGTCCAGGTTCCAACTGCCAAGTTCTGAGTGACCTAACGGTCGTTTTAAAATACTCACGCCAAAGAAGTTCTCAGTCAGGAGCGGCAAACACTTGGAGGATCAGATCAGGAAGACCAGAAATATACTGGGCTGGAAGACAAACAATCTCCGTGCGCAGGGTACCTCCTCAGTAGATTCCTGTCCTGTACTCCTCAGTAGATTCCTGTCTCCCTTCAAGACCACTCCCTTGGATAGCCGCTGCACTGATGAGGTCCACTTTCGGGCGCCATTTGTAGAAATAAAAACCTTCTTAGGGGTTCACTGATACATCTGGTCCTTAAGACCAACAAAGAAGAGATTGGCACAGAAGCTGTAATATCAAAAAACATGTTTTATTAACCTCAGATGAGGGAGATTGCATCTTACGGTACCCGCAGGCCACTGTAGGAGGCATTCTAATGAGTGCAGAGAACAGGGTCCTTATATATGCATTTGTTATATAGTCAGCATAAAATCAAGGGGAGGTCCTAGCACATACAAGCATGCTTTTTGACTAATATGGGTATACAAAATTTGCTTGCTCCACAAAGTGGGAGGGAGACTAAACTGCTTACATGAGTAAGAATAGCCTGACAGTTCTATACTAGGAGCAGGTGCATTCTACCAGCTAGGCTTCTCTGAGCATGTGCAAGACTCTGGAAGAGGGAGAAAGCACATGGCGAGCACATGGCTAACTAAAATGGCTGCCAAGTACAAAATGGCTTTCAGCTCATGCTAACAGCGATTCCTGCAATCTTTAACACCCCTGGCCACAAGGCAAACGATCCTCGTTGCCCTTTGCATGGAAAACCAGCACCCACTGGTGCAGTCCCCGGCAGTTGGCTAGTGTAGCCCTGGGGGAGGAGTTGGGTGCCCAAGGTGGGGGGGATCCCACAGTGTTTTCCCTTGTCTCATTAGGAGACTCTGAGATGGTCCCTAGGACCCCGCTGCCTGAGAACACTAAGAAATACAGGCAGTGGGTGACCATCAATGGCCATAGGGTGGAGGCTCTGAGAGACACAGGAGCCAGTGTGACAGCTGTCAAGTGTCACCTGGTGTCTAAGGAGCAGGTTATCCCTGATGCATTCTATCCGGTTGTTGCCGCTGACAACACAGAGAGTCACTGCAAGGTGGCTCAGGTTCCCTTTGAATGGGGGGTCTCGGGTACTCTTCAAGTAGCTGTGAGGCCAGCCATGCCTGTTGACTGTTTGTTAGGGAACGATTTGGAGAGCTCACCTTGGGCTAAGGTGGAGCGGAGTGCGCATTTAGAAATGTTGGGCTTGCCTGATTGGGCATGTGTGACCACCCGGTCAATGGCAGCGAAAGGTGTTCAAGAGGACTTGGAGCCTGAGAGGGAGGCCCAGGTGCCTGCCGGAGAGAGAGGAGGCAGGGGAGCGGGAAACCGGCCCCGAAGTTCCCATGTTCCAGGAGGAGGCAGACCCTGAGGGGATGCCCTGGAGCCTACAGGGGAACAGGTAGCTGAACTGGGGGACCTACCTGAGCTGACCCATTGGCAGCAAGAAGGAGGACCCTCCAGGGAAGAGTTCTGCGAGGAGCAGAAAGCATGCCCCTCTCTCGTGGGTCTGAGGCAACAGGCCACAGACCAGGCAGCAGGTGATCAGTCTGGATCACATTGGATTTACTGGGAGAATGGTCTCCTGTATTCAGAGCCTAAGGTTACTGAGCCTGGGTCAGCCCGTGTGCTGGTGGTACCCCAGCGCTTCAGAGCCTTCCTACTGGGGTTGGCTCATGACGTACCGTTGGCAGGACATCTGGGGCAGGACAAGACCTTTGACAGGCTTGTTACCCATTTCTATTGGCCCCAGATGCGCAGGAGTGCCGCCACTCACTGCAGGACATGCCAGACTTGCCAGGCAAGTGGAAAGAGTGGGAGGAAGCACAAGGCTCCTCTCCAGCCATTCCCTGTGGTCAGCACCCCCTTTGAACGGGTGGGTATTGACATTGTGGGGCCACTGGACCCCAAGACAGCCATGGGCAACAGGTTTATCCTGGTCTTGGTGGACCATGCCACCCGATACCCTGAAGCCATCCCTCTGAGGATAGTGACGGCCCCCGTGGTGGGACGGGCACTGATGGGAATTTTCTCACGTGTGGGATTCCCTCAAGAGGTGGTGTCTGACAGAGGTACCAACTTCGTGTCCAAGTACATGAAGTCCCTATGGCAGGAGTGCGGTGTAACTTACAAGTTCACCACTCCTTACCACCCTCAAGGAAATGGGCTGGTTGAGAGATTCAACCGGACCCTCAAGGGCATGATTATGGGTCTGGAAGAACCCATGAGGCGTAAATGGGACGTCCTCTTACCATGCCTGTTGTTTGCATACCGGGAGGTGCCACAGAAGTCTCTAGGGTTCAGTCCCTTTGAGCTCCTCTATGGACACCCGGTGCGAGGACCTCTGAGTTTGGTCAAGGAAGGCTGGGAGCAATCTCCCAGGAAACCTCCCAGGATGTATACAGTTACATGCTGGCCTTCAGGAACCAGACTAGGCGTTTCAGAGAACTTGCTGAGGCAAATCTGGAAGCCAGCCAGGAGGAGATGAAGCGGTGGTACGACCAGAATGCCACTCTGGTAGAGCTTCAGCCTGGTCAGAAAGTGTGGGTCATGGCCCCTGTGGAGCCTTGTGCGCTCCAGGACAGGTGGACCGGCCCTTTTACGGTGGTGGAGCGCAAGAGTCCAGTTACCTATTTGGTGGACTTGCAGTCTCCCAGGAACCCCTTGCGGGTCCTGCATGTGAACCGCCTGAAGCCCCACTTGGAGAGGTCCCAAGTGGGCATGCTCTAGCTACAGATGATGGAATGGAGGAGGAGACCGAGCCTCTTCCTGACCTCCTGTCAGCCCGAGAGCAAGATGGATCAGTGGAGGGAGTAAACCTCTCTACCTCCCTGACACCTGAGCAGCAGGGTGACTGTCACCAACTGTTGGGACAGTTCCCTGACCTGTTCTCCCTGGTTCCCAATGTCACTCCTTGGTGCGTCCATGATGTGGACACTGGGGACAGTCTGCCTGTGAAGCACAAGGCTTACAGGGTGACTGACAGGGTCAGAGCCTGCATCAAGGAGGAGGTCTCCAAGATGTTTGCGCTAGGGGTGATTGAGCCCTCTAACAGCCCTTGGGCCAGCCCAGTGGTCTTGGTTCCAAAGGCTGCCGTGCCTGGTGCCACATCAGAACTCCGGTTCTGTGTGGACTACAGGGGACTCAATTCCGTCACCAGGACTGACGCCCACCCCATCCCCAGAGCTGATGAGCTCATAGATCGGTTAGGGGCTGCGCGGTACCTCAGCACGTTTGACTTAACGTCTGGGTACTGGCAGATCGCCTTGACTGATGGGGCAAGAGAGAGGTCAGCATTCTCCACACCAGATGGGCACTACCAGTTCCGGGTGATGCCCTTTGGGATGAAGAATGCCCCTGCCACCTTTCAGAGGTTGGTCAACCAGGTGTTGGTTGGACTGGAGGATTTCAGTGTCGCCTACCTGGATGACATCGCAGTGTTCAGTGCCAGTTGGGAAGAACATCTGCGTCACCTCTGGGAAGTGTTGATGGCGCTGCGGAGGGCAGGCCTCACAATCAAGGCGAGTAAGTGCCAGATTGGGCAGGGTTCTGTGGTGTACTTGGGATACCAGGTTGGGAGCGGCCAGGTGGCGCCCCTCCAACCGAAAATTGATACCATTCTGGCTTAGGAGCCCCCAAGACCCAGACAGAGGTGAGAGCCTTCCTAGGACTCACCGGGTATTACCGGAGATTCGTCAAGGGGTATGGCAGCATTGTTGCCCCCTTGACAGAACTGACTTCCAAGAAGCAGCCCAGGAAAGTGATTTGGACTGACGCCTGTCAAAAGCTTTTGACACCTTGAAGACTGCCATGTGCACGGCGCCTGTGCTCCAGGCACCCAACTTCTCCAATGAGTTCATTGTTCAGACCGACGCTTCAGAGCATGGTGTAGGGGCTGTTCTATCACAGATCAATGAGGAGGGCCTAGACCAACCTGTAGCCTTCCTCAGTAGGAGGTTACTTCCCCGGGAACAGAGATGGAGTGCTATTGAGCGTGAGGCATTTGCTGTGGTCTGGGCACTGAAGAAGCTGAGACCATACCTGTTTGGGACTCACTTCCGGGTTCAGACAGACCACAGGCCCCTCAGATGGTTGATGCAGATGAGGGGTGAGAATCCAAAGCTGTTGAGGTGGTCCATTTCCCTACAGGGGATGGACTTTACGGTGGAACACCGCCCTGGTACAGAACACGCCAATGCTGATGGTCTGTCCAGATTTTTCCGCCTTAGCGATGAGAACTCCCTAGGGGTAGGATAGTTCTCCCCACATTTCAGCTGGAGGGGACAAGTGTTAGACCTGGCATCCTTGGCGTGGGTCTCCCTTCCATTTTTTCGTAATGCCTCCGCTGTTGCCGATATGTTTTTGCCGGACTAGATGCTCATGGGCACTTTGCCTCTGCTAATCAGTGCCAAAGTGCAAGTGCTCCCTATCGTGAATTGATGTATGTATTAGTGACTCCATGATTGGATGATTGGTTTACTTGTCAGTCCCTAGTACCGTGCACTGAGTGTGCCCAGGGCTTGTAAATCCAATGCTGCTGGTGGGCTTGCAGCACGGGTTGTGCCACCCACAGAAGCAGCTTGTAAAGTGTGTCTCAGGCCTGCCATTGCAGAGCCTGTGTGCAGCCTAGGGCTCCGTGTCGACTTGGTGAGTGCACCCACTTACCCGTCCCTAAACCTTCCCTTTACTGCATGTTGGTCACCCCTAAAGTAGGCCCTAGGGCAGGGTGCATTGTAAGTATAAGGTAGGACATGCCCTGGTGTGTGTGGCATGTCCTAATAGTGAATTACAGCCATTTTCGTTTTTCACTATTGCAAGGCTACCTGCTCCCCATAGGCCAGAATGGGCAGACTGACTATTACACCTTATAGTCAGAACTGACCCAGGGAACATGGTAGAAAAACGAATTTAGTATGCCTGAACTCAGGATGATAAAATACATCTTTTAGTGAAGTTGGTTTTAACATTCTGTGTTTGAAAATACCACTTTTAGAAAGTGGGTATTTTCTTGCCTAACTATCCAAGCCTGCCTCTGCTAGGTTGTGTATTCCTTGTCTGGAGTTTGAGTGACAGGGGCTGGGGGTGGCTACAGGAGACATGGTGAGTCAGCACAGGGCTGAATAGAAAGATCTGCATCCAGAGTGGAGGGAGGAGTTGCACCTGGGTCTGAATAGGGCTGTGCTTGCCTTCCACAATGCTGGCTCCACCTCCTGCCGGGCGGCTGAGCACTCTGCCCCACATTCTGAAAGGAAAGAAGGAGTCAGAAAAACAAAGTGCTCCAGGACTGACCAGAACTGGTTTTGGGCTAGGCAGAGGCCTCTCTGCCTTCAGAGAACAAAGAGAAACTGTGTATAAAAGGGGACCCAGACCCCTAGGAAATTAGATCACTTTTGGGAACAAGAAGAAACCTTTGCTGAGGAGCGGAACCAAGAAGAAACTGAGGAGAGACTACCCCTAAGCCTGAAGTGCTGCTTGGGGGATTGGCCTGCAGTGGTTTGCCTGACTGCCAAAGAAAGGAGAAAGGAACTTTTGCTTTGCTGTGACTTTCATCAACTTGTGAAGGATCTCCAAGGACTTGGAAGAGAGCTTGCCCTCTGACCGAAGTCCCATGACCATTGGACTTCACCCCCTTTGTGAATTGCTGCTGGAAACTCTGTTTCAGTGGCTACAGAGGTAGGGAGCTGTGACCGACTCTCACGACCGACTCGGTGTCCTGTAAGCACCGCAGCGAAGCACCGTCTCGCCCTGCAACGCACGGCCCTGGTCTCACCGACTCCGTCAACGACCCGCTGCCTGCACCGCATTGAGGGACAACGCGTCCTGCAACGCTTCGCTACGCCAAATCGAACTGGTCCGACCGACACGGTCACTGCTGCTGAGTTCGAGTCCTGTGACCGCACCGGAGTTGGGCACCGCTCGCACGCTTTGCAACGCACCGCCCGACTCGCACCGCTGTCCGGACTGATCGACGCCAGATCCTGAATCCGGCTCCGTCGCCGCACCGCAACCTGCCAGCACTGCATCGAAGCACCGTCTCGCCCTGCAACGCACGGCCCTGGTCTCACCGACTCCGTCTCGACGAGCGTCAACGAGCCGCTGCCTGCACCGCATCGAGGGACAACGCGTCCTGCAACGCTTCCATTTTTGCATCGCAACCGCGACGAACAGCCATCCGGCTCGCACGCCCGTGCTTGCCGCTTCAAGTAAAGGTACTGTGACCGAGTCTGTCTACGCTGTGTTGGCCCGTCTCGACGCGGTCAGCTGGATTTGTTAGACTCTGTTTCTTCTCGACATCGCCGTAGCCGGAGGAGGCTACCGACTCGCACAGAACCTTGAATTAAGCCTTTTTGATCAGAACTAAGCACTCTTGACAGTATTGTGGATTATTTTTGTCGTTTATGGTCTTGTGATAAATCTATATAAAGTATACCTATTTTTATAAATATATAACCTGTGTGGTGTCCATTTGTAGTGTTGTCACTTGATTACTGTATGTGTTCACAAATGCTTTACACACTGCCTCTGAACTAAGCCTGTCTGCTCGTGCCAAGCTACCAAGAGGGTGAGCAGGGGTTCTTTCAGGAGTGTACCTACTTTCCCTGACTAGACTCAAGGGTCCCTATTTGGACAAAGGTACCTACCTCTGCCAACTAGAGACCCCCAAATCTAACAACTACTATTTGTATATTGAGCATCTAACCATTGTTGACATTGTCACACAAATCATGTGAGTAGGGTAGGGATCTGTGTACCCGTCCTGAAGAAGAAGCAGCATGCTTCGAAACATGTTGACACACACAGGAGGTCTTGTACATTAACACAACACACCTCCGCCTTACACCATTTTAATAATACCGGCACCAAGGAATATTAAATTTTTCTACTCCACAGGAGCTAGGTATTTTTAACATTCACTCATCACTCACTCCTGACCCTACCACTCACCCTCTCTCACACTACACACAGTGTTATAACATCAGTGCTCCCGCGCATTCGCTGGTAGTAGCACGCCGCGTTCCGTAGAGGGACGCGAAGACCCCTATGATGAAGCATGACACCAAGGGCCCTTTTAGTGTGTGAGGGGTATTTAAGAAACACGATGTGCTTCCAACCAATGTAGGAAACACACATGACCATTGATCTAACATCCTCCATCGCAATCCTTCATGGGTGGATCCTTTTGTTTATAAATAAGTGAAGAATAAAGTGACAGACACTCTCTCAAGATTGGTGGAAGTCAATGAGGGAGACCACTTTGACTGTTGTGAAGAAGACAAGGAGTTAGTGTGCAAAATTGAGTGTGACGATCTCACAGAAGACAGATGGCGTGATGCCTGTGTGTTGGATAAGGAAATGCAAGATGTCTTAGATTTGTTGAGGGAAGGTTGGCACTCTAAAGTAAGGGGTAACTCTGAGAAATTTTGGCATGTTAAAGACAAGTTGTCAGAGACAAATGGGTTGTTGTTTAGGGGCACTGGGTTGGTTCCACCACTTTCCCTTAGGGAGGAGCTTTTGGCTTTGGCACATGCTGGTCCCCAGGGCATGTCTAAGACTAAAGAGAGTCTCAGGCTGACTTATTGGTGGCCAGGGATGGACACCTACTTGGAAAGGATGGTTAGAGAGTTTATTCAGTGTGCCATGAGTGAGAAAGGAGTAAAGCCTAAGGTACAGCCCATAGTGGTTAGGGATCGTCTGAATAAACCGTGGTAAGAGATTGCCTTGGACATTTTGGGACCGATACATGTGGGTGGATGCAAGTCATATGTGATAGTACTCATTGACATGTACTCCAGGTTGCTCAAAATTAAAGTCTCTAATGGGATTGAAATAAAATATGTACATCTCCAGAAAGAATGGTTTGGAAGGGAAGGCATACCCAATGTTATGCTGACAGATAATGGGGTACATTTGGTCCCAAAAGGAAGAGAGGAATTTTTAGGAAAATGTGGGATCAAGCACAAGAAGTGTTCATTATATCACCCAGAAACAAATGGTATGGTGGAACGCTTCAACCGCGTGTTCAAAGAGACCATTGCCATGGCTAAGGAGAATGCATTGGATTAGAAAGAGATTGCTAAAAAGGTAGAAGTTTACAAAGTCTCTCCTCATGCAGTCACAGGGAGGTCTTTGTTTGAGTTGTTCAGGGGGAGGCATCCTAACACTTTGGTGGTGCCCCCATGGGTGAATGATGTGGAATCAAGGGCAGGTGTGCCCAAAGGTGATGAGAGTTGGAGATCTAGGGAAGCAAGGAAAATAGCAGCTCGTAAGAGCAATTTTGATGCAAGGAAATCCGTGAAGACGACAAGTGTCAATGTTGGAGATTGGGTCATGGTTAGAAAACATGACCATGACCAATTCTCCTGGGTGTCATAAGCCCCAGAGAGTTATCAAAGTTTCAACCAATGCAATTAAGATAGAAGACTCCCGCAGATGGCATCTCAAAAGAGTTGTTCTCAGAGGGGATTTTGTTGGAGAGGGTGCTGAGGTAATGCCCACTTCAAATGTACCTATGAGAAAGTCTACCAGAGAGAGTAGAGTGTCTTTGCATTTTAAAGACTATTATGTGAATTAATGCATATCTTTGTTTTGTTTTGTGTTATGTTTCTGCACTTCTCTTCAATATTTTATCTAACATTGTATATAGACTGTTAAATATTTTTGCTCTTGTTTAAGGGGGGAAGTTGTGTGGTATCTCATGTGCTGTTGTGTGTGTCCAGCATTTGAGGGAAACCATGTTGATGGAACTTGATGAGGTCATAAACTGAGGAGAGGGAGAAAAGGGGAGTTGATGAAGAGTAGTTGCTGAGGATGGATGGGACTCTTTTAAACAAGGAATAAACCTCAACTTCAACTATCCGTTGTCTCTGGATTTTATTGGAGCTCCCTTATTACACCAATCCTTTTCAACCAAAAGAATGTCATAGCCGCATGACGGGTTCTCCCAAAAGAGAACATTAACGGGTCTTTTTATGTCCTCCCCTAACTGAAGTTGCATCTCCCATAGGCGATGCGGGACACTCAGCCTTGTATCCGGAGTTTCCACCTGGATATAGTCACTCAATGCTACTGCCGCCAGACAATCCACCAGGTTCCGGTGAACTAGTGTGACCCCTGCTGCGATGTCCAGCATGGTCAGAGTCCACTCTTCGCTCAGAAGTAGTGTCATCAATAGACTCAGCATGTCTGCCCTTAAGTCCAGCTACCTTCTTCTTTATAAATTGAGGTTTTGAAGTTTTGGGTTTATCTTTCTGTTTAATGATGTATTCAGATGAGCGTTGTGAGTCCTTCTTTGGGTTCACATACTTCTCTGTTCTGAGCTCTGACCATCCACCTTTCCCTGAAGGTTTATCGGATGACTCCTGAAAGGAACAGGATGAACCTGTATCAGTATCCTGATACCTGTAAGGCGGTCTAATATTATCAAGGTTACGCAGGTTATAGCATTTCTCAGTGGCTTCCTGTGAAGCAGACCCACCTCGCAATTTAGTTTTGTTATTGTTTTTCTTTTCATCCCCCTTCTTCTTTGTAGAAGACTGGTTGCTTGCTTAGAGTTATCCTTTTCGGAATTACTCTTTAGTTGTGGTTTACCAAATCTGGCTCCCAAATTTTCTCTACCCGGGCAGCATAGGTTTCTTTGATAATTTTAGGCAATTCACGCTCCTGTTGTCCCGGAGCTAAATCCCTTAGGCGCTGGCGCATAGCCAAGGCTGCTGCTTCCCCTTTTATGTTATCTAACATAATGGTGTTTCCCTCTACTCATTCTGCATCGGTTGAAGCACCTCTTGCAAAACAACTAATGAAGCAATATCAAGTGTTCTGGTGTATACTGCAGCAAAAACTGTACCCCAAGTGGTGCAGTCTACCACAGGGGAGCCATCCCCATCAGCAAGCAAATTGTGAATATTCTGTGCTTTTCCTGCATTCCCTCATGAGGAAACAATGCTTCAAGCTAACTTGTTTTTTGCGCAATCCAGCACGGAATCTCTTCCCGTCTGATAGGATCCTTACCCATGACTGCATTTAGTGTTTGTGGGCTGATGCTCGGTATAGCCAATTGTGGTTGTGCAGGTTGAGCAGTCCGTGCAGGATTAAGGGTCAATGTTCGCATAACGAACTATGTCAAACATCTGTGTATTGTCACTAACTGTTTGCATAGTCTACGCACTTGTAATGCTCATAAATTATTAACATTAGGATACAGTGTGTATCCAGCTAAGACTGGCCATATTGCTCCCTCATTGCTAAAGGGACCTAGTCTAGCTCACAGTGCCACCATAAGTACCTCTAAACCTGGCATGGTAAGAAATTGTTTGGGCAACCTCATAACATGACAACCCTGACTCCTCAAGAAATCGTGGTAACAGATCTAGAACCTTTTTGCTCAATTACTGGTGCTCACTCAGAGAGGTACACAAGAAATACACAAAGGGCATTTTCAATATTTATTGACACATTGTGATTCTTGTATAAAATATATTTGCTGCAATGATTAATAGACAGAAGCAGATTAAAGTGATCAGAAACATAAAGATGGTCAAAAGAATGAACGATAACACCATCATGCTAAAACAGAGTATATATACTAGCATATAAGTACTGGGTATAGTGTACTCCTACTATGCGCACCCTAACCCAGTTGCCTATAGCGGGTGTCCTGCCAAGAATCCTCTACTAGACGATCTAAGCCCCCATTACCTGAAGACAAGGTATGTAGGTTCCGTCTTGGTCACAAGTTAGACATCCCTCCTGACAGAGGGTAAACAGGAATTAGCTGGGCTGATACTCTGACAGCGACGGCCTCGCAATGACAGCAGAGTGCTCCTCTAATTTGAGCACGGAAATAAGTGTGTGTTTGTGCATTTGTAATAACATCATCCATGCTTCCATGTTGAGGCTTCAGCCGAGCTGACATTGCTTATTGTCTTTGTGATAGCCCTGTCACCTCATGGACTAATAATGAACAAGAACATTTGCACAACGTGTGTCTAGGCCTTGTCCTGAATTTTCAAGGTGTCGTGATAGTGTACTTATGAAGTGGAATTGTAAGTAATGATGTTTGAGAGAAACTGATTCTGCACTGTAGCGCAAGCAAATGTGTGTCAAAAGTCATTGTGTTGAAAAGAAGGCATATTAAGAAATGTGTACGTGTAACATGGTAGTGTTTCCTCCCGGGCCCAAACTAGCCATGTGACAATTCCCTTGATGGAACTAACAAAAGTTCTGTAGACTGAAAGCTAGTGGTCCTCCCGAGTGTAAATAGGGCAGGGGTCATTGGTTAGCCAGACAAAGTGGATTGCTTCTGTCAAATTAGCATTCTTTGAATAAAATTGGATTCAAAGCAACTCACAATACTCTTGAATAACTTGTATTGGTCACATCATGACTACTTGATCTATTGCTGGAGAACAGTTTAACCATCTGTTGATTTTGGAACAGATAATCCTGTATAGAATTGAACACTCCTTTTCATTTGTTATTTCTTGACCTTGTGTTGGGGTGGCCTCTTGGCAATGGGGTCACAAAAGTAGAGCGCTGGAGGAAGTAAAATTTGTATTAATTACATACCAGTGCGATGTTTTAAGCCCACATTGCCAGATTGCTGTTTACTGGACTGAAAAAAATCTGGGAGAAAACGGGAGAAGAATGTGATGTTATTTTGTATCAGACAGCAAAAGTGTAAGGTAAAGAGACCCTTTCACCAGTGTATAGTTCCAATATGTCTGCTCACAGTCACTTTAACACACAATGACTTCACAACCAGACACCCTGCTTCCACAACATGTAAATAGAATGCGTACCCCATAAAGCATGCATAGTTGTCCAGCTGATATTTTCCACAATAATGTATTCTCTAGATTACAGGATTTCAGTGACACCCATTCAACAGTTGGGTGTCCCTCTTTTACCAGTGCAGGGGCAGCATTCCATTCAGATCTTCACTTGTGGGAGACACCATCACTACACCTATCTGGGTTCATCTTGTAGCTGAGGCTCTCAAGGAATCCTCGAACACACTGAGAGGGCACCATGAGAAGATGAACAAGCATTGGCATAGCCAATAGGTCTCGCCTTTGGGACCTTCTAAGCCTTTAGCCATTCAGCACATTATCCTGGGTGCTGTGCTGCCAGGGATTGAAGAGCTATACAATTACTGCACACTGGGTCATGCAGTGTGATTCAGGAATACATGCTTGCTTCAGGAAACATTTATGGACACATGAAGCAGCCAGGGCTAATACAGATTAAAAAGTGCATTAGCAACGTATGCTATGTACGCAGAGACGCTGACTGAATGCAGTATGGACAGCAGCAGTGCAAGCTTCACACACACAACAGTGCAAGCTGCACACCCAGCAGTGCAAGCTTCACACACATAGCAGTGCAAGCTTCCCTCACACACACACAACAGGCAGCGCAATGCAGGTTCCCTTGCAGAGACACTGACTTAATGCAGTATGGGCAGCAGCAGTGCAAGCTTCACACACACACACACACACACACACACAGCAGTGCAAGCTGCACACCCAGCAGTGCAAGCTTCACACACACAAACACACACAGCAGTGCAAGCTTCACTCACACACACAACAGGCGGCGCAATGCTGGTTCCCTCACTGAGAGACACTGACTGAATGCAGAATGGGCAGCAGCAGTGCAAGCTTCACACACACACACAGCAGTTCAAGCTGCACACCCAGCAGTGCAAGCTTCACACACACAAACACACATACAGCAGTGCAAGCTTCACTCACACACACAACAGGCAGCGCAATGCAGATTCCCTCGCAGAGACACTGACTGAATGCAGTATGGGCAGCAGCAGTGCAAGCTTCACACACACAGCAGTGCAAGCTTCACTCACACACACACAACAGGCAGCGCAATGCAGGTTCCCTCGCAGGATTTGAAAATGCACCCCAGGTCATGTAACCCTATTAAAGGCGGAGGGCAACTGTGGCCAGTACCATTTTGTGACCTCACCGCTGAGACATTGAGACAAGAAGCTGTACCTTTGCCAAAGAAGATGATCAGCAGAGTCGCCGCCGCAACCCAGGGCAGCTTGAGGAGAGTGCTCATGGGGCATCTGGCTTGAGCACACGGTTGGGCAGGAGGTGATCGTGTCAAGAGAGACAGTGGATTGAAATCACCAATGCGGGCACTGACCAGAGGTGAAAGACAGGTGAGCGTTACCCCAGGGGCCCGCCCACGGAGTGTGAAGACCGGCATCGCTGCTGCGGCATCGCTGCTGCGGCCCGAGAGCCTTCGTGAGATAATGGGCGGCACCCTCCTGCGAATAAAGACTGGCATTATAGCTGCAGCCAGGGCACTCGTGCGGAGGAGGAAGTCTACATCTACCAGGGGCCCAACTTTGATTAAGACCGGCATTATTGCTGCGGCTCTGGTTGTCTATCGGAGGCAGGAGAGAATGAGCGTCACCTGGGACCCGCCTACAAATCCAAGAGGAAGCGGCAATTTAAAGGTACAGGCCACTACGGGAGCACTACGGATTACTAAGCATTACAATATTGTGCAAACAGCGGAGCGGGAAAGGACTTAATTAACTATTAAGAGAGATGTGGCCCACGGGGCATATATTAGAGCGGCAGAGCTTCCAAGATGCACATGGGGACAGCCCATCAAAGCAAAAGGCAGCAAATAGCCCAAATGAGCACACGAGACTGCCCAGAAGGGCGACACGACCTGCAGTGCCCCTCGTGGGGTAATGCAACCCAGCTCACATACAACCAGACAACAGCTCACATGAAGAAAAACAAGCGCGCGCACCTCGCACGGCAGCAGGGGAGGGGAGAGGAGGGAGCCTGCACGATTCACTTGCGGGAGCGAGCGGCGCCAGGAGCGATAATTGCTACCATATGGCGCCGCGCGCTCCCGCAAGTGAATCGCCAAACGTGCACGCGTTGCCATTGAAGGCAATGGAACGCATGCACGTTTTAGGCTGGAAAGTAGAATCGATGGCAAAAGGTCTTTTTGCCTATGCAGCGCATGCGCGCTGCGTAGGCGAGACCTAAAAACAAAAAATGAGACTGGCTGCCTGAGGGCAGTGCCACAAGTTCAGGCTGCTCAACGCCTGACCTGCCATCATAAAAACTGCTTCTGAAACCAGACTGACAGGCAACTAGAGTCTGAGTATTGCACGGTTATTCATGAAATTGGGAATGAACAAAAATCGGGATACCAGGTTCTTAAAATCGAAGGCAGGCCTAGGAATTTCCCTGGATGAAGAAGACATTGCCTTAATGCCTTATGATTTGACCTGAGAGAAGGGTTTCCTTTGCTCCCCATTTTAGTTTCATCAGCTTTATAACATTGTCTATTTACTGCTAAAGCTTAAAATGGGCTAAGAAAATATTTCATTGTTTTAGTGGATTAACGCTACAGGCATGTCGGAGAGCCAGAAAGGGGCTCATTGATTAATAGTGAATGCCTAACATCTGTAGAAAGGAAGGGTTGTGGAACACAGATGAATAAACAGACTCCTAAACCCGACGACTTTATGCATGGCCATGCTTCTCTCTGGAAGCTTGAAGGATTGGACATAATAGTTAATTATAATTTCAGCAAATGGTGTGTTTTCCATTTACTAGGAAACAAAGCCTCTGACTGTATAAGAAACCACGAGAAAGAAGATTTTTTCATTGCAATTAATTTCAAAGACGTATCGCACATTGGCTGTTCTCATGTCTGGCACAGGATGCTTAATTTTTTAGAACAGCTGAGTTACATTTTCAAGGAACACATCCCTTCTGGAATATGCCAGTTGTAAGAAGCAGCATATTAGCTGTACAATATTGTCTCATTTCTGTACGAAGACTGAAAAATATTTCCTTCTTGTCCCCACTCTGTGCAGGGGTTGAATCACAGTTACATTACAACTCTTTCATGAGAGCAAATATGTATGGTTAGAAACATTTTAATATATGGCCAAATAAATGTTAAATGCTAACATTCCACTAATAGGATCAAGTTCAAGAGTAACTGTACAATCAACGAATATGAGGAAACAGTGAATAGCAGCAGCTGGAAATTAGTGAGTTAATCTTAACAAAGGAGAGGTTCCTTGAATAGCAATCCACTTCATCACTTTTTTGGTTACCTGTGACATTACAATAAGGTGAGGATCAGAAATTAAATACTGACCATAAATGACAAAACAAATAACACCAAGACTGTTAAATGCAAAAGTGTGACCGACATATTAAGAAATCATATATTGTATACCATGATACACATATCAATATTCAAAAATAGGACTGCTTCACAACATAGAAACATTGCATACATATGTGCCTGATACCTTACATAAAAACTAACACAGCAGACAAATCAGACACTTGACATGAATGACATATAATGATATATATACAAAAGCTTGATTGAGCTTCCATATGAACTAATTATCTCTAGTAAGACACATGTTTTTCATTCCGGCATGGACATGTCTAATTGGGCATGGAACACCTGTTCAGTTTACGTCAACATTTCGACCTCCAAATAACGAGTGTGGTTGAAAAACATCACCATGGGGTCTTCCTCAGGACTATAAACATGATAGTGAACAGCCTGTATGATAAAATATATATACTGATCGTCAGTGTGTTGGCGAGCCTGAAGCGATTTAGACAGGTGGAATCACAAACATTAGTCTCACCTGTTATGGAGTTTCTCAGTACAAAATGGGACTTTCATCGCAAGTCAATAGATACCTGCATTGTAAAAAAGCAGCATGTGTTGTACAAAAACAGAGCCAATCCTAACATAAAAGATATGTTCCATACTTGAGTAACAAATGAGATTGGACTAAGGCTGTAGAAACTTCCTTACCTTGGTGATAGGATGAGACCATTCCATTCAAGTCCAATTTCACTAAGGAGCCAATAAGTGCTTCTTTTGTGGCAAACTTTCTTTGTATCAAATAAAGTACCACCATTCCGTGGGCGATATCACCAGTGGTGTCATCCGATACCAGGAGCAGTGGGTGCTTCCCGGGCTTCTCTTGCATAAATAAAAACAGTGGGATGTGGGATTTACATAATGGCCATGGGAGCTGGATTTGCTCCAGTTATAGCTAATCTATTCATGGACACCTACGAGGACAGACATACATATAGTGTTGACAATCCCTTCTCTCTTAACATCACTTTCTGGAAGAGATATATTGATGATGTCCTTATGATTTGGACAGGGGAACAGGATAAGGTGCAAGAATTTTTCATATGGTTGAACAATAAATCTGCTGACATACAATTGGTTATTATTATACAATCGGTGTTATTTATTTTGTCATTTATGGTCAGTATTCAATTTCTGTGAATCATTGATTGATAACCCTAAATCACAATGGACAAACTTAGTTGAAAAGCAATTATCTCTTCCATGGCAGAATCTCCGTCTGTATACTGTCACAATTCCTCAGGTTCTGTATGTTACTGGGACAACCCAATGATATTAATGGATTACAATAAGGTGATCAACCAAAATTAAATAGGCATTGACATCAAAGGAGCATTCTATCCTGAAATGACAGAACCCATTCCTTTTTGCATAAGAAATGTGCTTTTGCCATCTGAGGGCTCTTCAGTAAGTTGTAGTTTCGGGCCGGCCGCAACAGCAAGTTCTTGACACCGATCAGGGCATGCTTTTGCCACATTGAATAAAAAGAGACATAGAAATGCTTGAAAAATTCTTAAATACTGGGATCTTTCCTTTGTAGAATTAGTTTCTATTTTTAACAAAATTATGCCATCATAAAAAAGAGTGCAAAAGAAACAATTGATGGACGGAATGCTGGACAATGCAAACATTCACCCCCAGTCACAAGGATCTGGGTTAAATCCATCATTCTTTTGCTCACCACACCACCCCAGTTTGGACCCAGCCAAATGCAAATCAGTCTTGACCCTGTTCCTTGTGGGAACAGTCCAGCCCGAACTGCCAAGCCAGGTCCTCCCTGGACTGGAAACAAGCATCCTGGGACCAGTTTCAGGGCATCACCCTTCTTCAGCCAGGCTAGCTTGAATCCAGTGGTGTAGTGAGCACGGGACCCACGTCTGGGCATACCCTTCCCACTTAGGGCGACAAATGCAAAAGAAACAATTGATGGACTGAATGCTGGACAATGCAAACATTCATCCCCCAGTCACAAGGATCTGGGTTAAATCCATCATTCTTTTGCTCACCACACCACCCCAGTTTGGACCCAGCCATATGCAAATCAGTCTTGACCCTGTTCCTTGTGGGAACAGTCCAGCCCGAACTGCCAAGCCAGGTCCTCCCTGGACTGGAAACAAGCATCCTGGGACCAGTTTCAGGGCATCACCCTTCTTCAGCCAGGCTAGCTTGAATCCAGTGGTGTAGTGAGCACGGGACCAACGTCTGGGCATACCCTTCCCACTTAGGGCGACAAATGCAAAAGAAACAATTGATGGACGGAATGCTGGACAATGCAAACATTCATCCCCCAGTCACAAGGATCTGGGTTAAATCCATCATTCTTTTGCTCACCACACCACCCCAGTTTGGACCCAGCCATATGCAAATCAGTCTTGACCCTGTTCCTTGTGGGAACAGTCCAGCCCGAACTGCCAAGCCAGGTCCTCCCTGGACCGGAAACAAGCATCCTGGGACCGGTTTCAGGGCATCACCCTTTTTCAGCCAGGCTAGCTTGAATCCAGTGGTGTAGTGAGCACGGGACCCACGTCTGGGCATACCCTTCCCACGGTTGCGTGTGCACCCTGGGATACGTGTCAGCCTGCGAACTTGTACCGCATGTAAGACATAGTACACAGTGTTGCAGGTGTGCGCTGGGTTGTATGAATGCCCGTGCAAGGGTACAGTACATTGAAGACTGTGCACATGTGCATGTGTTCTGTTGTGTGTGCTTCCAATGGGCACAGCACATGGAAGACATTTGGTTCCATTTTGGGGGGCTCAGGGGTTGCTGGAGGAGCAGTGGAGAGGTAGAGGTTCCCCCCAGATTCAAGGCCCTATCTTTAGTGGGGATGTTTGGGGTGGAACACCCTCCACTATATTTGCCAATCGGGTCCCGACCCAACTGGTCGGGTTATTTCTCCACGTCAGTGCCTAGGTGTTGTGGGCTGTGTGTGCTGAATCATGACATCGCTGGCATGGACTGAATGCTTATGCGATGCGCTAGCAGGGCAAACAAGGCATGTTTGATTTAAAATTGCATAGCAGCACACAGGCCCCAATTATAACACGAACAGCTTTGTTTCCGAGACACTCTTAGTCGAGTGTCATAGTCAGCCCTCAAACTCTAGCAGCTTGGGACATTGTGACTAACAATAAGTCTAGTGTCTCCCACCACTACAGAAACAACTTATTTATTTGTTTATATCCTGTTCAAAAGTGGTTTGTGAAATTCTGAAATTTCTTTCAGTGGCAAACGTTTAACTTAGTAAAGCAATTCTATCCGCAGATGAACAAAATTCACAAGCATTTAACAAACCAATTTTGGACAGAGCTTATGAAGAGAGAATGTGGCCTAATGGCTAGGGCGGTCGACCTCGGAGCTGTGGAACCGGGTTCGAGTCTCGGCAGGGACGCTCAACATTCTGTGATTCTGGGCAAATCACTTAATCTCCCCGTTCCTAACAAAATGATTATGCATCAGGTTGCTTTGTGCTGCGTCAGTTTTGATGAAGCTGTGCGGTGAGGCTTTGCGAAGCTTGATGTCGAGTAGCGTTGGTTCCAATGAGGCCAACAGCTGGGCGGCTAGACTTGGTGAGGCTTTGCATGCATCAATTCCATTGAGGCCGGCCGCTGTGCAGCAAGGCTCTGCACATTTCGGCCGAAGCTTGTAGCTGTGCAGTGAGGTTCTGTAGGACTTTGCATTGTATTGTGCTGGATTTGGTGAGGACCACAGCTGGGCTGGCAAGGAAACTCTATCCCCACTTCCAAGGGTCCAGAACTGGAGAGACACCCTTGGGGGGTTAGGACTCACAGCAGGCAGAGTCCAGGTGCAGGGTTCAAGAGAGTTGGAGCCTTTTCTGTCCTTGAGCTTCTGATCAGGAGGCCAGACAACTAATCTTTGGAGTCACTCTGGTGGTGCTGGGTTCATTTTGCAGGTCCAGTCCTTCTCACTCAGGCATCAGGGCACCACGGCAGCAGAGTAGAAGTCTTTCTTGCAGAGCAGCACAACAGTCCTTCTTCTTAGTGTTCCACAGGTCCAGAAGTGTACTAAAAGGTTGGGTCTGAGTGTCAAAAACTTATACCTGGTGAGAATATTATGAAGGTTTCCACCCGCAGAGGTGTAATCACTTACTATATGTAAGAAGGTAACCCAATGTTATCCTATGGGAGAGGTAGTCATTGCAATTGTGAAAAATGAATTTAAGAGCTTTTCACTACCATTACATGTAAAACTTAACCGCTTGACCGCGGTGCGGATTCCGCCGCGGTGCTGGGCGTTCCCTTGAGTGGGCGTGTCTGGGACGGCCCCCGGCCGTCCTCCGCACACGCCCACCGTGACGTCGGACGGCCGGGGGCCGTCCGACGCATGGTAAGGGTTAAAAGTACATGTCCAACTTTTTAAATACATCACACTCTGCCCTCTGGGCTGTGTAGGGCCTATTCTAGGGGTGACCTATATGTCTTTAAAAGGAAGGTACAAGCCTGGTAAAGGGGCTACTTTGCCAGGGTGAAATAGCAGTTCAAAACAGCACACACAGGCTGCAATGGCAGCCCTGAGACATGTTTAAAAGGCTACTTAAGTGTGTGACACAATGAGTGCTGAATAGTCTCTAGTACCAATTAATTTAAGGGCCCTGGGCACAGGTAGTACCATTTTTCTAGGGACAGAAAAGTAAATTAAATATGCCAATTTGGGTGCAAGCCAATGATACCATGTTTAGGGGAGAGGGCACTGGTGAGCAGTGGTAAAGTGTGCAGAGTCCTAAGGCTAGCAAAAACAAGGTTAGTATAAGCAGAAGGACTGAAGGCAAAAAGTTGTGGGAAAACCATGCCAAGGATGTCAGGTCTAACACACATCATAAGTAGATTTGGTCCAGATCATAATTAGGTGTCCAAAATATGGTCATTAACACCAGCTAGAATTAGTAGCCCTGTGTTATGCATGACACCGTAAGCCAGTCCTAGCTTTAACTGCACTACTCATGATGAACAATTTAAGTACATTTTAAAAAATAAACTGCAAGTATAAGAATACAGTTTTATGTTGCTAAAGAGTAATCACTGGTTGCTTTTGGCGCAGATAACAGTGGCCAGCTTTGTCAGGGCATTGGAGAGCATCAGATATGCACTGGTTCAGTATTCTAGGCTGTGGCTTTCTAGAGGCAGACTAGTTTAAGTTGGGTTCATAGTATGCAGAGGTCCCTCCACAACAATCATGTGGGGGTCTGCATTTGGGACTTTAGGCAGGAATTAATGTATGTAGGGTGTGAGAGAAGTGGCGCATGTAAGCCACCCTTGCCTCAAAACTTAAAAGATAATTGAAGAAAGTGAGGAGGGTGCAGCGCAATATGTGCTCAATGAAGAGCCTTCCATTGCCCTTGTATCATTCTGATTATTTGAAGTGATGCATATCCTTTGTCTCCGAATAACACTAGCCCAAATATGTACTTTGCATGTATGTATTGCTGTATTTCAAGGTGTACTTGACACATATATCACACTCTAGTTAATGGTATTCCATCACCACCCACTATGGCCACTCCTATACTTTATTTTGGTCCCCTAATTTACTTCTGAGACTTTGGTGATTTAGTGTCTATGACAGTGATACTCAAAGTACGGCCCGGGGGCCGCTTGCGGCCCTCTTGACCTTTACATGCGGCCCCTTTGGTGAACGGCAGCACAAGCTGCTGTTTACTTAGAAAGCACAAATATTCAGAAAAAACATTAAATATATGGGCAAGCATTTATTAGCAGGTTAACTGAAGTTATGAAGTAACAAAGGTGGCGTCCTGCTCCACTTAACTTTAGGAGCAGCTTTATTTTTAAAGACACCTTGCAACAAATGTGTAAAAATAGGATTATGTTTCTTCAAAATGCAAAAAAGTATATTTCATTAACATGCAGCGGTGTTATACCATACTAATACATTGAGAGGTATTTATTTAAATGATAGTTTTAACACATGAATTTAGAAACATTCATGCTTTCCCGCTCCACCTTGACAACAATGCCAATAGCGAACTAAGAGGCAACTCCGTTGTCATGTGCACCCTCTGGGTGGCCTACGTTGCTGATGTATGTGGGCAACATTGTAATGAAACACAGGAGAAGGTTTTGTATAGTGCACATTCGGATCTCAAGTTTTTTAAGGCCCTCCTATATTTCATAATGAAGAAAAAAGAGGCTAAGTGAAAAATAAATTGCCTAGGATTCACACAGTTTCGTCAAGGGGCAAGAAGGGATTGATCCCAGGTTTTCTGGTTTCACGTGCAATTTAACCACTAGATGTACATGCTTTGCTTCCTCTACCACCACGGTACACAAACCCTGACCTACCCGGAACCCCTACCGCCACCCTGCTGGCATTAGTGTGGCCCTCGTCGCACTACAGACCATACTTTGTGGCCCCAGGGCAAATGTTTGCCAGTACCCATGGTCTATGACATTCACATTGTTTAGTTACTGTGCAGTGCAAAGCTTGTAGCCCTTCCCTCCTATCTGCGCCTTTCCACCCTCTACCTTTTTTGTTAGATACACCACATTGCTTGTTAGGAGTACTCAGACACACACCCCTAATAATATTGGCTATGCTATGCCCCTGGACAGATTTGTGTATTGCTGTTTTCCCGAGATCTGGGTGGGAATTACATAGTAAGAAGGAAGAGCCAGGCATTTCAGCTCACATAAATAAGGGTTTTTTGATTCTGAAAGGAGGTCACTAGTCAAAGGGACCTCAGCACATCTGAGGAAGGAGATGGAACTGATATGAGAATCATATAGAGAATGGCTGGGTCCTTGTAACCTTTGAGGCACATATCGCTGAGGCTGACATTCGGTGTGAACCTCTAGTCACTCCCATGGCCTGTGTTTGGAGCTATCAAGACTGCAGACTGAGACTGTCCTGCTGTGATAGACTTCTCTCTGGAGCAAGAGCATAAAAAAGGATTGGGCACTTTAAAGTGGGTAACACCCAGAATACAAACTTCAAAAACAGAGATACTAAATCACAAGTGTATCTTAAAATGGATTATAAAAAGAGGGGCTTGAGACTCCAAAATTGTCAAACTGAGGCTGTGCTTCAGTGTGGAGAAGCTCAGGATGAGTTCTGCCTGTTGTGGCCATGAATCCATGAATGGGGTCTAAGGGAATAATGGTCTTCCAGTCTCCTATGCTGGGTGAAGGGACATAACACAGGAGAATCAAGAACACTTGCTTGGAGCATTCAGCACTAGCTTCTTCCTAGTCCAAGACCAGAGGAGCTTGTGAGGATAAGAAGATTGAAGGAGGGAGCAAGGTCCAGAGGGGGTCCTACGAAGAATAGCATGCCTGCACGTGTGTGCTGTGCGACCACCGTATGCCAGGTGGGGGCTGCGGTGAAGACCGGACCGCCACTTCGATCAGTCAGCTAGCCTGTGTGCGTTATGTGATCCCCTGATTCCAGGAGGGGCCCAAGGCTGAGAGGAAGAATCACCACTCTGGTGCCATACTGCCACAAAGGGAGGGCCCTTGCCCTTGGTAGTGCTGGGACCCGTAGAGAGATATTGCCTTATCAATGCTGCTAAGCAATTACCATATGTCTGTAGGGGATCGAGGAGAAGAATAATGGTTGTCACTCTGTGTGTACTGTGAAGCCTCCTGCATGCCAGGAGGGGGCCAGATTCTACGCAGGAGACCGACACCTCATAACAGCGTGCAGCCATAATCACTAGCGGGTTGTGACTCACAGAGTTGGAACCAAGTTTCGCCTCTTGAATCCAGGATCACCGAACACTCGCTCCTGGATGAAGAAGAATATTTACCATCAGATGGGAAGACAGCCGTGGGGTCTTCTGCTGCAGCCGCAGATTCCAGGGTCCTGCTCACCGCTGGGAAGGGGAATGTGCACCCGAAGACTCCGGATCGTCAACACTGTAAGTGCGGGTAAGACTGATACTGGGCCATTGGGCCCTTGGGGAAGTTCCTCAGACTGAAGCTCCCAGGTAAATAGGCATTTGTTAAAATCCCTTGTAAAACTTCTAAGACGTGAACTCACTAGCGGGGCCAAGCTTCGATGTCGCCACGGGTGAATGGAAAATAACCATCATCCATAGACAGAAGCTAACCCGGATAATACAAGCAGACCACACTTAAGAAGTCTGTGTATACTACTTGCAATGTGTTGCATTGTACTTTGTGTTAGGAGACAAATACTTCTTTTGACATAAAAACTATTATTTGACTGGACAATCATTTATTGTTGTTGCTGGGTGTATTTTGAATTGTGACTCTGTGCTCGTATTACACCTACCTCATCCCTGAGAAGCCTTGAACTGCTCAGCCTGTGCTATCACTGAGAGTCAGGTGCTGAAGGGATATTAGGCCCAGTTGCTCAGATCCCACAGCAAGCCGAGCCCCAGGACTTCCCGAGTAAAAGGCCTCAACCACCAAGGTTGGGCACAGTATCTCCTGCCTGCTCCATGGCCTTCTGAAAGGGGTTCCGGCACACTTTGATCGGAAACACAAGCATTCAGAGAGAGTCCTATTTAAATCACTTCTGGCTACAACACAATAGGGCAGTCCATACTGAACAACATGGGCAATCTTAATGTATACAGTAATTCAATCATTCTCAGGTATGTTTCCCCCCATTGGGCTCCATCAGTAAGTGCAGCTTGAGTGTGTTTGTCACAGTGAGATTGGTTTCAGAAAGGGGCATATTATTAGCACATACTGCAACTAACATAAGCACAAAGCAGAAGAAGGCCTATCAGCAGCATATAAAGAGCTGCGTAGCACTTGCGAGACAATAGGTCTCCAGCAGCAGGTCCATGGCCCCACCCACATAGCTGGCCACACCTTGGACCTTATCTTTTCCCCAGAAAATCTGACTTCGGTAGAGGAAATAACTCCTCTCTGCTGGACTGACCATTTTTTGATCACCTTTCACTTGATTTTGGCTAAGAGCCGTTCCCCTGTCGAACCAGCAGCCCACTTAGCAGTTAGCAGAGGTAGAGCGTGGAATAAGCTCTCCGAAACTAAAACCAGACCTTTCATCAATAATACATATTTTTCTCCAGCAGACTCTGCGGAGGTGAATTATAACAGATTCAAAAGGGAAATTTAAAAAACTTTAGACGAAATTATACCCCTGACTCCCATAAAGAATCGGAAAAAAGTCTCAGCTCCCTGGTACGATCCCACACTGAGAGATGCCAAATTAAAATGCAGGCAATTGGAGAGGAAATGGAGGCGTCACTATCTTGAAGTAGATAAGCTTCATTTAAAAAACGTGTTACGTGATTATAAAAATAAAATAAGGAAAACGAGAGCTAACTACTATTATGAACAAATTATTGCAGCTCCCAACAAAGCAAGGAAAACATTTGAAATTCTTACAGAATTTACTGACCCATCTCGCCTCAAGTGAGAGATTGAACCATCACAGACACTATGTGATAATCTATCAGAATATTTTGAGAATAAAATTAAAACTATTCTGGAGGGAGTTGACAAACCTACTGTAGGTAAACATTCTATTACACATCCCCCAGTCCAGCTCAACTTGGATTGTCTCCCCTTTTAGATCTCTCCCCGTCAGACCCACCCTCTGTGACACTCACTAGGCTGGATCCTATCTCTGGCGAGACCTTTAAATCCTTGTATAGGACTATAAAATCAGGGTCACCGATGGACCCTCTGCCGCCAAAGCAATGGCAAATATGGGAAGACGAGCTCTCTGGCCCTCTCCTACAACTCTGTAACCACTCTTTAGAAACTGAGAAGGTACCTTACTGTTGGAAGAAAGCTATAGTTAAACCACTGCTAAAAAAAGCCTTAGCCAACCCTTCTGACTTAGCCAACTTTAGGCCGATTTCTCTTCTTCCCTTTCCAGTAAAAATTCTAGAACGCCACATAAGTGCATTACTCTCACATTATCTAGAGGATGCTGCACAACTTGAGGAAGAGCAATTCGGATTCCGTCCTGGTCATGGAACTGAGTCCGCCCTAATCTCTGCCACCAATGAACTGCGGAGGACTACTGACAATGGACAATCAGTTGTACTTGTCCTCTTAGATCTATCGGCGGCATTTGATATGGTGGACCACCACACCCTACTGTCCAGACTTATGGCAGTGGGTGTGGGGGGACAGATGTTGAACTGGTTAGAATCCTACCTGTCAGGGCATTACCAAGCCGTATCTCTTCCCCCTTTTTCATCCAAATTTAGAATGACAACAAATGGTGTTCCTCAGGGCTCCTCCCTGAGCCCCATTTTGTTCAACATTTATATCAAACCTCTCATATCACTTATAAAAACTCATAATATTAAGCTAATTAACTACACAGATGATACACAATTGAATAATAATCAGGAGGGCACCATTAGCAATTTTCAAGCTTGTATTCTGGATATCTTTAATTGGATGAACATAAATACTCTTAAGATGAACGGAAATAAAACAGAACTCCTCTGCTGCCCTTCTAATAAAATTCCGGTATCTTTACCATCCAATTTCTGGCCGCTACCTACGGAAACCCCACTGGGTAACCCCGTAGCGGTACGAAACCTGGGTGTGATAATCGACCAAGGCCTGACTCTGGAAAATCAAGTCAATGGACTTACCAGGACCTGTTTTGCACTGATTCGGGCCCTTAGGAAGTTATATCTATTGCTTGACCAACCAGCTAGAGCATTAATCTCGAGAGGGGAAATATTAAGCAGGCTGGACTATTGCAATGCCCTTCTGCTAGGAGCCCCTAACTACCTGTTAAAAAAACTAGAACGTATTCAGACAATCACTGCCAAACTTACGCTGAAAAAACCTCGCTACTCATCTGCTACAGAAGCTCTGAGGGAGCTCCACTGGTTGCCTATCAAACAGAGAATAATCTTCAAATCGCTCTCCATTGTGCATAAGGCACTGCAAAAAAAAGGACCTATACCCCTACAAAACAAATTTAAAAAATACACGACTGGTAGAAATCTCCGATCCACTACAGGCTATTATGTTCATGAACCGAGATTTTAAAAAGTCAGACAAGGAGGACGCACCTTTATTGTTAACGCAGCCTGTATATGGAACAAACTACCAGCCCCCCTACGAGCTCACTCTGACTTAATCAAATTTAGGAAGGCACTGAAAACCTGGCTATTCCCTCATTAGCGATCTGCTTCTCAGCTTTTTGATCTGCTGTCTCCTTACTTAGTGGCTCTTAGCGCCAGGATACCATTTCTGGTCACAGTGCGCTCTACAAATAATTATTACATACATACATACATACATACGAAGGGCCTGATTCACAAACTGCACTTTTGAGTAGGTTTCCACATTTCATTAATATTACTACTTTTCAGTATTCATAAACTCTTAGTGTAAGTTACTAGTAACAGAACAGTAGGAAGTCCAGCACTACTCATGGCAAACCACTGGTACTGTAACACACACTCATAGAAAATAATGGGGGTAGGGACGTAAATATAAAACCTTATAGGAAATAATGTTAATTTTTATTTTTGTTTTATTTTTGGCCACCCCTCAATGAGGTGAGACTTTGTTATTGTCCTCATTTTTGTGTCTTCGGTGACTTTTTTTGGCTGGTAATCAATTCAGCAATATGCTGGTTCTTCCAATGTCTCTACTGAAATGCTTATCACAAAATCACTTTCCTTCACCTCTATGGCTGTTACTCACAGACACATTGTTAGTACTACTACATGACAATTTACTTGAGACAGTATGGAGCATCTAAACAACCACAGTGGTTATGATTCCAAGTACCACCTGCCACTTCACAATTTTACTAGGCACATTGCTCTGTAATAGTTTTTACTTCTGATCATCCCCAGTGTCAACAAGCGAAACAGCATTTGGACAAAATATTGAGTTTTAAATATTGAGTTGCAGAAATATCAGGAAAAAATATTATGATACAAAAATATTGTTTTTCAGGAAAGCAATTTCGTTTTCAAGAATATTATTGTTCTTAATATCGTTTTTAATCATATAATTTAAAAAATCTTATTTTTTAATCATTTGTATGTGTGTAAGTTCATATATTAATTTTATGTTGTTAATGTTTGTATAGTTGTTAATATTTTAAAATATAGTTTGTAAATTTAAGTGATTACAATTTTTAATTCAATTGTTTATAGTAATTTATATTGTCTCAGTGGGTTGCTAGGTTTGTAGGGATGTAGGGTCGGAAGTTAATTAATTATAATTAATTATTAAAGTATTACTAATCATTTAATTGAATATTAATTGTTAGATATGCAATAATTATAATTTTTAACTTCTATATTATGTGTGGGCTGCTGCGTTTGTAGGGGCATTGGGTGGGAAGTTCATTAAGTAGTAATTAATTACCAATGTATTATCAATTATTTAATTAATTGTTAATTATGTAAATTGTGGAATAATTATATGTATTTTAAATTAGATATTAGGTGTGGGTTGCTGGCTTTGTAGAGGTGTAGGGTGTGAAGGTAATTATTAATTAATTCATACATTAATAAAAAATTAATTACTAATTCAAGAATTAATATTTAATCAATTATTAATTAGGTTAATTGTGTTGCATTTATTTATTTTAGTCATATTTTAAGTGCGGGCTGATAGGTTTGTGGGGATATAGTGTGGTAAATTAATTAAGTAATAAATTGCTAATTATTACATTTTGTTAATAATCATGTTAATTGTTTATTATTTTACATATATATACTTGTTTTGGTTAATTAATACAATTTATATTAAGAGTTTTATATGTTTTATAAATTAATACGGTTATGTTTCATATATGTTAGGTGTTTGGAAGTGGAGTACTTTCCCTACTATTTCACAGGCTGGAGTGGAAATAGTAAATTTACCCCTCCAAAGTCCAACGCTTTCCATACTGTTGCACAGACTGAAGTGAGAATAGTAAATTTAACCCCTCTGTGGTATCCTGCTCTTCATTATATTTATTCCTTCCTTTGTATTCTGTGCCCTGCTGCTCAGCCAGTGTGAGTGATGTCATAGAATATTCATGTGTGTCTGGTTGAGTGAAATGTCAGGTGGAGTGTGTGGACTGAGCAGCTGGGATGATGCTCCCGGTGGGGCTGCTACTTCTACTAACTTATAATCTACTGTTCCTGTAATTGGATACTCCTGGTTTATACTGAAGTATAAACTTCCTTCTAGACTCATCATCTCTCTGCCTACCATCATTCTTACTTTATTTCACCCTCCAAGTCCAATGCTTTCCCTACTGTTTCAAAGACTGTAGTGGGAAAAGTACATATAATCCCTCTGAAGTCTAACGATTTCCCACACACTTGAGTGGGATGAGGAAATATTACCCCTCCAAACTCTGTCTTTCTACTGTTGCACTGACTTCAGTAGGAATAGTAAATCTTTCTCCTCCAAACTCCAACTCTTTCCCTACTCTTGCAAAGACTGTAGTGGGAATAGTATACTATTTTTTCAATATTGTTTAAATATGTCTAAAAGTATTATTTGGTTATTTGTTTAATTTTATATTACTTGTTTATGCATATAAATCTTTTTTATTTATTTTTAAAACTTATGTTAGTGTATTGTTTTTATATATATATATATATATATGTATATATATATATATAGATAAATATATCTATATATATATATATATAGTATAATACATTTTTATAGTAGTACATTTAAAACAACACTAAAAAAATGGAATATAATACAAAATATATGTTTTAATACTAATGTATTATATATGTATATATAAACATACCCACACATATATATGTATGTGTGAATGTTTAGATAAGTATATATTTATGTACAGTATTACAGGTTGCTTAAATGTATTTAATTTACATTATGGTAATGTCATATATTAAAATATTTATGAATTAATATTATGAACTATATATTAAAAAAATATTTTTGCATGTTTTTAATGATTTTAGTGTGAAACTATATTTTTTCGATATTTTTGTACATAGCATTATAAGTACAGAGAAACGATATTTTTGTAATCAATATTTTTTTTGTCAAAACTCTTATTGAGAATAAGCAGCGTACAAGGAGGCATTACATCGTAAAAACATTCCCCACAGTCCCATTGCAATCTAATGAGGATATAGATTCTTCACGAGTGGGTGCCTGTACCCCAAACATATTTTCCGTTACATGCCCTCCCTTCCAATCAAATGCTTTAAACATATTAATTTTTATTTTGTTATTCTCCCCACCCAACTGAACCCCCTCCCTGCTCCCTCCACCGTAACAACTGTGGCTGTGAATTGGTGCTAAGCAGGCTAGCCTTTAAATGTGTTGCATGACTCTGAGAGTACGTTGTTGGTCCCCAAGGTCAGATCAGTGGTGTGTAGGACGGCCCATCAGAGACAGCTTGGGGATTCCGATGTTGGGCCCTGTTTAAACTAGAACTGAAACAGATGGATAGTTCGTATCGAGGTTGGGCATACCGCCAGGGGGAGACCCTGTGTGAGGTATGAAACTAGCGGGCCCCATTTGTATTCAAAACTTTTATACTCATCTCGAAAGATATCTGCTAATCTTTCCATGGTGAGTATATTCCAAAGGCGGGAGTGCCATTGTGCCAGCACTGGGGCTGCTTTCTTCTTCCATGCAGCTGCTATTGCTGTTTTGGCGGCCCCCAAACACACCCACATAATAGCCCTATCCGCTTTCATTTGGTATTCCAACTCTGGGTCTCTAAGGCCCAGAAGAACTCCCTCTGCGGAGGTCGGAATGCGGTATCCTAACATGTCTTTCATATGCGTCAGGATTTCCTTCCAGAAAGTTTTGATCGTGGGGCAGTTCCACAAGATGTGACGGAAACCCCCAAGCAGGCTGCAACCCTTACAAAGCAGGTCTGAAGAATCCGGAAATATCATTTTGAGTTTAGTGGGATACAGATACCAAGCAAAGAGAGTCTTATAGTGTGCCTCTCGTAAATCTAAGGAATGGCTATTCTTAGCGAGGTCCGACCATAAATGTTTCCATTCCTTTTCAGAAATTTCCCTCCCGACTATATTTTCCCAGAAGCCAATATAACGGGGTCTTGGTGTATGCAGAGTAGATAAAAATAATCCGTATAGGAAGGAGATCACCCCCTTCATACAGCCCACCCTCTGCACAAAGTTTTCTATCGGTGTGCGTTCTCATGTGGCAGCTTCCCTGACCTGTGGGTGAAGGGCCCAGTGTTTGAGCTGAAGATAATGGAAGTGTTCACTAGGTGCCAAGTGGAAGTCACTTTGACAGTTCTCAAAAGTGAGTCTGTCGTGATTCTGGAATAGATCCAAGAGCATCAGGCATCCTCCCTCCCTCCATGCGTCAAACGGTCCCTCTCGCATTGCTGGAGAGAACTCCAGGTTAAAATGAATCGGGGTGTTGGGAGAATGGAACGATGTCCAGCCTAACCCTTTAGTGACCTCGCCCCAAACCTTGAGGGTGGTTCATGTAGGTGTGCTTATATAGCCGTTCATGGGCCTGTCTTTCTTGTGCTACCATATCACATCCCAGATTGTTCTCCCAACTATCGCCCTATCCATGTGCAACCAGTGCTTGTCTGATTCCCTCATGGACCACTCTGCAATTATCCTCAGTTGGGCGCTTCATAGTACAGACTAAAATCCGGGAGGGCCACCCCTCCCTCACCCTTTGTGTGCCTTAATGTATGAAAGGGGAAACGCGCCCTACCATTCTGCAAAATGTATCGGGTAATGAGTGAGCGTAGCCTGGAGACGAAGTCCCTCTCTTAATCGATCGGAAGTGCTTGGAACAGATATAAGAGTTTGGGTAGCACTGTCATTTGTATTGCATGTATGCGCCCTAGCCAAGAGATATATAGTGGTTTCCAGCGTCAGAGATCTTGTTGTAGTTGGTGCAATAATGGAGGGTAGTTAGCCCTGAATAAGCCCTCTAGCCGCGGTGTGAGCTGGATTCCCAAGTACTTGAGAGTGTGTTTAGCCCCGAGAAATGGTGTTTGCCCACGAAGAAGATTTACCTCTCCTTCTGATACCGTAAGATTTAGAATGGACGATTTAGTTAAGTTTACCTTGAAACCTGCGACACTTTCAAACTTTTTTAATTCTAACTGTAAGGCTTGCAGGGAGGAACCGGGGATGGTGAGTATCATCTGCTAACAACGATAATTTACGTTTCTCACCTCCAAAACTTATCCCCTGAATCCCTGGGGCTGCTCGGTCCATGCAGCCAAAGGTTTTATGCTTAGGGCGAACAGTAGGGGTGAGAGCGAGCATCCCTGCCTCGTCCCCCGTTCTAGTGTGAATGGAAGTGAGCTTATCCCATTAACCTGCACTCTGGAACGTGGTTGTGAATAGTTGTCCTTAATCATATTAATAAACGCCTTCCCAAATCCAAAGTATTCAAGTGTGAGGAAAAGGAACGACCAATCCACCCTTTCAAAGGCCTTTCACGCGTCCAGACCCAAGAGAATCGCTGGGATCTTATGTTTAGAAACCTTTTCTATCAGGTGTCTGCCTCCCCTTTATGAAGCCCGATTGATCAGGGTGGATTATGTCTGGCATTAGGTTCTCTAATCTGGCAGCCTGTATTGCAGAGTATAATTTAGCATCCAGGTTTAACAACGCGATTGGCCTGTATGAGGCACAGTTCTTTGGGTTTTTCCCTGTTTTTGGGATTACGTTTATCACGGCATCAGCCATTGAATTTGTCACTGGTGGCCCCTCAGCTACCGCGTATGTTCTATAGAAGTGAGCCGTCAAGCCATCTGGTCCTGGAGACTTATTGGGTTTTAATGCCGCTAACGCTCTCCCTACCCCTTTGTCAGTGATGGGCACATTTAACTGGTCGTTCCTTGCAGGGGGGACCTGGGGCAGTGTGAGCGATTGCAGGTCATTTTGCTGTGCAGCTGAATCTGTGGACATGGCTTGGTAAAGCTCTTCATAGAAGGACCCGAATATGTTAGCCTTATCTTTGTCTGAATATACTATGTTGCCCTCTCTATCGCATATCCCTCCTATGTATTCCATCTCACGGTTTTCACGAAGCTGTCTTGCTAGGTGGGTACCCACTTTGTTCCCCTGGGCATAGAAAATCTGGCATAGCCTCAGAAGGGTGTATTCTGCCCTATTGGTGTAGATCACAGTGATTTTCCCTTTTAGGGCACTTAGTTTACGTTGTAGGACCCGGGTGGGAGTCTTTTTATGTTCCCTTTCTATTTTCCCCAGTTCTACTTCCAGCACTGCCCTATCCTTAGCTCTTTGCTTGTTTCATGTGGCATTTAGCTCGATGCATTTACCCCGCAATACCGCCTTAAAACCGTCCCAATTGTTCAGGGGGGAGGTTGCACGCGACTGATTTAATTGAAAGAATTCTTTGATTGCTGACCGTAATTCATCTCGTAATTCATCTCACAGTACTCTATCTCGAATTAGGGAGACTGGGAAATACCATATTGGCGGGCTTGGTGGGGTGCTGCCCCAGTTCAGGCATATTGAGATGAGGCTATGAGCCGAGATAGTGATCGGGAGGATCTTCGTGGCTTGAAGGGACCGCAGTAGGCTTTGGCTTATTAATATATAAAGCAAACTGTGGGTGAGTGTTTGAAAAGTTTCAGCACTCCGTCCATCATCTCCTTGTGTTTGCTTTGTTCGCCCTAAGTTGGCAGGGTATGCCCAGACGTGGATCCCTTGCTCACTTTGCCACTGGATTCAAGCTAGCCTGGCTGATGAGGGCTGTTAGCCCGAAACCGGTCCCAGGATGCTTGATTCCGGTCCAGGGAAGACATGGCTTGGCAGTTCGGTCTGGACTGTTCCTATAAGGCACAGGGTCAAGACTGATTTGCATATAGCTATGTCTGAACTGGGGTGGCAAAGTGAGTTAAAGAATGATGATGGATTCAACCCAGATCTGTGACTGGGGGTGAGTGTTTGAAAAGTTTCAGCACTCCGTCCATCATCTCCTTGTGTTTGCTTTATTAATATATAATCCAACCTTGAGCATGTGTGATGTACGTGTGAGAAGAAGGTGTAATCTCTAGTAGTAGGGTAGAGTGATCTCCAGGCGTCACTGAGTCCTAACGACTGGAGGGTCTGTTTAATACTTTTGGGGAAGCTGCCTGTGGAGGTACTGTGGGGGTGTGTGCTCTCTGTTTCTGCGTGCCATGTAAGATTAAAGTCCCCCATGAGAACTGTCAGGCCTTCTGCGAATTCACCCATCACATTTAGCAAGGAGGTTAAAAATGCCGGTTGTCTTGTGTTAGGTGCATATGCCGAAATAAACGTGCATAATCTTCCCCTCAATTTCCCCTTTACCATTATCACTCTACCTTCCCTATCCAACTTTATGGCTTCTGGTTGGAATTTTGTAGCATTATGGAACATTATTGCCACTCCCTTCTGTTTTGTTCTCGCAGACGATCTGTAAATTAGGGAGTAACTTTTGTGGCGAAGCTGGAGCTCCTCCGACCACTTTAGATGTGTTTCTTGGAGTGCCACTATATTGAAATGGTGATCTACCAGATATTTCCAGATTTTATGCTGCTTGAGAGGCGAATTCAGACCTTTCACATTCCACGAGGCTATTGAAATCATCCCATCTCGTGTCCCGCTCTCCCCCTCGTGATCAGACCCTTTGGTATTAGCATCTTGTCCCCTCTCATCTTTCCTTCCAAGAGGACCTCTAGCGGCCTCGTAACGCTTTCCCTCCTCTTGAAGTACCGTAGTGTTGAATGTCTGCTTCCCCTGTGTGTCCACAACCTACCCCTATGTGTTCCCCCCCGAACAATTAAAACAAAAAAAGAAGTTTAACCTGTGCTGAGCGGCCCAAAGGCCCCCAGCAAAAATGTCACTCAGGGTCGAGGGCATGTTGGCGGGCGCCTTGGTCAAGGCCAGCAGCCTCGGCTGACTCTTGCGCAGATAGAATGTAGCTTGTCTATATCGTGCCTTGATTGGATCCAGGTTCGCGTATAAATGGTGAAACTCTGATGCTGGGTTTTTTCGCCTCTGACAAAGGTATTTATTGTACCCGGGCTTCATCTTAGTCAGAGGAGATCCCCGCCTGTAGGGCCTCCATCGTCTCGACTCCAGCTGCAGTTATCTCATTTTGTTTTTGATTGTCTGCCTTTGGGTATCGTTCGCTATTGGAATGCTGTATTGTGCTCAGACTTCTTCCCTTTCGTGGTTACGTAACTGTTTTCTCCGGGTTCGGAACCCTAAGATCTCTTTGCCTTCCTCTAAATCTGTAATGTGGTGTGCTTTGTTGTTGAATTCGAAGGCCAACCCAAAGGGGTACGTCCATCTGTATTTAATGTTGTCTGACTGCAACTTTGTCTTTATGGGCCAGAAGTGTTTTCTTCGCAGAAGGGTGGATGGTTCCAGATCTTGATATAACGAGCATCTAAAACCTTGCCAGGCAATCTCATCTTTCTTCCTGGCCGCCGGTAGAATGTCTTCCTTTACTTTGAAGGAGTGGAGTTTGACCAGGATATCGCATGTGCGTCGTCGCTCTCCGGTAGATTGGTTTCCCACGCGGTGTGCCCTATCGATTTTAATTTTCACCTGGCGTGGCCCAAGAATTTCAGCAAACAGCCCTTTGATGAAGGCCTCCAGATCTGGCCCCTCCGCTCCCTCCTCCAGGTCTCTGATTCTGATGTTATCTCTCTGTGACCTATTTTCCAAGTCTTCATTCTTCAGAAGGGTCATTGGTAGTTGCGTTTGGAGATCTTGCACTTTGTCGTGGGTGACCGTTACGCGTTTGTCGAGCTCTTATGTTTGGGCCTCTACCTCCAGTACTCTAGTACCAACAGAATCTACGTCTTGTTGGAGCAAGGTCATGGGTTTGGTCAGATCTGCTTTAAGTTGTTCCAATGAGGTCTTTATGTCCAATTTTATTTCTGAGCGGAGTTCAGTTTTGAATTCCCTTAGGGAGGCCATTAGGTCATCTTTAGTGAGTGCCATGCTGGCGCTGTCACCCCCTTGTTCCTGTGCTTGCCTCTTCTCTGTGGGGGTGAAGAAACTGGTTACCTTGCTTGTCGATTTTTTCGGTGGCATAGGTGCAATCCGGCGGCACCCCTCCTTCGTGGGCGAGGTTCCCCACCAGCCAACGGAGACCTCTATCTCTTTGCTGTGGCAGATGGGTCTTCCTAATCTAACATCCAGCTACTCCCTGTTAAGGTTCTTTTCCTCCAGGTTTAGGTCAGGACAAGGGGTATGTCGGTCATCTTAGAGTCAGGCATGGAGCGTCTAGCAATCTGTGCATCACTGCAACTGGTCTTGCCTCAGGGTCTGTGCTTCTGTTGCTCTGCTATGTCATTCCATTAGTGCAGACATTAGGGGTCCCTCCTCCTAAGGGTCATCTTCTCCCCCTTGTGTTGCTTCCCTGGTAGGCACCATTTTGGGCTCAGGCATGGTGTGCTCCGCTTTTATTTATTGCCAAAGTTTTTATTTATTGCCAAAGGTTTTGTGGGGGGTTAACGCAGGCGACCCCAGTCTCCAGAACTCACATTGGGGTCTCAAGGGGTTATTTTAACGTCCCCACTCACCACCTCTTGACCCCTGTGTCGGATCCTTGTGGTGCTGGAGCCGTCTCCCTCGAGCTCCCGGTGCGCTCCCCAGGTAACATTGTTTCGCTTTGTGGCAGGCTCTCTGCTAGTTCCCGTCAGTTGCCGGGTGAAGCTTGGGCTGTTCACGTATCACCGCGAGGGCCGCCCATCCATGGCGTCCCTCCTGCGGCCTACTTTCCCACATCCTGCAAGGAAGCGGGGCTGTCTTAGGGACCTGCTCTGATTTCTTGCGTCTTCGAATTCGCCAATTTCCCCAGTCACTCAGCGTTGATGCTGCTCCTACACGGTCCTGCCGGTGTCCATTGCCTTTGGGATCTATTTAGCAGTGATTATGACTACATGTAGCAGCTGAAACTTGCGGAAACAGCTGCGTGGCTACGGAGCCGGTGTAGATCACGTCCACTCAGCCATCTTGCCTGGCCACGCCCTGTAATCAATATTTCTGACATAATATATTTGTTCACAATATTGTTGTGATCGATATTATGTCAGTAATCTAGTGAATCATGTTAAAAGCTCTGTGCCCTTTCACAGGCCCATGCATAGGATGTTGGAGTCAAAAGTGGCATCACTGTGGTAAGATAAGTGAGGATGGCAGTGGCATAAGTAATAGAGGGAGAACTGCTTCAGCAGTAGCAGATGCCCAGGGGCTTATATATAAGAGGCTTGCGCCACCAGAGCATCACTTTTTCTGATGCTCCAGCAGCGCAAACCATATCTATGAGGCTACGCAAAGCCACTTTGTGTGGCTTTGCATGCCATCATAGATATGGAGTAAGAAAATGTAGCACAAGTGGCTGTGTTGCCTTACTCTGCGCCAGGGAGGAGTTCCATGGGTGTTGTGGTGGGTTTTCCTACACAACATCCATGCATTTTGATGCTGCCCCAGATTTACTTAATCACATGAACCTGGGGCAGTGCCAAAACCTTGCTCCTCCCTAGAGCAGGAGTAATTTCTCCTAGTTTCCCTCTCTTTCCATGTGTTTTGCATCCTGCAGCACACATAGAAAGAGGAAAACGCCTCTTAGGAATGTTTTTGTGCAGGAAGGTGCCCTTCCTGAACAAAAACAATCTTGCATGCAAAGCAGGCACTCTTGCACAATGGTGCAAGCATGCCTGCATTGGTGCTAGGCAGCAAATTGTGCACCAGCGCAGGAGGAAAGGACAGGAATGCACCGTATTTTATAAATATGGTGCATTCCTGCCTTTTCACATTGGCGTGGGGCAGTGCAGGAAGAAGACTTGCGGCGCTGCCCTTCGCCAATTCTCCATAAATGAGGTCCCCAATGTATTTCTGTGAGTATTCATAAACATTTTGTAGGTAGATTCCTACCTCGAACCAAAAGCAAATCTATTCATGTTAAAGGCAGGAGCAAAGTGCTTTTCAGATTGGAAAGAGAAAGGAGCATATGAGGATTTAGACAAAAGGTTTGTTCCACGGTTAAAGTATTTCCTTGTGCAGAAAAGAAGAGTTTCATGTGCAAATGGGCATTTCTTCATGATTTACCCAGGCTCATTTTTACCTGAGTGAAAAATCCACCTGAGTAAATGTTGCCCAATAGGTAACCCCTTCTCCAGGAAATCTTTGCAGATCCCCAAAAAGTTCCAATGTAGAAGGAAGCATGGGGGAGGAGATGTGCGACTTTTGAAAGTCCTGCATTTTGAAGCGGGACCACAAATCTTACAGAGCCTGACAGAAGGGGAAATGCACAGTGATGTCCATCACGAAATAAGACTTGAACAGTTCTGATTGTTCTGCGCTTCACGGCAATTTCAATTCTGGGACATATTTTCATAACCATGTTCTTTTTCTAGCTTAATGATCCTTTTATATCTTTTCAGTATCTCAGCGGCTGTTAGGAGATAGATGTTATGTTAGCAGATGGTTCCATAACAATGAACCAAAACAGGCAAACCTTTTTAGTATCACTGTCATTTTATATAAACATAATTCTGAAGTAACTGCGGATCGGATATCATCTCATTTCAGCTCATCAACATAACCTAAAATAGTCTAACAAAATGAGATTTGTTTTTTAATGCCCAATGTGTTGGAGACCGAAATTACATTTGACATACGCGTGGGTTCTAATATGTGCAATCCTTTGCTGTGAAATTTCCAGTTTAGTGTTTGACACAGAGAAACAAAGGGGCATATTTACAAGCACTATATCACAAAAAGTACTCCTTGGATGCGAGGATGATAACCGCGTCTTGAACGTAATAACCCTAGAAAGGTACAGGTGGGAAGTCCTAAGATGAATAGCACCACTAAGAAGTGGGGAAGGAAACAATTCCTTTTGTTTTAATTACCCTCACACACCCTAGTGGTGTCATGCTTCATCATCGGGTCACCCTGACGCCTAAAAGTCAGGGTGGGCTCGACCGTTTTTTCAGGGAGCTCTTAGAAATAATAAGACCAGGGGGGACGTTAATTAAAAAACACCAACAAATCCCAGTATCCCTTTAATATTGGATTTGTTAGGGTTATTAAAAGTGTAAACAGGGGTCAGGATAGGAGTATTTATGGTCCTATGACCCTTCAGCCGACATGTTTCAGTCCTACTAGGGCCATGAAGGTCCCAGACTTTCTTCAGGGCAACAATACCACCTCCCTGGACAACGCAAGAGACAACTCCCTACGCTGCTGTTTATCTAAGGGCAGATAGCTGCTCTTTAGTATGACTTAAAAATAATTTATCTCAATGATCCTGTCATCGCTCCATCTGTAAAGACAAACAAACCGCACCAAGTAGGTGTGAGAGCGGGGTAGGACTCTTGATGATGTGAGTAATCCTTATGCCCGTTGGTATTGCAGGTATGTGCGCGTCTATGTTCAAACTTGTGAGTCTAGCAGTACCTTGCTAGACAGATACTGGGATTTGTTGGTGTTTTTTAATTAACGTCCCCCCTGGTCTTATTATTTCTAAGAGCTCCCTGAAAAAACGGTCGAGCCCACCCTGACTTTTAGGCGTCAGGGTGACCCGATGATGAAGCATGACACCACTAGGGTGTGTGAGGGTAATTAAAACAAAAGGAATTGTTTCCTTCCCCACTTCTTAGTGGTGCTATTCATCTTAGGACTTCCCACCTGTACCTTTCTAGGGTTATTACGTTCAAGACGCGGTTATCATCCTCGCATCCAAGGAGTACTTTTTGTGATATAGTGGTTCAAACACGGGAGGGTGTACTCCCTCATGAGATTTCTTCTCGGCCCTTACGGCACTGAGAGAGGGCTCTTTCTCATTTCTGCCGATTGTGTGATAGCATATTTACAAGCCCCTATCACCACAGGAACGTCACTTTTTTCAACGTTCCTGTGGCGACAGGGGCTTCGCCTTATTTACAAGGCAGTGTTAAGCCCGCTGCCTTGTAAAGAAGGCCCCCTTTCACACTACACTTAGAGTGAAATGGGTGGGCAATGGGTGTTGTGGTGGCCGTTCCACCGCAGCACCCATTGATTTTGACTCTGCCCCCTATTTACAAGAGCAGAGTAAATAGGAGGCAGCGCCAAAATTAAGAAAAGGGAAAATCGGGTCTTAACAGGGCACAACAAGGAGAAAGGCTTTATTTCTCCTTGTTTTTGCTGGTTGTATGTGTTCTGCATTGTGCAGCACACATAAAAGCAGCGAAACGCCATGCATGATTGTTTATGTACAGGAAGGTGTCCCTTCCTGCACATAAACAATCATTTTAAAAATGAAGAGTTGCAACATCTATGTGTGCTGCACAAAGCAGCACTGATAGAAGTTACAAATCGCCATTTAAGATTGTTTATGTGCAGGAAGCGAAACCTTCCTGCACATAAACAATCATTCCCCACAATGCAGGCACCTTTGCACTATGATGCAAGGGTGCCTGCGTTGGCGCTAGGCAGCTGAAATTAGCGCCAGCACAAGGGGCAATGCAGGGCTGCACCGTATTGTTGTAAATACTGTGCAGCTCTGCGTTTCAAAAGTGGCGGAGCACGGTGTTAAGCCAAGAAGGCTAATGCTGTGCTCCGTCACTTCTTTGTGCATATGCACCAAAATGCGTTACTTTCAACGCCACTATATTTATAAAGGAACGGAATGCCAATGATTCAAACAAAATCTTTACCCCAATAATGAAATATGTGTGGCCATCAACATGGCAATGCATACACCCCCTGCTGCTGAGTTTGTTCTTCCAAGTGAACCTAATCTGGCGGCTGGATTAACCCACCAGCATGGGCCACTGGCACTCCCAGGATTTACGTGGATATGCAGCAATGCTGAAGAATCTGCCATGCAGGGCTATGTTAAGGGACATGTAGGCAATTGCCTTAAGGCTGCACCACACGAAGCCACAAAGTGCAACCAGATTGAAACAAATGCTCTAATAAATGATATTGTTGCTCGGGGCTTGTGGGCACCAAAACTAAAAACTAATTTTGACAGGAACCTTAGGAATTTCTAGGATTAACTTCTGCAGGATGCCTCTTATGCCTGCAAGAAAACCTAAGAACATACCTGAGATTTCCATATTGTAAAGGAATTTGTGCACATTTCCTTAGAAGGAATCCCTAAAGATTGTGTTAGTTCTTCTGGTTGCAGCGGTGGCACCTATATTACCATACGAAACTTGAAGAAGGAAGAAGTGATTAATGGATTCTCCAAGACTGGGCCAGAGTTTCACAAGAAACTACTACTTTTTAAATGGTGGCAGCATCAACTGCCACCATAACACAATCCAGCCTTATTGTCTGCATACCTATGCCAATGTTGCAAGTACTCACACTCCATTTCAACATGGCAGGTATTTCATGAACTACCAGCAGAGGAGAAGGGTGCCATTTTCGCTTACTACTTTAGATTATTTAATATTCATGATGCTTTGGAGCTATTAACCAGTTATGTTGCTTACATTAAAATCAGATAGTGAGTAAACAGAAATGGGCTTTGTTGCTTTCTGAAATGAGACTGGAGAGATTGGTGTTAAATCTGGTATCCTTGGCATGTTTTTCCTCCAAACGTTTTGCTTTCAACCCTCCTGTTTTGCTTACTTCGTTTTTGCTTGCTTTAGGACTTTGTGCACTTTACCACTTTTAACCAGTGCTAAAGTGCTTGTGCTCTCTTCTTTAAACAAGGTAATCAATCAATCAGTGGATTTGTAGAGCGCTCACCTGTGGGAGTATGCAGGTAGAATTAGCCAATACCCAAATTGCGTATTTAATTTACGTGAAAGTCCCCAGTAAAGTGGTACTACAGGCATCCAGGGCATGTAAATTAAATGCTACTAGCAGTTCGGGCTGGACTGGTCCCATGAGGCACAGGGTCAGACTGATTTGCATATGGCCATGTCTGAACTGGGGTGGTGGAGTGAGCTAAAGAATGATGATGGATTAAACCCAGATCAGTTGACTGGGGGTGAGTGTTTGATTGGCTCAAACGTTCCGTCCATCATCCCTTTTGTATCGCTTTGGTCGCCCTAAGTTGGCGGGGGTATGCCCAGACGTGGGTCCCTTGCTCACTTTGCCACTGGATTCAAGCAAGCCTGGCTGATGACGGCTGAAATGCCAGAAACCGGTCCTAGGATGCTTGTTTCCGGTCCAGGGAAGACATGGCTTGGCAGTTCGGGCTGGACTGTTCCCATGAGGCACAGGGTCAGACTGATTTGCATATGGCCATGTCTGAACTGGGGTGGTGGAGTGAGCTAAAGAATGATGATGGATTAAACCCAGATCAGTTGACTGGGGGTGAGTGTTTGATTGGCTCAAACGTTCCGTCCATCATCCCCTTTGTATCGCTTTGGTCGCCCTAAGTTGGCGGGGTATGCCCAGACGTGGGTCCCTTGCTCACTTTGCCACTGGATTCAAGCAAGCCTGGCTGATGACGGCTGAAATGCCAGAAACCGGTCCTAGGATGCTTGTTTCCGGTCCAGGGAAGACATGGCTTGGCAGTTCGGGCTGGACTGTTCCCATGAGGCACAGGGTCAGACTGATTTGCATATGGCCATGTCTGAACTGGGGTGGTGGAGTGAGCTAAAGAATGATGATGGATTAAACCCAGATCAGTTGACTGGGGGTGAGTGTTTGATTGGCTCAAACGTTCCGTCCATCATCCCCTTTTGTATCGCACTAGTGGGCCTGCAGCACTTATTGTGACACTCACTTAAGTAGCCCTTTCAAACATGTTTCAGGCCTGCCATTGCAGCCTGTGGGTGCTGTTTTGAAACTGCCATTTCGACATGGTAAAATAAATATTTTGCCAGGCCCATATCTTCCTTTTTAATACTTACACATCACCCCTAGGCAGCTGCAGTCCGTACAGGTAAGAGCGGTGAAGCGGTGGGGGCACGGTGGGGGATATTTTGACAGACAACAATAAGGAAAAATTAAATAAATAACTAATTTTCTCTCGTTGTCGTCTGTCGAAATTCCCCACCACCCCACCGCTCTTTGCTGCACGTGCCGCGGCTGCCCCTAGGATAGTCTCTGGACAGCTCAGACAGGAGTTTGAAGTGTATTTAAAAAACTGGTCATGTACTTTTAGGTTTTACATGTCCTGGGAGTAAAAAACTCCTAAATTAGTTTTTCACTACTGCAAAGCCTACCTCTCCCACAGGATAACATTGGAGTTAACTTATTACATTTAATAAGCTGTAACTTCCAAAAGGGAGCAGGTAAGGGGTGCATGTTTGGTGTCTTTGGAATTGTAAAAAATTCTTCTCTTATGGTATTACTAATTTGAATATGCTACTTTTAGAAAGTTGCCATTTTACTAGCTTTGCCTTTTAGTGCCTGCAGCCTGCCTCTGGGTTGCATGACTGGGGGTAGCTGACAGTTGGGCTTTGTGTATTCCTCCTAGACAGCCACACACAATAGAGAGCTTAGGTGTGCATGGATGGGCCATCGCTGGCAGGATGAAGGGGTGGAGCTGGACACAGCCCTACTTGAATAGGCTATGTCCTGCCTCCACACAAAGGGCTGAATACCCCCTTTACATAGGGCCTTATTACGAATTTGGCATTTTCGGCTGGGTCAGCCACCACTGCGGTCCCAGGAAGACTGCAAAGCCTGTAGTGCACTTGCCCACTGGATTATCAATCAATCAATCAGGGAATTTTGTAGCGTATTACTCACCCATGAGGGTCTCAAGGACCTGGGGGGGTGCAGCTCCGGTCAGTCGAAGAGCCAATCAGTCTAAGAGCCAGGTCTTGAGGGTCTTCCTGATGATGTGCAGTGTGGGGGCTCGTCTGATGTAGATTGGGAGCTCGTTCCAGGTCTTTGACGCGATATAGGAGAAGGCTCTTCCACACGTTCTGGCTCTGCGGATGCATGTGGTTTCTGCGAGGGCGAGGTTGGCGGAACGGAGGTTTTCTCCTGGGTACGTGGAAGGAGATTATTTTGTGGAGATATTGGGGTCCGGTGTTGTGGAGGCATTTGTAGGCATGGGTGAGTATCTTCAAGGTTACTCTCTTCTCGACGGGGAGCCAGTGGAGGTCTCGCAGGTGTTGGGTGATGTGTTCATGACGGGGGATTCCGAGGACGAGTCTGGCAGCGGTGTTCTGTATGGTCTGGAGCTTGCGGAGTAGAGATTTGTTGATCCCGGCGTAGAGGGCATTTCCGTAGTCCAATCTGCTGTTTATGAGTGTGTGGGTGACGGTCTTTCTTGATTCGGGGGTATCCATTTGAAGGTCTTGCAAAGGATGCGGAGGGTGTTGAAGCAGGTGGAGGCGACGGCATTGATCTGTCGGGTCATGGTGAGGGAAGTGTTGAGTATGATGCTGAGGTTCTGGGCGTGGGCCGTGGGGGCAGGGGGGCTGCCGAGGGTGGTGGATCACCAGGTGTTGTCCCATGCAGAGGGTGAGGGTCCAAGTACGAGGACTTCTGTCTTTTCCGAGTTAAGCTTCAGGCAGCTGCTGCTCATCCAGGATGCGACGTCCTTCATTCCTTCCTGGAATCTGTGTCTGGTGGTGAGGGGGTCCTTGGTGAGGGAGAGGATGAGCTGGGTGTCGTCAGCGTAGGATACTATGCTGAGTCCATGCTGTCTGACGATGGCAGTGAGGGGGGCCATGTAGATGTTGAAGAGCGTGGGGCTGAGCGGCGATCCCTGGGGTACTCCACAGTTGATCTCTGTGGGTTCGGAGAGGAAGGGTGAAAGTCTGACTCTTTGGGTTCTGCCGGTGAGGAAGGAGCGGATCCAGTCGATGGAGGTTCCATGAATGCCGATGTCGTGGAGTCTGGTGGTAAGAGTGCGGTGGGAGACGGTGTTGAAGGCTGTAGAGAGGTCAAGTAGGATCAGGGTTGCGGTGTGGCCTTGGTCGAGGAGGGTCTGGATGTCGTCTGTGGCGGCGAGTAGGGCGGTCTCGGTGCTGTGGTTGCTGTGGAATCCTGATTGGGAGGGGTCGAGGATGGAGTTCCCTTCGTTAGTTGGACGTTGACGATCATCTCGGTGATTTTGGACGCGAAAGGGAGGAAGAGATGGGTTGATAGTTTTTAAGGTCCATCAGATCTGCTGAGGGCTTCTTCAGGAGGGCCTTGACTTCTGCGCGTTTCCAGTCATCGGGGAACGTGCCAGCTTTGAAGGTGGCATTGATGGTGCGTCGTAGTTCAGGTGCAATGTAGGCAGTGGCTCTGTGGAAGATGTGCGGAGGACAGGGGTCCGTTGGGGCTCCTGAGTGAATGCCTTTCTTGGTCGATGGGGATGTCTTCAGTGGTGACTGGGGTCCAGGAGTGGATGGTGGGCTGGTTTTTGTTGCTGGGGGGAGGAGTGGGGTCGGTGTCTGGAGTCTGTTCGTTGAAGTTGTCGTAGAGGGATCTTATTTTGATCTTATTATGAGTTTAATCCTGGGCGGGTGGTGCTGCAGCTGCCTCACCCTGGCTGTATGTTAGGCTCATAGGGAGAGCCTAACAAGCATACCGTTGCTGTGAGAGAGCCTTCAGCATGTTCCTGGATGGTGTGACATGGACCATGTCGTGCAATGCACACCTTGCAGGAACAAAGGTGTAATTCCAGACAAGCACTACATATTCCCCCCGCACGCACCCCCATGGCCAGATTCAGCCGGACCTGCCTTTCTCCCACTCTTTTCAAGTCGGCATCCCTGCCATGAAATGGGTGGTGAAAATTCAGGTCGTAATATGCTTGGCGGTGCTGGCATTGGCACCACCAGTATATTCAGGCCTTTTGAAGTCTGCCACTGTAGCGGGATCCTTGATCCCGCAGAGGCGGCAGTCTTGTGGCGGTCCCACAGTCACACTCTTAATGGGCGGACGGGTTATGGTGGTCGGACTGCCACTGCACATAGGGCGGGCCCAGGACTGCCGTACTCATAATAAGGCCCATAGTCTGGAGCCAGGGCAGGGGAGGCAGGAAACCTGTGTTCCTTAAAGGAAAACCTCTAGAAACATTTCTCACTTCAACAGACACCAGCTTTTCAGTACACTTCTGGACCTGTGGAGACTCTGCCAGGAAGGACTCCTCTGCTGCTGAAATGACTGCCACACTGCTGGACTACTGCCCTGATTGAGAACTGCCCTGCTGGACTACTGCCTTGCTGGACTGCTGCCTTGCTGGATTGTTGCACACCTGCCTGAGTCTGCAACCCAGGACTCCCAGAGTGAGTCCAGTGCTAGTCTGCTGGCCTCCTGTTCAGAGCCACAGAGAAATAAGATGCTCCCAACCACCTGAACCAGCATCCAGATCCAGCTGGAGCAAGACCCTGACCTTTGGTGATGCCTCAGTGGAGCTGAATTACACACTGGTCCATTGGCACTAAAACCTTGTTGCTAGCACTACCCGCCAACTCAAAGTTCTGTCAACCCGACCCTTTGCACTACTGCATCAACCACTCGAGGGCAGTGTTTCCGGGAAGCCTCAGCCTGACGGTTTGCAATGACAACAGGATCTTTGTGGTACAGTGATGACCATCCATGATGCCAGGCCTGCTCTCCACGCTACATCAATACGACCATCCACGACGCTTCACTGCTGCTCATGGCCCCTCCACCACAAACGGGACTCCTTGTACTGGACTGAGAAGGTAAATTTTCAGCTGGACTAACCTGGTGCCGGCATCCGATATGCACTCCACCGTGGTTGGACTGACCTTGTGACTTTCTCCTGATCTGGCACAAACAGTTAGCCGCGAATAGTGCTTTGGCCTTTCTGGCACTATTTTTGCTTAAATCTTTTAAACTGCATATCTCTGAATCTACTGATTGGATTTTTGTTGTTATGGTTTTGATTTATTTATTGCATTTTGCTCTACTTTTCTAAATTAATTTGAGAATTTTTGTGTGTTGTGTTTTCACTTTATTACTGTTTTAAGTGCTGCATTAATACTTTACACATTGCCTCTGAGGTAAGCCTGACTGCTTTGTGCCAAGCTATCACAGGGTTGAGCACAGGTTAATTTGGGGTTTGCTTGTGCCTCACCCTGACAAGGATTGTTGTTGCTACTTGAGTAGGGTTCCCCCCTTAAACCAGTAACCCAATTTCTCACAATTAGCATCATAAATATGCTTGATTTTCTAGGCTTAAAATTGAGGTCCCTTAACAAGACGACATTATCCTAAAGATAACATTATATTTAGGCAAACTATAGCTGCCAATTTCTTTAGCTGATTGAAGAATTTTTGAAGTGGCAGCATTGGGAAGCTAATATGTTAGTATGATCTAGCCAACTCAGCAAGAGGAATATAGACCAAGATCCACAAATGTATCCACTTGTGAGAAGTAAATCAGAAAATATCTGGCTTTCCCTATTTCTTGATGGATGTGGTTTTCTCTGTATATCCATGTTCCTCTGGTTACTCTCCACATAAGATTGGGCATACATATTGTTAAAATCCATAGTAGGAGTAATCATGTTATGCATGTCAAAATTTCTTTGTGCACCACTCAGTGACTGATATTCCTAAACTCAAGAAATATAGCAGAACATATATTTTAGCCCTCCTTCTCCTCTACTGTCTTGGTATCATAAACCATATGTCATATTCTGAAATTGTCTTTATATACAATAACCATATTGGCACCACTGGACCTGGCCCTTTCAGCAGGGTTATCCTCAAACTTTTTTGCCTTCCTCCGCCTATTTTTCTGACCTTCTCTTTTTTGGCTTTAGGACTCTGGGCACATTCCCACTGCTAAGCAGTGCTAAAGTACATGTGCCCCCCTCCTCTAAACAAAGTATGATTGGTTTACATCTGTTTGGCATACGTTATTTAAGTATAAGTCCCTTGTAAATTGGTATACCATAAGAAACAACATACAAACATATAAGCAAAAAATCATGCATTTAAGCCCAGGTCTCTGTACTGGGGTTGAGTGTTTGACATTGTTCAGCATTGCGTCCATCATTTGTTCTTTTTGCACTTTAAGAAAGTGGCCAGTTCTCTGTGCTCATGACGCTTTGTGCTTTGCAGCCTGCTTCCAATACACGTCTGAGCTAGGTGACAGCTAAACTTGGTGCATACTTTCCAGACAGCCACACCTCAGGAAGGGCTGGGCATGACAGTGGATACAGCTGCATTCATCTACATGCTGATAGTCTTCCTCGGCTGGGAGAGGGAGAGGTGGTTCACATTTTACATTTGTATAGGTTGTGACCTGCCCTCACACAATGGGCTGTGTTACCCCCTACTGACTATCTGGAGCCAAGGGTGAGTTGAAAGTGTTTGTTGCGCACTTCTAAGGGTTGTTTGAAGTCACCCCTGCATCAAAGAAATTTTTTAGTATAAGGACTTGGGGCTCTAACCCCATGTTTTCAGACACTGCATGGACCTTTAACCAGATGCTGCTGACTCAACAAACTGCACATTGCCAGAGGACTGCTGTGCTGCCAGGAGGAATCACCATTTGGACTACCTGCTCTGTTGTGCTGGCCAGTTGCCTGCTGGGCTGCTGGATGGACTGCCGTTCTGCAATCTGCCTTATGTGCTGGCCAGCTGCCTGTCCACCTCTTTGTGCCCCAGTGCTTTCCAAGGGCTTGTTGGCTTGCCCACCCTGTTCACGAGGTCTCAGGATCAGCAAAGATCTCTAACCCATCATTTTGCCATGGGACTCCATGGTTCCTGAGTCCGACAACCAAGAGGGACAAGAATCAAACTTGCTTCCAGAGTCCTATGTAGTGTGGGGAGAGCAGGTGCTGCCGATCTCAGTGTGGTGTTGGGGCCAAGATCAGCGTTTCACCGTGGCCTCATGCTTCACCCCGACTCCCGCTGCTTGAGGGATAAATACAACAGTGGGTGATGATTGGACCGGCAGCTGCAATCTACTCGGGAGCAGTGGTGAAGCGCTCCCTGTTTATGTGACCATCAGCACGTGGCTGACCTCTACAGACTGCCCTCCCTTATTGAGGAGGGTTTGAGCACTCTGTACCTTGCCCCCTGCCCTCCTACCTGATGCTGCATCTTGGTGGTATTTTTCTCATGGGCCATGTGGGCCTGTAAAATATCCCCACCGTAGGTGTAAGGGCTGCTGCAGAGTGGCTCCCAGACAGCGAGATACCTGGAAACCAGGGTCGGACCAGGAACACAAGGCTCGCCTGCCCGGTCCCCCTCCCGGAGCAGCGCCGCAAGCCTTCTGATGAAGGGAACCCTTGAATATCATGATGCGGGCCCTGCACTTGAGGTCCCCAACCCTGCTACAACCCCCTTCCACTGCACCTTACTGTGGCCTATGGAGCCCCCAAGGTCAGGCCAACCCCACAGAGCAGGCAGTTGGTGAGTGGGGGCCACAAACACTTTACACATGCCTCTGATGATAAGCCTTCCTCCTCTGCGCCAAGCTACCAAAAGGTGAGCACAGGTTATCTTTGGTGTGTAACTGACTTGTCCTGACTAGAGTGGTGGGTTCTGCCTGGCTTAGGTGCATACCCTAGCCAACCAGAAAACATTTCTAACAGCACCTCTAGCCACTAAACACATTAACAACCCAGATATGCCTTGACTTTCACATTTAAGGGATTTGCAGAAACACAGGTTGACCTGTGTGAGGGATATGGTGCCAGAAGTTCTCAATTCACAAAAAGCAGTTGGAAAATGTTCACTGAATATTTGTGAATCGATTTAGATTTTTCTAACCGACCTATGTACTAATAGGTCAGTTCGCCATATATAAGATCATAGACAATCACAGAACACCCTGCCAAATGTATAATAATTAGGTAGGTTTCAATTTGAGACTATCCATGATTGGTCACAATCAAAGGGATGGTGACCTGCAAAGGTCACCAAAAAACAAAACATGCCTGTCACTGGTTTTTTTTTTTTTTAAACTGTTTTCTATTTTTAAAAGTTTTCGTTGATAGTTGCGAGTAGTCCACTGGATCACTGCTTACTCCCCTTGAAACGTGTACTCCGGTTTGCACAGGGGAAGGGGGTCCAAAGGGGACCTTTTCTCTTTTGCGAATACGTTACCATCCTAACTTAGGAGCCAGTAATGGCTTGTGACTGGAATTTCGGTCACAAATATTTGATACATATTGTAATGAATCACTATTTGGAAAGGCCACCTACAACAGACCCCTTACAAATAGTAAAAAGCTTACGAATCGGTTGAACTTTACCAACTACTAAAATGGATTTAGTACACAGGTTCGCAAACCCACAAATCTGGTGAATCCAAGGGTTTGCAATCACTAAAATGTTGTTGATGGAAAATGCCATATTTTTGTAAGGATGGGGAGAAAATCTGAAAATCATCAAGCTCTTTATAAACTCTTATCAAGTGAATTAGTTTGAATGACGTGAGGTGCCCACCATTAGATTGTATGAGATTTGCGGATTGTGTTTGACATGTTTTCTTATTGCAGTTGCCTTTTCATCTGTGACCAGACAGATGCCAGAAACCAACATTTTATGCTCAGCTGCTGTTTACTGCCAGCAAGCAAACAATGACCATAGAAGCGCCATACACACCAGCCTTATATTGACAGAATATAATTTTGCTATATTTCCCTATGGTATGATGTTAATATTGGTGATCATGTAGAGATAGAGCAAAAATGTTTTTGACTTCATTGATACTGAAAATGTCTGTTAATTGTGAGTTCATTTTAGTGCCTATGGGGTCTGCAATATTGGTATCTCCACACAAAGAAGGGCCAGTGAGATCAATACCCCTATTTACCTGCACAGGAAGTATGGTCATGTAAAGAGAAGGCCTACTAAAAGTGTATATTTCATGACCATTCTATGCATAAAAGTCCATAAACTGTGATTCAACATGTTCTTCCGTCTGTCTCGCACAACCTCCAGACAGAGGATCTGGCCCTCATTTTCAGTAAAGAAAATACCACTTGTCGGAGCCTGCAAAGTATTGATTACATTTTTACTCCCACTTCTTCCTCATTTATCCCTCTAACCATATTGGGCCCTCTACAGTTAGACTGATCACAGCATTACCTTTACCACGGGTGAATTGTACCGTGATGGCTCTTTTTCTGCCGATAGGAGGGGTGGGAATTAGGGTGTCCAAACCACACACGATAGTCACCCATTGAGGACCATTAGTTGGTGACTAACTTACAAATTTGAGATCAAGTTCAAATATACCACCCTCATTACCATGTTATAAAAATACAATATTACAATGGGAAGACCCAATCTCCTAAAGAAGTTTAGTCTAATTAGGATTATGCACACAAGAAGCTCTGCTACAGCTTCACAAAATAAAAGAAGCAGAACTTGATATTCTGAAAAGATTTGCTGATTTTCCCTACAACACATTCAAAGTTAATAGAATATACAACATGGGGCCTTATTATGACTTTGGTGGTCTTCCTGTAGGACCTCCGTTGCGGCGGTCCCAGGAAGACTGCCAAGCCGTCGTTATTCCCACCCGCCGAATTACAATCTTGTAGCTGGGCTGGCAGGGCCATGGCGGTGGTCCATGGTGGCAGCATGCTTTGGCTGAAGATTATAGCAAGCAGCCATGCCACCGCCGTGGGACCACTGCCACGTTGGGTGCACTGTGTGGCATGCACCATGTTGTGCATGCCACACAGTGCACGCACAATGGTGCAATTCTATGGGGGCCCCCCTGCAGGCACCCTCATGGGCAGACTCACCTGGGGGCCGTGTTTGGGCCCCCTTCCCTGCCTTTCCACCACCTTTTCCATGGTGGGATCCCTGCCATGAAATGGGCAGTGGAAATGCAGATCGTAATCTGCTTGTTGGTGCCGGCATCGGAAATGTCAGCATTTTCGGCCCCTCTCACCACCTCCGCCGTGGGATCCTGGATCCCGGCAAAGGCGTCGGTCTTGTGGCAGCCCCACCGCCACCATCATAGTCGGGCGAGAGGCAATGGCGGTGGTCGGAACGCCATCCACATGTTCAGTGGTCCCCGGACCACAGTACTCGTAATTAGGCCCTTAGTTTAATGATAGATGATCCAGACACAATAATGGACTCAGACAATTTAGATAGTTTGTTATTGCATCAATGATTCGAAATCCCTACGAATAAGCAATTTCTTAGGCATTTCAGTAAACAATATTACAGTATGTAGTACAAGGCTACACATTTAGTCAGAGATTCTAACCCAAAGAGGATGGTTCAAACAGGCATCAGATACAAGGTTACAGATTCCTACCATCATTAAAGGTAGAAGGATGGCTCAGTTCCGGAAACGGCATTTACAAGGCGGGCTGAGCCACGCGTGCCATTTCAACACAAGCAGAACAACGCTTGCCTGAACCAAGCATATGCATGGTTAAGGCAGTCAGCGGTCTAGATGCGAAGTGGATGGGCGGAGAGAGGAACAGGAAGGCGCGGGAGAGGAAGGAGCGGGACATGGTTTGGTAAGAGGGGCTGGGACCGAGGTTTGGGGGGGTAGTTTTTAGGGCTGGGGGCCAGTTCCAGGGCTCAGAGTGGGGGGGGTTCAGGGTAGTTTTTAGGGCTGGGGGCTCGGTTTTAGGGCTCAAGGCAGGGGGAAGAGGCAATTTTCAGGCCTGGGGTCAGTTTTAGGGCTCAGGGCGTGGGCTGGGATGGAGTAGTTTTTTGGGCAGGTGGCTGGGTTTTAGGGCTCAGGGTGGGGAGTCGGGTAGTTTTTAGGGCTGGTGCATGGTGGATTGCAGGGCTGGTGCATCTGGTTTGAGGGCTCCGGATGGGGGGGACAAGGGTGCGATCTTTACCATGCATATCTCTTTACCAATGATGCCTTTACAACGAAATTCATTGAAAAGGCATGCATGGTAAAGACGCGGTCATGGTTCAGATGGCGTTGTTTAGGCATGCGTGGTTAAGGCATGCATTGTTGTATCATACAACCCTCAGTTCTCTAACAGCATCTAAAATTCTAAAACCAAAACGAGTAAAAGGATCAATTTAAAGTCTTTCTAAGAGGAAGTCGGTAGGCATGGGTAAAAGGGAATATAAGCAAAATCAAGTAGTTCAGCATACAAGGATTCCAGATCAACTGCTCATTGCAGCAGTATTGACAAAAGGCAATCCAAAATAGAATACCAAAGGATGGTTATAAAATCATAGAAAAAGATTCCCATTCCTTCTCTCATAGAAAAGGACAAATCAAAAGTGATGCGTAGCATAGTGTCCCGTTGAAAAAATAATAGCGTTGCGAGTCGTTGTGAATCAAAAATCGCTGTGAGTATTGGCAATGCCCCTCCTTTGGGGTTTCTTCTTTTGTAGTTTCTAATACACCTTAAGTGGTGTGATATCACCCCAAGGTGGACAGTCCATCACATGATTAGTTTACGTATGTAGTAACTAAATACATTTAGTTACTCTGACATGCTTTCCCATGATGTTCATAAGAACGACTTGCCTTTCCGGGCCTCACAGGTTTGTCAATGGTAAGAATTACAATGTAACTAGCAATGGCATCGGGTTGTAGTTGACTTTCCCACTGAGTTACTTCTATGTGAACTTTGAACCTTAAAACGTTAAGATGAAACATATACAGAACAAATAAAGAAACATTTGCTTAAATGCCAAAGAACCATTATGCTTGCTAAGGGAAAAAAGGCCTTAAATGCATATGTCAGATTTCAATGGATTAAACTCAATCAGAATCAAATATGCAGTTAAATCATCATTTCATGATAAGAGAAGAATAATAAATGTCTCACCAATGTATTATTACACAAAATTGATTAACGTTAGCTATGGCCTACTGCCACAATTTTTCAACATCCATACATGAAATTTACTAAATTTGTTTCTTAACTTTTATGTTTGCTATAGTCGCTACAATCACATTTATAAATATCAACTCCCTAACTACTTTTATCGCATTTTTGCACCATATTTTGTCCATAATGAGTTTCAATGAAAGGCAATAGAAATGCTAAGTCACACCTTTAGATCATTAGTCTCATCAATTAATGAGTAGTTAAGAAATCATCTTATACATTGGGCCTTATTACAAGTTTGGCGGTCCTCCTGCAGCACTGTCACTGCTGCGCTGGCAGGAGGACTCGCAAGCCCGTGGTGCACCTACCTGCTGGATTCTGAGTTGAATCCAGGGTGGGCAGGCCATGCTGCGGTGGTCTCACGGCGGTGGCTGTGTTAAACACATAGGAGAGCCTTAATAACAGACTGCTGCCGTGTCAGTGCCTGCAACACATTCCTGCACGGAGTGGCATGCACAATGTTGTGCATGCCACACCATGCAGGAAAGGGGTGCATCTCCAGGGAGCACAACATGTGCCCCCCCACATGCATCTCTAGGCCCAGAAGTGCCAGAGGACCCTTTGAGGGCCCCCTTTATTGCTTTTTCGCCACCCTTTTCATGGCGGGCCCACCACCATGAAATGGGTGGTTGAAATGCAACTCAGAATATGGTCAGCGGTGCTGCAGCGGAACTGCCAGCATATTCCTGCCCCTTTCCGCTGCACCACCACTGCGGGGTCCTGGATCCTGGCAGAGGCAGCGGTCCAATCACCATATTTGAAATACGGCGGGTGGACCCGCAGTGGTGGCGGTGGTCGGGCCACCACCGCGAGTACGGTGGTCCTAGGACCGCCGTACTCAGAATAAGGCCTATAGTTTGTTAACGAAAACCTATTAATAAGTGTCATAACTATTTATAAATGTATTTCCTCTTTTACTAACTCTTTCAAGCACACTTTTATGGTTCTGTTACTTCACTTTACTCTATTGCTGTCTTTTCTCATTTTACATGCAATGTGCACAATTAGTTCTTAGTGTCTTAAAATCGGTAACGTCATAAGATATTTTCAAATATTTCGCTTCATTAGTATTCATCCAGTGCAAACCTTTTAATGATTATTTTAATATGAATCTGCTTGTAAAGGTCTTATCGAATATAGCAAAAACTGTGAGAGCTAAGTTTAGACTCAGTCTTGGCCACAGTTTTGGGTTGATTGGCATCTTAAGTAGTTGAAGAATGGGTGTAGTGCTATTTTACCACTATACGCAGTGGTAAAATGTCACTTGTCACAGGTACTTTCAAGGCATGTGTTGCTTTTAGCTGAAGTAGCAGCAACCTGTTTTGGCATCTCTAAAGTAAATTACAGAATATTCAACAATAACACAAACAAAACAACATAAAACATTTGAAATATAACAGGGAACAACACAACAGAACAATTAGCATGCAACACAAAGCAGTACAACACAACATAATCACACTGCAATAATGCAGCACAGAAAAAAAGTATCACAAAAACAATAGAACATATCACTATCACAACAAGATGCCACATAACAAATACAAACAGAAGCTCTTGCCACACATTACCACCTTCTGAATCCTGTTTTCATAATATAGTGGTATAAAGTGTTTGGAGTAAGTACTACCATAACTTACCATCAAGAGAATTAAAAAGTGCCAGCCAAAAATGTTTTATGTTCTGGGCCTCAAAATCACAATAAACTCATTACACATTTGAAAAGCTGGGAGCTAATCTGACAGCCTTTACAAACATGATGGATGTCCTGTTCGCTGCATTACGAGTACATTGTAGCTAGAATACCCCACCCACCAAATCCTAGATAAGGTCCTAAGAAATGTGTTCAAGTACATTGTGTAGTCTCGACCAGGTAAATAATGTGATAAGACTGACACTGCCATAATGCATTTCACAGTTTTTTTGTATAAGTTGATGTTAGTGGTTGAAGAAGGAAAACAGGTGCAAGCAAAGACTGTTGTCATGGCATGCGCATGTCACCACAAATTATGTTTGTGCACTGCTTCTTGTGCTTTCAGTATAAAAAGCATTGTCCTCGTTGCCTGCTGCAGAGCGCACTGCTTGGTCATTCAATGGTGGACAAAAGAAGCCCTTGTGCTGGGCACCTGGTGTTGTTGTTTGCCGGGGTCATGGGCAGCAGTGTTTTCCTCAGGGCACCCATAGGTGCCCAAGAGAAGTCATAGTATGTTGTGATTGCACACTGCAGTGCTACTCCTTCGCCCTCCATTTTGTTTTTTCAGCTGCTAGAGGTGCTTACTAAAGCAATGATGTGGCTTCACAAAGCAAAACATTGGCAGCTCACCCGGGACAGCTGTCTTTTGCAGCCCTTTGTCGGTGCATTTGCATGAGACCTCTGCGTTTTTCAGTGAGAGCCAATGCTCTTGACAGCAGATCGAATAATGTACCACTCTCTGGGGCATATTCTCAAGGACTTATCGCCGATTTATCGGCACTTTAGCGCCGCAAAAGTGGCGATAGATTTATCTCCCTACTCTCAAGCTGGTGCAAACTGCCGATATCGCCAGTTTTCCAGCGATAGCTGACGCCAAAAACATTGCCACGGATGAGAGCGACAACTAACGCTAATGATATGCAGAGTAGGCGTTCCGGTGCAAAAACTCACGATAACACCACTTCGCGATATTCACAACAACCAGCCAAATCAGCGATGCGGGCCTAAAACATGCGATAAAGCGCGTTAGCAGCAGGGATTTAACACCTGCCTTTTACTGGTGTTAAGCAGGACGACAACCTGCAGCATGAAAGGGAGCCCAGCCCAGAGCCACATCTGAAGACCAACAGATGCCATGGAGCCAATGATCAGGCAGCTTGGAGACCCAAGAGCGCCACAACACCCACCGCCACCACCCCCAGGACCCCCCCCCCGGACCACCTCCCCCAGGACTACCACCTAGGCAGCGCAGAAGAAGACAGCTAACCTTCCGAAAACGGCATGGTCCCTCAGCCACACAATTGCAGAATGTGGGGAGAGGTGGGAACCAAGTATGTGTGAAGGAGGCAAGTCACCCATGAAAAAGAATGTACACAAAGCCAAGTGTGGCGGTGATTTGCTGGACAGACTTCAGTATGCAGAGCACAGACATGTCCATGTGGACATATACTGCTGGTGTTTGTAGTGTTGTGGACAGTGGACGCAACCATGTTACCTCAGACAGTGGGGAAGACCTCAGTCACGTAGCTGTGTCGTCCCCCTGTAAGCGTAAGCGGAGTGGGCTGGGCCGGCGTACGCCAGTCCAGCGTAGGAGTGTGAATAAATAGGCCGGGGCTCTGGGCAAAGGTTCACTTCCGGGATGGCCATCGCGTCTGCCAGGGCGGCGCCCCTCACCCTGCCATGAGTCCGCTGCCATGACCGCCAGCCTCCTCAGCCGATCACTGGCTCCCGCCACACAGGCCCCCAGCGCACCCAATGGCACAGCATCGCAGAGTTATGTGTGTGCTAACTACTGTCTGCGGCCTACACTGCGGTCAGCAGGGCTCACACATATCGAATCCAATCCTGACCTGCAATGACACTCCATCATCGCTGGCTGCACACCCGCTGAGCGCTTCAGGTGCCACCAACTCAGTGCACCACAAGTCATTGCCACGTGGCTGTGGGCCCTTTCTGACCGCTGCCTCCGGCCTACACTGCAGTCAGCAGGGCTCACAAATCAAATCCAATCCTGACCTGCAAGGACACGCCATCATCGCTGGCTGCACACCCGCTGAGTGCTTCAGGTGCCACCAACTCCGTGCACCACAAGTCATCGCCACGTGGCTGTGGGCCCTTTCTGACCGCAGCCTCCGGCCTACACTGCGGTCAGCAGGGCTCACAATTCAAATTGAGTCTTGATTTATTGATGGCGCTGTCCAGTAGGCAACAGACATTGCTTCCAGTGCGGCCCGCCAGGACGATGCATCATCGCAGGCTGCACACCCGCTGAGCACTTCAGGTGCCACTAAACTCAGTGCACCACAAGTCATGGACCCTTTATGATTGAATCTTCTGTGTGTGATGTCAGATCTGGTGCCCCTACCTCAGTGCACTGCAAGTCATGGACCCTTTATGATTGAATCTTGTGAGTGTGAACCGATGATCAGTGTTCTAGTTGTTGCCAGCACCAACCACTCCCTGAGGGCTGGCTTACACTCACCCCATACCCATCCAGCACAGGTGTCACTGGACATGTGACCCTGGCAATAAAATGGGCCGGGAGCACGTGCCCGTAGCCAGTTCCAGTATCTATCTAAGTGTGTCCGTGTGGTCATTATGTCTGCATGATGGCCCAGGGCCCTACCACATTACATTGTGTGGACGCAACCATGTCACCTCAGGCAGTGGGTAAGACCTTGGACACGTAGCTTTGTCGTACCCCCCTGTAAGCGTAAGCGGAGTTGGCTGGGCCGGCATACACCAGTCCAGCGTAGGGGTGTGAAGAATTTGCCCGGGGCCCTGGGTGTGGTTCAGTGCTGGCCTGGACAAGGAAGTGACTAATGCATGTGTCTCTGTTGTAGTATCGGCGCCACCCAGCCCGCAATCGACAATGTTGCAATGTAGCATGCACCCGGAGGGCGGGCTCACACGAACAGAGAAATGAAGGAGCGCAAGACCGCTCGGGGTCTTGGCTCATACATGCCAAGTGTGTTGTGTATCTGTATTGCCGCAGCATGAGCCAAATGCCTAGCCTTAATCGCAGCGCGAGTACAGCCAGGCACGAACTCTACATCTGTGTCTGCCCTATCCTTACCATAGGCCTACGCTCACGTGGCCACCCACCTTCAACGGCCAACATCACAGTGTCGTTGTCAGGCTTGTGTACATACGCAGCCAGGCATGACAATGGTGTGCCGTAGGAGTGCAAGTGATGCAACCGCGCAGCGCACACAAGTAAATAGGCTCGGGGGGAGGAGCAGCTGTGAGGCAATGTAACACACAGTGATGCCGTTCATTTGGCACATGCACGACATGTCAAACATGAATCCCAAAGTCACACACATCCCACCCCACCCCCACAAGCCACATCACATTTCCTGAATGCAAGCAGATGACAAACTAACATTAGGGATAAAAGCTCCTTTGTCTGAACTATCAGGCGGAAGCACATCTGCACCTCCGACCTCAGAATTGCATGTGCCCGGCACCCCCGGACAGATACTGTAGCAGCTGATGACAACTCCCACACTACGCACAGCCCGACAAAAGACCAACGTATACACACCCCACACACAGAAGTCCTTGCTCGAAGTTGTCTTGCATGGAATGGCCTTCACACTCACTCCCACACCATCCCAGGCGTACAACCGTTGCACACTAAAACAACTCATTGATCCGAGCTTTGGCATTTCATCCACAGAACTGGCGCAGGTCAGAACAGTGCCGCTTCAACCAGAGCCACTAACGCAATGGCAGAACATCCCGGACACATGCACAACCCCTGTCACGTTGAACTGTACCGTGCACGTATGCTGCATTTACTGGGGGCACTGCCATTGGCAGTGCTGTGCATCAGTTACCGGCTAAGCTTCCGCCTTGCCAACGTCACCTGCGTTCAGCCTGTGTTGCATTGTCGATCGTGCATATTCGAGTGGTCCATGGATGTCTGCATATCCAACAGGACGGTAGCTGAACTGGATTTTGACATGTGATTGTGTCCCCTGTTGGCCCACGACCAGGAGTGTCACCGTGATACCCGTATATGGGATGCCTTGATACTTGGCATACATGCTGGCAGCTGGACCTGGGAGATTGCACAACTCCTCGTGTGCAGTGACCACATTGAACCGCTCCCCTATTGGGCTGTAGTGCTAATTGGTGAAAAGGGGTGGATGCAGCTCATCTCTCCGGACCTGCTAATGGGTCACCTCGCCGTCTTGTTTGATGAAGTCGACAACGACCTCATGTTAGACATGATAGCCTATGAAGCTGCAATCGCTTTCATGGACGACTAACTACGTACCTGCAGCCACAACAGATTGGAACCTATTGCACATGTCCCAACACCTTGTTGCATCTTGGAGATCTGGTCACATATCCCACGACAACAGTGGACATGGCTGCATTCGCCTGGACTCCGAAAACATGAGCAGACAACAACTCGGGTTAACACACACCTGTGAAAGGTGAGGCACTCCCCCGGAGTGGACTGCGGCGCTTGGCAACGTTCCGAAATTCTGACATACTGCTGCATTGGTCTGCATGTTGTGGCACTTATCTTGCCCGTACTGACACGCATATGCTAATAAAGTCTACGCACCTTCACTTGTATTCAACTGTGATGAGTGTTGATTTGAATGTTAATGTGTGTCTCACTGCCGATACGGGTCACGGCCATACATGCGCATTGATAGCATCACCCAGGGAGTACCTTTTTGTGGAATCACTGTCCCTACATTCATCCATACTTTCATACTTGATTGATCATAGCCATGACACATCTGTGTGAATTAGAATGTTTTATTCGCATTCAGTGGAGTGTTGAAGCTGGACCAGTACAGGGCCATGCAAACCCCACTTTACATTGTTGCTCCATGGAGGGCCAGCCAAAGTCCTTTAGGGATTGAGAAGTTCATCGGAAGAGGAAGACTTCAGTCTGCAGTGTGATTGCTGTGTCATTGGTAACCAAACAAAATATGGCAGTCCATGTCGAGGTCCAAGGTGAGTGTGGTTGAGTGTATTGGGGGACAGTGGAAGGTGTTATTCCAGGGCATGATGCAGAGGGCAGAACCAAGCTGAAACAGGCCATATGGCGGAGATGAATGCTACCACTTCATTCTTACCACAAAGCCAGATTCATCATCATCTTCGTCCTCTGATGTGTCAGGTGCCTCACATGTGGGTGGTGGTGTTTAGTCTGCATCACTGTGTGGCACTGACTCATCAGGGGGCGGAGATGTGGATGGAGTAGTAGCAGCAGCATTCATCCGCGCCAGGCCTTGTGGCAGCAATGCCATGACGAGGATCTGCAGGGCATGGAAGATCACAGCTACATCTCGCTGGTGTGCAGCCTGGCAAACATTCTTTCCGCCTGCATCCGCTCCAAGCTCTCCATCATTCTCCTTATGTGTCCCAACTCCCGGCTGACATCGCTGGAGCCACTCTGACTAGACAGTTGTTCTTGGCTCAGAGTCATGACTCCAGCGATGTCAGCCATGGATTGTTGGAGAGCATGGAACGGACAGTGGGTGTCCGTTAGGGACTGTAAGTGGTCCCTGATGGGACTTAGACACCCACGTATGGCATCTAGTTTGGCTGCCATGAGGTCGAACCCCACCCGCAGCTGATCAGCCATCTTCTCCAGGCACCCTAACACACGGCGTTGGAATGCCATGTGTTGGTCGTGGGGGTCCTGGGAGACAGCTGTGGTGGTGGGTGCTTCCTGCTGTGTGGTCTGTGCAGGGGGTGGGGTCTCCTCGATGCAGTTGGGCTACCCTGCTCCTGGAGGTGGGGTGCCGAAGCTGTCCCTGAGCTGTTGACGGGCGTCGGTGTCGATGTTGGGGAGGTCCTCTTCATCATCAGTGCTGAGTTGTTGGGTCTGTTCTGCAGGAGGTGTTGATTCTACCTCTGCAATGTGAAGGGGAGATGCAGATTGACATTGTGTTCACATGTATGTTCACGCATTGTACAAGTTTATTTACAGACTGCATGACAATGTACATTGTGACTGTTTGTGAGGAGATGCCTATTTGATGCGGGACAGTTGACATGTCTACACCATCAGGGATGTGAGGTTGTACTTGTACATTATCATCTCACAGTTTCCTGCTATGCCAAATGCGAATGGCCATTTTCTACACACAAGCGGCAGCAGTTGTGTCCTCTGTTCTGTTGTGAAGGTGTTGCAGTTTGTACCACATTGTTGTCAATGTTGAGGTGCTCTGATTCTTATGTGTGTGTGCTGCATTGTGGGTGTGTTGCCCCTTCAGCTCTGATTTTGCTGGCCCTTATCCCTTTCAGGCGGTGTGCCTTTCACTTCTGTGCTTATACAATGCTGAGATATTGCAGACTTGGGTAAATTGGGCTCTTGGTCAGAGTTGTGACTCTTTGGCATGGTTTGTCCGCAGATGTGCTATACTTAATTGTGCATGTGTGCCATTATGCCCATCTCCCCCCCGTCCCCCCAGTCCCTGGTCGTTACTCACCCTGTTGCTGTTGGCTCAGGTCATGTTGTGCAGTGTCCGGTCCCCCAACTCCTGCCACCGTCTCCCCAATGATGACTCGGGTCACCATTTCCTCCATCTGATCCAGCTCCTGGTGTGTCGCTGGACTCCCACCTCCAGTCTGTATTGCTGCTTTCAGGTTGGCTGCGAGTTTCAGCTTGGTTTTGCGCTTCACATCAGTCCAGCGCTTCCTGCAGTCGTCCACTTCCCTTCTCTTCACTCCGACTGCATTCACCTTGGCCAAGATGGACTGCCATATAGAATTTTTAGTTGCCAATGACACAGTTGAGGTGATGAACAGTTGGTGGTGGTGTTCTATCACCTCCGTAATGAGGATCTGGTTTTCCTGCGTACTGAAAGGCGGGTTCCTCTTCTTCTTCTCCTTGCCCTTCCCTGACCCCGAGGTCCCAGGCTGGTCCTCCGTGGGGCTTGTGGGGTTTTGGTTGTCCTCTGTACTTGCTCCGGCTATCTCCATGGTGCTTCGCAGTTGTTTGTGTTTTGTTTGTGTTTTTTGTTACCGCTTTTATAGTGGTTTTTCCCGCCTCACTTGTGGGACTTGCAGGCCTGGCGCTGCTTATCGCTGGATTTTTTATTGCAGTTGGGCCCATCGCAAGTTTTTTCACGTTATGCTTTAGATTTTTATCGCCGTCCCGGTAATTTCATCGCTGACATTTGACGCGTTATCGGGGAACTATCGCATGTATCTGCCATGTTGAGAATAAGACGTTAACAAGGAGTTATTTTCCCGCGATAGACGGCGATGTGAAAAATTGTGTTAACCTATTTTGGCAATGATTATCGCACGTTCTTGAGAATATCCCCCTCTGTTTTTCCGCAGTTCATATAACTGCAGAAGATGTGGGTGTAGGCAGAAGGGGGAGTGGGATGTGTTTACACACTAATGCAGTTCGGTTTCAATGGCATTTAGCATTTTGTTGGCTGACCTTTGCAAACAAGAACAAAAATACATTGTGAGCATTTAAAAAAATAGGACACTTCAAGTTCTGGCAAAAGGGAAGGCAAGGAAAGCAGAAGATAAAATAAAAACAAAAATAAACTAAGACAAATGGAACATAATAATGAACGAATAATAGAGGGCAGCACACAAAAGCAGCCTTGACACAGTCAAAAAATACAAAACAAGATGTCACATTTTTAAAAGTGCATTTTAGTATCATTTGTGATTTACGTCAAATTGGCAACATTCGTGTCCCTTCAGCAAGAGAAAAAAGATGTCTTCTGAATGTTTTAGATCACAGATTCAATGTTGGATGCGACCCCAGACAACAAATGATCCCTTGCATGGGAATCGGGTACCTTCACACTGTTCCCCATCTACATTACCGAATGGTTCTCTTAGGTCAATAGGTCCACAGCTCTTTTATATGGATATTCAAAATGTGAAAAAACGTAAGGGAAAGCACACAAACAAGTTTATCTTTTCTGTTCCCTCAGTACTAATAAGATTATTATCATTTTTTTACAGTAGCAGCTGCACTCATTTTGTGCCAACAATTGTATTTCATACTATAATAGTTGGAAGTTCTCTTCTCTGAATTTGTAAGCCCTTGACAGGAGGCAGGGCTGTGAATTATGCAGCCAGGAAAACAAAAAGTGGCATTTCTAATGAGCAATGGTGGAGTTGTTCAATTTTTAAGTTTTGGAATGTCCAAATTGCACCCATGAGGTACCACTGCATGGCAGAGATGCACAACCTAAATTTTTATGGAGTCTCTGGACAGCCTTCCCTGACTCATGGGGTTGCTGGACATGCCTTCTGTATATTCTCCTACTTTGAGGAATCTTACTTGCACAGTGGAATGGGGATTAGGTGTCATGAACCTCTTCGCTGTGGGAGGATTAATTGATGTAACCATAGATAAATTGAATCTGAAGTTAATGAGACATCTGGAAATGCTGTAAACCGTTTACCTAGTGACAGGGGGAAATATTTATGAGATAGAAAAGAAGGAAGGCTCTGTGCATAAGCCAGGATTGAATTTTCTTGGAAATTAAATGGGCGTATGACTTGCTACTCCTCGACCCAGAATCGAAACTTGTTCAAGCTCACCATCGTGACCAGGTGGGCGTTGCTATATGTCATACTGATGGTCCTGAATGAAAATGGGCTTCTGGTGTACAATTTTGATGGAGTCGAATCATAATGCTGTTTCTTTATGAGACTGTGACTATTGCTTCGCAGATGCCCACCGTGAAGATGCTCTGAATGGCTGGAATACACCATTGGGAGAAATCTTCAAAGAGTTAATTTGACAAAAGGTTTTTCATTTACCGATGTTTTTGCTTTGCATATATGATCGGATTGGAAACAACCTAATATTTCATCAACGCCCCTTTCATTTTCATTTGCGGTTCAGCTGTGTCCCCTTTGGTAGAAGGAATTTTGGACGCATGTGAAAATAGTTCTTCCATACAGGGGAGATCCTAATATTATGGGGATTTTAGCTTCTATAAAGTTGGAGTTTAATTCGGCTCTCCAGACCAGTATTTATTACAAATGTTCGATTTTGTTTTTGTTGGCTGCCATTGAAAAGTCTTGCATGGCTTACCTCTTATGGATGAAAGAAGAAACGATTTCTCTTCCCCTGAGGCCATAGACTGCAATACTCCAGCCTTCCTTGAGACATTTCAGGGAGGCCATGTAATCATGTAAGGTTGGCTAACGCCTCTTGTGAGCTAATCTACTCTTTTGTGAAGTGTTTAGTGTGGTTAAAGATCGATAGTGGTCGTTTTCTATTCCTTATTAGTGGAGTCGGTGGAATGCAGACCAATGACTTTAGCACAATTAAGAACAAGCATTGGCATAGCCAATAGGTCTCGCTTTTGGGACCTTTAAGCTAAGTGGTAGAGCAGCGTAAGCTGTACAAACTGACTGGCCGGGACGTGTAGGTGAGGAACGAGGCGCGCAATTAAAAAAAAAACACACAGCGTTTCCCTTGCGGGCGCGAGCAGGCACCATCTGTTTCCAAGTTAATTAGAAACAGATGGTGCCAAAGCTCGTGCCCGCAAGGAATAGCTAAACGTGCACGCGTTGCCATTCGAAGCAATGCAACGCGTGCACGTTTTTGGCAGCAAAACAGAATTGATGTCTAAAGGTCTTTAGCTATGCAACGCATGCGCGCTGTGTAGGCGAGACCTAAAAAGAAAAGAAAACTTGCAGCCAGAGGTCCGTGGAAAAAAACTTGTCTCCCCAATGCTTCTGCGGGTGAGCATGAGTTGAAGAGTGGTAGTCCGGCAGTCCCTGCCACATGGCGGAGTGGCCTGATAGAGTGCCTTAGAGCCCAGTGCAAAGCAAGGCTAGGCTCTTGGTGAACATCCCAGGCTGCTGGTCTGCTAGCTCTCCAGCTGGCACCTAAAGGGAGGTCGGAGCCTGTGTGTGAGTGTCACATGAGCAAGTGCAAGGCTGGTGGAAGACAGGGCTGTGCTTGGCTATCTGTAGCAAGCTTGCAAAGGGAGGGCAGTTGTTGAAGGGCAGTGTGCAAGTGCGGTGCAGCGCAGCAGGTTCCAGAGTGGAGGGTGGTGTCAGCACAAGAAGCCTGAACCGGCAGCCTCCGATACCTACGGCCATACCACCCTGAATGCGCCCGATCTCGTCCGATCTCGGAAGCTAAGCAGGGTCGGGCCTGGTTAGTACTTGGATGGGAGACCGCCTGGGAATACCACGTGCTGTAGGCATTTTGCCACTCGCTGACACCAGGTGCTGCTCTTCTGTTGCACAATCACACCTAATCTTCCTCGCTAATAGCACTTTTTTAAAATCAAAAATTATTCTGCTCTCCCCTTCTTTTTTTGTTTTTTCTTTCTTTTTTTATTTATAAAGAAACCGGCATTGAGTTTACAATATGCGTGGCCCTTAACTTCATACTCGAAAACTGAAAGAAAATGAAGAAAACCTTTGCCCTAAGACAGGACAGAGGACCCCCAGCTAAGGCTGGGGAGTTGCTGCAAGCTGCTGCAAGCTGCTGCTGCTGCTGATGGGCTGCGCCGGCCCGGGTTCCGGGCCCCCCTCTCTCGGCTGTCCGAGGCAGTCCGGGAGCAGGGAGCTGCTGAGGCAGAGAGCCAGGCCGGTGACAATAAGGGCCCTGGCCTGGAGCCAGGCAGTACTCGGACCCTGGCCTCACTCTCTCTTGTATACGCACAGAGGGGCGGGGCATGGACATTATTTGCATATGAGGGGCCTGTTATTGATATAAAAAAAAAAAATTGTGGACTTGCAGCCAGAGTTTGACGGTAAAGAAGTTACCTCCCCAGAGTTCGGGTGAGCATCAACTGCTGAGCGGGAGTCCCTGCAGCCCCTGGCACATAGAGAAGTGTCCCGAGCAGCGTGCCTTAGAGGCCAGTGCGAAGCAAGTGCCTCGAGGCCAGTGCGAAGCAAGTGCCTCAAGGCCAGTGCGAAGCAAGTGCCTCGAGGCCAGTGCGAAGCAAGGCTAGGCGCTTGTTAAAACAAGCACGCAAGTGGTGCGCGCACGCCACAGCGAGACATCTGTTTTGCATTATCGGGCACGATAATGCAAAACAGATGTCGGCCGTGCGGGTAACCGCACGGAAAAGGCCATGACGCACGAGCGTCTGGTCAGCTATTTGAAGCCCCTACATAATGCTTCGCTAGAGCAGCGCTTGCGCGCTACTCTAGGCTCGACTTAAAAGTTGATAAATGACATTTCTTATGCAGAACTCCCGGACGACCACGCCTCCATTTAACTTAGCATGCAATGTAGCTATATAAGTAATGTGCAGTGTCGGACTAGGACAAAAAACTAGGCCTGGGCACCAAAATAAAAGCAGCCCCCGTAGCAAAGCAGGTAGCTAAAAAAGTGCTAATATCAGAGAAATCAACAGTAAAAACTGTTCCACCGGGCCATAAAACCAGCCCACAAGTGCTAAAAAACCGTCCCACACACTGATCTGTCAGACCAGCCCCTCGGGCATCACCTGATTGCCCTAGAGGCCAGTCCAATCCTGGTAATGTGCACAATACTTCTTTAAAATGAAGGGTAATCTTGCAGCTTGAACAATCTTCAAGAACTTGTGAGGCTCTGGAATCCCCAACTTTCGGCTAAATGTGCCGGATTTTGCTTGATTTTAGTGCTCCTGTTAACCAGGAGATAACCAATGCTGAATTTGATATAAAGTAGATTTTTCTTTGCGGATTCCCCTGCTAAACACACTAGGCCAGAATACTACATAGGCGGTAGAAAGTTGAGCAGTGAATAATAATGGGTTTGTATCAGTAAATTGCTGAACCACGTCAAATTCCCCAGCTCCAAAAATATATAATGAAGGAGTTATGTGATCTGCTACTACTTCATTTAAGTGGTGGCATGGTGAAGTAGTTTGGTATTTAAGGGTTGAGGCAAGGCTGGAGAGGGATCATAGCCTAGAAACAATACCAATGTCACCATATGCTGCAGGTAGTTAGCGTCGTGATGGTCAACAAAAGGAGAACAGATTGATGGCTTAATTCAACCAAGGAGCTCATCGACAAAGCAATGTTGATTCAATAGATGTATCCAGGATTCAATAATATCAGCTTTTGCTCCTATATGGAAAGTGCAAGAGTCCTCATGCCTGCTCCTGTTACTAGGATCTTGAATTCAATTTACCACCCTCTTTAAACCCTAACTTTCCAGCTGTATGCAAATTTCCAAATGTAACCCATAAAGAGGAAGGGGGTTTGACAACATTGTAGAGAGGCGAACGGAGATATTGATTGATTAAAACAACAGAGGGGAGGCAGCAAGGAGAAACTATAGTAGCAAAAATGTTCAGAGAATTAACGGGACAAGAGGATGAACTGGAAGTAAGCAAGGTCAGACGTCTCATAAAGTTTAAGTGAAAACAATTATTATATTTTCTTGTAATATATCAATGCACATAGAGTTTATGTAAAACTAAACAAACTTCTGCTTTGGAGATGTTGACACACACCTCGGTTGGCCATTTGTCATGAGTCCCTCCCTAGAGCTCTAAGGGGTATATTCACAAGAACGTGTGATAACTACCGCAAGAGTAGCTTAACGCAACTTTCAATATCGCAGCCTATCGCGGGAAAATATCCCCGTGTCAACGTGGAATTCACAACAAGGTGGCATGCGATAGTCTGCCGAAACCGCGGACAATGTCCGCGATACAACCACCACGATGGAGATAAAAACACAAACCACAACACCAAAAAACACGCGATGGGCCAAAGCGCGATGAGGAAACAGCGACAAGCAGCGCCAGGCCTGCAACACACACCTGGCAGGCGTCAAAAATCACCATGAAAGTAGAAAAAACACCCATACACAAACTGACCAACACCCAAGCACCATGGAGGCAGCCGGAGCAGGCGCAGAGGACGAGCGCAACCCCACAAGCACCCCGGATGACCAGCCTGGGACCTCGGGGACAGGGAAGGGCAAGGACAAGAAGACGAGGAAGACCAAGTTCAGTCCGCAGGCGAACAGGATCATAGTCACGGAGGTGATGGAACACCATCAACAACTCTTCGTCACCTCCAACGTGTCATTGGGCACCAAAACTGGAATATGGCGAGACATCGTCGACAAGGTGAATGCCGTCGGAGAGCACAAGCAGACAATGGACGAGGTCAAGAGGCGATGGAATGACATCAAGCAGAAGACCAAGGAGAAACTCTCCGCCAACCTGAAGGCAGCAACGCAGACCGGAGGTGGGGGCCCAGCGCAACAGCTGGAGCTGGATGACATGGAGGAGCTGGTGTCGACAGTCATCAGTGTGGAGACTGTGGCCGGAGTCAGGGGACCATACACTGCTCGACAGGACACAACACAACCGCAACAGGGTGAGTGACCACCAGGTACTGGGGGACGGGGGAGATGGCCACAATGGCACACATGCACAAGCAAGCAGGGCACAGTGCACACCCACAATCACTCTGGGTCCTCGCCCAGACCCACAGACTGTCACAATGTACAATGCCATGCTGTCTGAATGTCAACCTGTACCATGCGGCTACATACATGTGGACACATTGTAATACACCATCTCCCCTTCACATCGCAGGGGCATCGTCAACACCTCCTGCAGAGCAGTCACAGCCACTCTTCACTGATGACGAGGAGGAGGACAACACCAGCATCGACACCCAAACCATCCAAGACCTCATTGACCTCATCCGCAACTCACCTCCAGGATCAGGGCAGCCCAGCTACATGCATGAGACCCTACCCATCACCCAAACCACCCAGCAGGAGCCACCCACAGCCCCGGCTTCCTCCCAAGTCCTTAGTAAACAACAAGGGGGACAATGAGGGCTTGATAAAGGTCCACCGTACTTGCCCTGGGTAGAACTAGAAGACAAAAGAGGTACGGTGTTCCTGGGTGGCAAGTTGGCCACCTGGTTAGCACTCAGAGTGGTGGGGAGGTGGGGAATGCCTCCTTTCGGAACTAGGACCCTCACACACCCAGCAAGCTAGGTGTCATGCTTCATCATATGGGTCTGCTCCTCGTCGAGCCGGCACTGCAATGCTCGACGGGCACCCATAAAGGGGCTCTTTATCGGAGATCTTTTGTTCCTTGCCATATAGGTGCCGTGGGTGTGAGGGGCCTGGTAAGATGTAGATGTGGTGTGTGGGTTAAAACAGGTAAGGGAATCCTCTATAATTATTTTTATTCTGGAGAGGTCACAACCTGATTAAAAAGTAAAAAGAAGAAGGAGGGCGATTATTTTGTTTTAATCTGACAAAAATTACGCTCTACCCCTTAGTGGCCAATCTGCTTCATCAGACCACAGCGGAGTATATGGACACTCAACGTAGTGTCGCTGCTCCCGCTCAGAGCAGTCCGGCTCACCTACCCGCTCCGCTGCACCAGGAAGCAGCACTTGAATCCTTAAGAGGTTGGCTGCTTTTCTCCGGGGCAACGTCCTACCGAGAGAAGAAGTGGTATGTAGAACCACACCACACACTGTAGATAGTTTTCATTTAGTCACTAGGTCCTGAGGAATCGCCAACTGATCTATTAGAGACATTTTATAGGCAAGAAACATGTTGACCACTAAGGGGTAGAGCGTAATTTTTGTCAGATTAAAACAAAATAATCGCCCTCCTTCTTCTTTTTACTTTTTAGTCAGGTTGTGACCTCTCCAGAATAAAAATAATTATAGAGGATTCCCTTACCTGTTTTAACCCACACACCACATCTACATCTTACCAGGCCCCTCACACCCATGGCACCTATACTGCAAGGAACAAAAGATCTCCGATAAAGAGCCCCTTTATGGGTGCACGTCAAGCATTGCAGCGCCGGCTCGACGAGGAGCAGACCCATATGATGAAGCATGACACCTAGCTTGCTGGGTGTGTGATGGTCCTAGTTCCGAAAGGAGGTATTCCCCACCTCCCCACCACTCTGAGTACTAACCAGGTGACCAACTTGCCACCAGGAACACCGTACCTCTTTTGTCTTCTAGGAACAACAAATGGCCTTCCAACGCCGTGTGCTGGAGGGCCAGAGGGAGACGGCCGAGCAGGTGCGGGTGGGGTTCGAGCTCATGGCTAACAAACTGGACGCCATCCTTGGGTGTCTATGCCTGCCCCATGGACTCCAGCGAGCCCTGACTGACATCTCTGGAGTCATGACGCGGAGGGAAGAATACCTGTCCGCTCAGAGTGGCCCCAGCGATGCCAGCCGTGAACTGGCAAACATGCGGAGGCTCATGGAGGACATGGTGCGGATGGAGGTGGAAAGGATGGCAGCCGCCGCTGCACATCAGCGAAATGTAGCTGGGATCTACCGTGCCCTGCATGTCCTCGTCATGGCATTGCTGCCACAAGGCGTGGCGATGATGAATGCTGCTGCCCCCACACCATCCACATCTCCGCCCCCTGGTGTGTCAGTGCCTCCCAGTGCAGCAGGCGTATCCACTCCGGCACCTGATGTGTCACTGCCACACAGTGCGGCCGACAATCCTCCTCCGGCCCCTGATGTGACAGTGGTACACAGTGCCGCAGCCGGTACTGCAACACCCACAGGTGGGGCAGGACACACACCCGGGACGAGGACGTGGATGGGACTGTGGTCAGGAGGGCCAGGCACTAGCATTCATTTCCGCCACCTTGCCTGTTTCTGCTTGGTGCCGCACATGGCCTCAAGACCTACCACTGACCCCGGATACACTCCGATGCACTCACCTTGGACAGCGACATGGACTGCCACATCCTGTTTGACGACCAATGGCACGGCGGACAGACTGCGGACTGTACCCTTCCTCTTCCGCAGTACAGGTCATCCCCGGATGGACACTGGCTGGCCCTCCACGGGCCCATATTGTGTAGTGTGCTCGGTATTGCCCTGTACCGCTCCAGCTGCATGACTGCACTGGATGTGCAAATAAACATCCAGTGACGCACTGCTGTGTAATGTCTTACGTCATTCATGTATGTTTGTGTGGATGAATGTGGGGACAGTGCCTTCCCTTGCATCAATGATGTTCATCCAGTGGGATGCCAGTCAGAGGGTGCGACATTGCATTTTGTGTACCGGGTTCCGTGAACACTACAACAGGGACACACGCATCAGTCACTTCCTTGTCCGGACATGGCTGGACCACGCCCAGAGCCCACGAGGCATTGTTGCAAGCCCTGCGCTGGTCGGGCATACGGCAGGCCAGACCACTCCGCTAACGCCCCGGGGGGCCCTCATTGCTATCCGTCGCAGCCGTACTCGCTGGTGGTGTGCAGGTCACTGGTCTAGTTGTCAGCATGTCACAGCCACTCCCTGAGGGCAGGTTTTCACACACACCACACTCATCCGGCACAGGCGTCACAGGCCATGTGACTCCGCCAACATAAGGGGCCGACGACGTCACATTCCCCTCTTCCGGTGGTGACTGGATGACGGTCGTTCCACGGTTCTCACTCATGTAGGGCCCATGAGTTGTTGCGCACAGGGTTAGTGGCATCCGAGGCCTTGCGGATGGCACGGGCCTACCACCACGTGGCTCAGACTGGGGTTGCACAGGGTTAGTGGCACACGAGGCCTTGCGGATGGCACGGGTCTACCACCACATGATGCAGATTGGGGTTGCACAGGGTTAGTGGCACCCGGGGCCTTGAGTAAGGCACGAGCCTACCACCACATTGCGCAGACTGGGGTTGCACAGGGTTAGTGGCACCCGGGGCCTTGCGGACGGCACAGGCACCCCGCCACGGGACGGCGACTTGGGGTGCACTGTGTCAGTGGCACCTTGAGCTGCTGATCGGGTGTGCAGCCTGCGATGATGACCCGTCCCGGCGGTCCGGACAGCTCAGGTTTTGTGTGCCCTGCTGGACCGCAGTGTAGGCCAGAGCCAGCGGGTAGCGCGGGCCTACCGCCACGTGGCGTCGCTTCCGGGGTCCCAGAGTTGGTGGCACCCATTGGGCTGAGCGGGTGTGCAGCCTACAATGGTGCCGGGTGCACTGGTATGTCCACTGCCATGGAGTAATCAAGACCCAGCACCAAACGTGAGACCTGGTGGCCTGCGGAGCGTGGCTGCATGATGTGGAGGGTGCCATGTCCGTGGGCTCCAGGCTTGTGGCTTGCAGCAGCATGTGGTGGGACCACCTGTCTATGCGCCGGTGGCGGAAGGTGAGCATTGAGGCCTGGGTATGCATGGGCGGGCATGCTCCGATGGGCGGCGGGAGAGGTTGGGGTGCCTCTGCCTGGGTGTGCACGGGCGGGCAGGCGATGTTGTCTTGTTCAAGTGTGTGTACTGTGCCAGTCATGTATCTGGGCTCTGTTTCAGCTGACGGCTCTGAATCAGATGTGTGACCTGGTGAATTGCCCTACATACCGGCACGTGGTTGGTGGCAGCAGGTGAGCAGGGTGGCCAGGGTTCGCAGGGGCGGCACTCTCTCTCTCTCCCTCCCTCTCTTCCTCTCTCTCTCCCTCCCACTCTTCCTCTCTCTCTCCCTCCCTCTCTTCCTCTCTCTCTCCTCTTCTCTCTCTCTCTCTCCCTCTCTTCCTCTCTCTCTCCTCTTCTCTCTCTCTCTCTCTCCCTCTCTTCCTCTCTCTCTCCCTCCCTCTCTTCCTCTCTCTCTCCTCTACTCTCTCTCTCTCTCCCTCCCACTCTTCCTCTCTCTCTCCTTCGCTCTCTCTCTCTCTGTCCTCTGATGTGCGCAGCACACACCTTCTCATCATGTTTTTTGTCTTACAGGCTGTGACCTACGTATTGTCCGGAGGGGAGCGGCCATGTGTCTTCATTTCATTTCGTTGTTCATTTTAATAAAGTTTCATTTGTTGCTTCGAAAGTGAATGTGTGCTGGTCATTTCTGTGACGACACATCCACGTCACCAGTTGTGATTGTGCGGCATCAAGCGGAATATTTTGTACATGTTTGGGTGTGGCTGATGTGGCATGTCTTTGGGCGGGGGGTGCCAGGGAGGGGTGGTCCTGGGGATGGTGGCGGTGGGTGTTGTGGCCCTCTTGGGTGTCCGGGCCGCATGATGGGTGGCTCCATGGCATCTGTTGCCCTTCCGATGTAGCCCTGGGCTGTGCTCCCTTTTGGTTTGCAGGCTGCCGTCTGACTTTACACCGGTCAGAGCAGGTGTAGATTTCCTGGTGCTAACGCGCCTTATCGCCTGTTTTGTGTTTTTATCGCGGATGTGGCTGGTCGTTGTGAATGTTGAGGTGTGCTGTTGTCTCGACTTTTGTCACGGGAATGCCTACTCTGCATCTCATTAGCGATATTTGCGGGGGTCCTCTGTGCCGATGTTTTTTGTGGCTGCTATCGCGGGTAAACTGGTGCTGTGGGCTGTTAACACCGGCTTGTGAATGGGGAGGTAAATTTATCACGACTTTGGCTGCGGTAAAGTGTCGTTAATTCGGCGATAGCTCCTTGTGAATATGCCCCTATATGTTCCATCCAAGAATTTCAACAAACCTTGCAATCCTAGACAGCAAATAAAACCCTGAGATCCAACTTTGTGCCTATTGATTTTTATAATGCCAAAAAAGAGGTTGCACAATTTTGTTTTATTGGTGCCTGTATTTAATGTTTCTACACAAGGAACAAGAATCACTGTTTTGTGTCAAGAGGCCTCTATTGCACTTGGCTTATCAACCTATTATTCAGACAGATGCTGATGCCAAGCTTTTTCATCAATAATTCTGAAAAACCTATTGCTATGAGTAGACCAAAAGGGTTTAATTGAGAAATTACAGTCAGACAACAGGCCCAGTTAAGGAACGATAGGTCAAGCCTTCATCATTTATTGACAGTCATCAAGTGGGCTTTTGTGTATTAGAGAAACTGCTTTTGGCCACATTCAGCCACCACAAACCTTTCCGTGTTGTGAGTAGGTTTACCTAAACAGCTATGCTTTGACCCACCCTAGGGGTTTTGTTATTGTAGAATTGTATTCCAGCAATATAGCGAGGTTGAGGTTTGGCCCATAATGGACGTTTAAGCATGACTCTGAAATGCCCAGGGGGTATACAAGGACTGTGCCCTGATGACTCTTATTTCTAAACTCAACTAGATGGTGTGGCAAGGCAATGAATAAGGCAAACGCTAATTATGCCAGGGCGAAAGGGAGGTCTGTGCCGCTTCAAATGTTTGCCAGTGGGGTAATATTTTTGGCAATGATAGGAAATAGTCTATAGACATTGTTTGAGGCATTCTTTTTCATTCATTTTCAGTAATTCACATTTTCTCAAAAGCAAAAAACTCACAGGTTTGTGCACTAGGATTCAACTGTCAGTAAAAAAAGATAATTGAACGCAGGTCAAGAAACCTAAATTGGGAAGTTCATTCATTTGCTTTTACTGTTTGTGCAATAAGCCATAACATAATAGCAAGATAATACTAAAGATGATAATAATGACAGATAAAAAGATATGACATGAATATAAATATAGTTTACAAAGCTCGAATTTACATTCTTGGAGCTAGAGACAGTATTCATACTAGTTATTGTCTGATGGTAATGTACAAGCCACGTATAATGTGCAATTCAGTGCAGTGCAACAAATAACAATAACATAAGGCAGAAATGCAATATTGTTTCCTATTCTCCTATAGGGCAACCGAGGCCAATTGGCGAGTAGTAATTACTTAGGATCTCGCTTCTTCAAGCAATTGACCTGGAGTAATCATGTGAGGAAGCATTTTACTGTGGTAAAACAAAATGATAAATTGTTGCTGTATGTTCATCACCAATTTGTGAACTGAATAGAGGGGCAAACGCTACAGACCTATTCATCCAAGGCTCTTGTGATGGCAAAATATGGTTGGTAGACCTGTCAGCTGTAGAGTGGTCTTTACTCAAACCTTTTGCCTTCACATCTCCTTTTTTTGCTAATCTCGTTTTTGTTGGCCTTAAGACTCTGTGCACTTTACCACTGCTATCCAGTGCTAAAGTGCTTGTGCTTTATCCTCTAAACATGGTAGAATTGGCTTACACCCACTGGCATATTTAATTTACTTGTAAGTACCTAATAAAGTGGTACCACCTGTACCCAGGACCTGTACATTAAATGCAACTAATGGGCCTGCAGCACTTATTGTTCCACCCACTTAAGTAGCCCTTTTAAACATGTCTCAGGGCTGCCATTGCAGCCTGTGTGTGCAGTTTCAAAATGCCATTTCAACCTGGCAAAAAAATCTTTTGCAAGACCTAAGCCTTCTTTTTAATACATATAAGTCAACCTTAGGGCAGGCGCCCTAAACAGCCCAGAAGGCAGGGTGCAGTGTATTTAAAATGTTGTACATGTACTTTTTCGTTTTACATGTCCTACTACTGCAAGGACTACCTCTCCCATAGGATAACATCGGGTCACCTTATCACATTTAATAAGTGATAACTTTCAATTGGGAGTGGTTAGACTGGTCGAGCTTGGTTTCTAAAGAATTCCAATTAAAGACCATTATTAATGATAAAGTCAGATTTTTAGGCACAATTCTGACAATGCTAGACATTTGGCATTTTCATGTCCTAACCATTTGGTGCCTGCAGCCTGTCCCTGTGTCAGATGAATAAGTGTAGCAATTGGGTTTTGTGTATTGCTACCAGACAGTGAGACAAAGAGAAGCTATGTGTTGGCAGTATGGGTCAATCTGACTTAACGAGGGGGAGGAGCTGTCACCTACCACACTTGCACATCACAAAGGTTCGGTTTTAGCACCTTCACAAAGGGTTTCGACGCAGGTCTTGTGAGTTCAGAAAAGCCGGGGCCCGGACAGGAAAGCAGGAAATTCCAAGCACTTCTGGGGGATGGAAACCTCTGTATGCTTCTTCTACTTCAAAGTGGCCACCAGGTATAAATATTGGACCTCCGACCCCAACTCTTCAATACACACCTGGACCTTTGGAAGACTCAGAAGAAAGACTGATGTGCTGCTTTGCTGCAAGAAGGACTGCCACTTTTCTGCCCTGCTGTGCTGTCCTGCGGCCCTGCTGTCCGAGTGAGAAAGATTGGACTTGTATCTTGAACCCAGGACAACCAGAGTGACTCCAAGCGGTAGTTGGCTGGATTCCTGATTCGAAGCCTCAGGGACCGAACAGGCTTCCTTCATCTTGAACCCAGCACCTGGGCCCTGCTAGTTGTGATTCCTACCCTCCCAAGTGGAGCTACCCCAGTCCTGGAACCTTGGAAGTGGGCCTGAAGGTTCTCTGCCAGTCGGACTGTGTTCCCAGCAGAAATAACGCATTGCAATGCATCGTCTCCCTGAAACTCCACATTGGAGTGCTGAACGACACATCGCTTCTTCAAATTCCGCATCAGGACCACTGCATGACACATCCCCGGCGCAGGACTTTGCATTGCTGCCCGTGGCCCTCAAGAAACCGCTGCTGCGCAACGCATCCTCCACACAGACCTTCACTTCGCAAGCCCCTTGTTGACGGTATCCTCGCTGACTTTGCTGGACTCCGCATCACAAGCACTGCATCTTCTTCAGAACCAGCCATTGCACAACGCATCTCGATGCAGGACTTCACATCACAATCCCTTCATCAACGGCATTCACGACAATGTCTCAGGACCTTGCATCACAGCTCCACAGCTCATGGGAATCAACACTGCGTGAAGCATCCTTGATGAGGATCCCGCATAGCTCTGCAACCAGGATTTAAGAAAGTCTTGTTCATCAGACCTAACTGAGTCCCAGTAGCCGGTTTGCGCTCCATCGCGGTCAGCCTGAACTTGTGACTTTGTGTCAGTCCAGCACAACCAGATAACCACAACTGACACTTTGTGCTTTCTGGACCTATTTACACTTAAATATTTAAAATTGCATATCTCCAGTTCAACTGATTGGAGTTGTGTCATTTTGGTCTTAGATTATTTGTTACATTTTACTCTGTTTTTCTAAATTGGTGTGGTATTTTTCTTGAGTTGGGTTTTTAATGTATTATTGTTTGAACTGCTGCATAAATACTATACAAGTTGCCTCTATGTTAAGTGTGACTGCTTTTGTGCTAAGCTACCACAGGGTTAAGCATAGGTTAATTTGGGGTTTGCTTGTGTTTCACCTGACAGATATTGTGGTTGCTGCCTAAGTATGGTTTCACCCCAGTCAACCAGGGGTCCGATGTCTACTCAACACAGCGATAATAATAGGTCATGGTGTCTAGAAGCAAGGCAGCAGAGTGCTGAAATACCTGATGGGGGGTAACAAAGCCGTCCTCTGGGTATGCTGTGCCAAAGGAAATCAGCTGTAGCCGGCGGAGTTTCACCTGGGTCCCAGTGTCTGCCCGCAGCGGCAGCAGCGGTTGTCCCGAGATAGGAACCAATGGGGCAAACAGATAGTCAAGGCACGCCGTTTTCCGCAATTCATTCCAAGTCCACATCGTGCTGGCTACTGTGTCCACCTGATGATGCACACACCCGACTGAGCCATAGAGAGCCTTCTGCAGTTGGCACAGAGCCACTTGGTCATGCTCCGGTGCTGTGTGGGGCTGATGTTGGACGGGGTGTAGCCTGTAGTAGGCAAAATGCGCCTGGGCAGTGAAAAAGTAGAAGTCAATGTCAGGTGCTCCCAGCCGTCCCTGCTCGAAAGGGAGCATCAGTACCTCCCAGGCCACTCGTGGTTGTTTGCCAGCCCATGCCAATGATATAAGTTGAGAGCAGAGCTTCTTTCATAAGCATACTAGTAGAGGGAGTGGCAGGTTGATGAACAAGTATAGGAATTTGTGGAGTATTACCATTTTCAGAATAGCCAACCTATATTGCAAGTATTTCTTAAGTGAAGCAATTGACATTAGGAGCCTGCTGGTGTTTTTTAGAGAGAGAAACATCCCCTTCTGCTGTCAAGTGGTGACTTTAGAGAATATCCACATCTCATACCAGGGGCTTTATTTAGAGTTTAGAGTATGGGATACTCCTTCACAAACATGGTGGATACCTCATTCACCATATTAGAAATGTGGTATAACCTATAACACTTGTAATACAATAGACAGAACAGCTGCCATCTTTTGACAGAGTATTCGGTCTGCTAATTCCTAAAAAGGCTCAATATCTGAAGGCAAGTTTGTAAATCTAGCTTTTAACCATAGTGGCAATGAATTCTAAAGCTGGGCTGCTCCCAACATGGTTCTTGCATGTCTTGGGGATGAAAACTTGACACATGTGGAGGGCTGAAGTTTCTGCTTACTTTGTACACTACAAAGGATTTCCATTGGTAAAAAGACATCTGCTGGGTGCCTTATGGAACATACAGTGGGGCTTGAAATTAATTTGCTCTGTTATATGAAACAGTGAAGAGAATATGGAGCTGATTTAATATGCGTGTACCACCAGAGTCCCACAACTGCCCAAACAGCTGCATTTTTCAATCTTTACTGCTCTGTGACCCAATATTTAGAACACAAGCACATGCTGTTGCCATTATCTACATATTCTGGAATAATAGCCAAAGCATCTTCATCTCACTCAGTGGTTTTTAAAACAGCTCATTTCCCAGAGTATGTCAGCGAAAAAACTCAGTTATTACCTGATTGGAGACCAAAAAAATTGTTTACCATCTGACAGAATAACAGATCCACCGTAATACCCTCCTCCCACCCCTTGCAACATTTGTGATGCACCCACCTCATTTGGAGGAGGAACTGCTGACTGACTGTGGGTAGTCACTCAAAACTGGAAGAAATGTACTCCTGTGGTTGTTTGTGAACCAGAAGAAAGTTTGGACACTTTTGAAAACTGTTGCTCCAGGCCTTTAGTAAATAAATGTAAATCCGTATTTGTAAAGCGCAAACTACTCACCCTTACGGGTCTCAAGGCGCTGGGGGCTGTCGTGGAAATTAAGTGAGCTATTGCCCAGAGTCACATGGTGCTGAGCTGAGCTGCCGCCGGAGATCGAACCGTGAGCCCTGTGCTCCGAAGTCAGCTGCCCTGGCCGCTGCACCACACCTCTCCACTCAATCACTCATACACTTACTCATACACCCACTCACTCATACTTACAGTAACACATGTACTCACCTATACAATCACTGGGACAAGTGCAACCTCTCCCAAACAACTTTGTCCCTTTCTATCTCGAAGTGGATGGCACTGTGTTCAACCTACGCTTAAAGACTTTGATAGAAAAGCAGACATTTGAGGTGAGCAAATTTAGAGTGTCGCTGGTGTTGAGAGTGTTCTATACTGGAGCTGCTTTCCACCTAAACTTGAGAACTACCCAGAGTTCTCTGCTTCTTTTTTTTGCATAATTTATGCGTCACTCTATGACTGGAAGGGTTTTGTTTTGACTTATACTGGGTGCTCCCTTGTCTCTGGACAAAGCTATACCTCTCTGAAGAGCTCTAATGAGAGTGAAACACGTGTCAAGGGTTGCTTTTATTCATTTCAGGTTGGCTTTAATGGCATTTTACCAATCCAAAGCTGTAATACTGTGCCTGGAGTGGTAAAAGGCTTTGGCCATTTTACAGCTCAGCATGGATAGCACTGTGCTAATCCTATGCTTAAAGACTTTGCTGTAGAAATGGCAAAATACTTTGTCCCTTTCTATCTCGGTGTGGATGGCACTGTGCTAATCCTACACTTAAAGACTTTTCCCCTTATGCCCATTCTCTTTTTTTTTGTCTTCATTTGCCCCAGAATCACCTTCCATAGCATGCTCTTAGGTTTCCTGCCCTTATGCTGGAACAGAAATATCAGTACTGCCCTTCAATTGCAAACATTACTTCTACACTTCATTATCCACCATGTAGACTTTACCTGGTAGGATAAGTGCCAACTGAAGCAATTAGGCTTAATCATAGGACCCAACACCTATTCCTTAACCTTCTGTGTCTAACCTCCTAGTTAGAGGTAGCAAAAAATCGTATCTTTTCTTTCCATGGTCTACCACATCAAATCTGACAGTGTTATTAATAGACTGTATCCAATCCTTATAAAAAGGAGGATTTGAGTCTACCCATTTCCTACAAATCTCCCTGCGTGCCAACAGTACTACATAAAACAATAGTTTTGACTGCTCTCTATTAACTTTTGAATGTACACCCGGTAATCCAAAAAAGACAAGAGATAGGCTTACCTGAATTTGCATCTTAAGAATATCAGATGAAGCCTTACTCACGTCCTCCCAGAATGCCTGTATTCTTGGGCATTGCACAAACATGTATACATCATCAGCTTTAAGTTGCCCACATTTAGGACATGCCACATCATCTCCGTTCCCAAATTTCGATAATCTTTACGGGGTCCAATATGCCCTAGGAATTGAAAACAGATGGTTCCTTCTTAAATAGGCAGGTTTAACTACTTTATAAAGCATAGTCATAGACACTTGCCATACATTTCCCAGCAAAGACTCCGGCAAGTATTCTTCCCACAGCTTTTGCAGCTGCGTGAACATCCCATCGGTCATGTCGATCATTAACCAATACCAGATTGAAATTTCTTTCTTCTTAGGTGTCTCCGACATCAGTTTTTCCTCCAATTCATTAGGGCTCCCTATCTTAATGTTAGGGGATTGGAACCAGCTCTGGATTTGTAGAAATTTGAATCTCAACACCGTATTACCCGTCCTTTCTCTGCACATCTCCCACGTTATCAATTGTCCTTCATCCATTAAGTGTTCCCATCTCAGCACACCCGCTTCCCTCAAAGGACTAGCCAACTTATCCTGTGTCCAGACCGGAGGGCCCGGAGAATCCCAGATTGGGGCTAAGTTGCTGAAGTATGGTAATTTTATATTTCTCTTAATCCGATACCATGTTTCCGCCATGCCCTGTAATAATTTCAGTCTGACCTTTTTGAAGTATTTGGGATCTGCGAACTTATGCATGTACCCAACCTCACCTCCTTTCACATCTGTTAACATTACAGAGAGCAATCTGCCTATTTCTGAGCACACAGGTCTATCCAGGAGCATTTTCCCATTTTTAAGCAAAAACGCCCAGGAATAAAATTCTAGATCTGGTAGGGCTAACCACCCCCTTTCTCTATTTTCCTTCTTAGTTTCTTCCATGCAATACGAGGTCCTTTGGATGACCAAATAAAGCTACTAATATGGCCTTGCAGCTGTCCAAACCACTCATTTTTGAAAGGTAAAGGAATTGAGTTAAATTGGAATGTGAACTTCGGGAGGATAACCATCTTTACCAGGTTGGCTCTTCCAAAAATGATTAGGGGCAAATGTGACCAACTCGCCAACAAGTTACAAACTTCTCTCTTAGCTTTATCAAAGTTTACCTTTGAGAGTTCGGTAATATCCTGTGTTATCCTGAGCCCCAAGTACCTCATCTCTTTTTTTGCCTTCTCATTCCCCTTCTCTGTATTCCAGACCATTATCTTGGTCTTCCTCTGTTAATCTCATACCCCGAGATCCTGCCATAATCCATAGTCATCTTGATAACATGTATCATAGTCGTCTGCAGATCCACCGTATAAATCAAAAGATCATCAGCATATAAGGCTAATTTCTTCTCCCAACCTTTGTATCTAAAAGAAGAGATCCCTGGCTCACTTCTGATTCTTCTAGCCAGAGATTCGAGATGTAAATCAAACAATAAAGGTGACGGGGGCAGCCTTGTCTCGTCCCTCTGGTTATTTTAAATGAAGGCGTCAGAGTTCCATTCACGAGCACTTTCGCGTGTGGGGATGTATATATTTCAGCAAGTGACCTGCAAAACTTAGTTCCCAAGTTTTAAGATTTCACAACTGTTTGTAGGAATATCCAATTTACACGGTCAAATGCTTTAGTAGCATCTAGGGCTATTACTGCTAAGGGAAGTTCATGGACAGTAGCCAAATCTATTGAGCCAATAAGAGTATATGTCAGCTCATGTAACGATCTACCTCGTATAAAGCCCTTCTGATCCTCATGTATAAGATCACTCATAATCCTGTTGAGTCTTTCCGCCAAAATCTTTGCAAAGATTTTGTAGTCACAATTTAGTAACCACACCAGCCTATAAGAGTCGCAACTCTTTGCACACTTCCCGGGTTTCAGAATTAATGTAATGATGGCCTCCTTCCAAGACTCGGGCATGCGTGTATCTTCCATGAAAATCTCATTAAATAACTCAGTTAGGATTGGCGCTAGGATTCCTGCTAATGCTCTGTATACTTCATGTGGTAAGCCATCTGGCCCTGGTGCCTTCTCTTGCTTGCCAAGCTTGAGTGCTCGCTCCACTTCCAAAATATTTATCTGATCATTTAAGATAGTGCTTTTTTCTTCATTTAAAACTTCAATATGTTCCTTCTTTAGCCAGTTTCTCACCTCCTCTTCGGTAATCTTTACCTCTTCTTGATACAATTTTCAAAATAGCTAAAGAAGGCTCCCTCAATCTCTTTCTTACTCTTCAGCTCAACTCCAGTGTCTTTACATTTATTTTCCATAATCAAATTCCTCACCCGGTCATTTTTGATTTTCCATGCTAACAATTTGCTACAATTTTCCCCGTATTCAAAATGGGCTAACTTACTAGCCTCCCATCTTTTCCTGACCCTATCCTCTAAAATATTGGCTAATTTTGTTTTTAAGCCTAATACCTCTAACTGTAAGGTCTGTATTTCTCCCTGTTTCACATTTAATATGTCAATTCCCCCTTCTATTGCTCAAATTCGCTTTTCCAAGTTTGTGACTTCTTCCCGGTAGGCCCGCCTTCTTGCTGCTGATAAACTGCCTATCCTGCCTCTTAAATAAGCCTTGCATGCATCCTACACTATTCCCACAGAGGTAGAGCCTAAGTTAACTTGAAAAAACTCTTTTGTTTCCTTGTTCAACATGTCTACTAAGTCTTCGTCCAATAACAGGGTTCGATCCATTGTCCATCTAGGCTGAATATTCTTATCTAATAAGGTTAAATCCAACACCACAGCAGAGTGATCCGATAAATGAGCCCCTATATGCTTAACATCCTGTACCAGGTCCTTTAAACTAATATCTATTAAAAAATAATTAATTCTAGATTGATGACGATATTTCCTATTATTATACGTGTATCCTCTCTTAGACCCAGCCCTCTGTCGTCATATATCACATAGACCCATTCGTTCCATGATTCTTTTTATCTGTACTACCATATGTTGGTTCACTACTGCTCTGCTTTTAGTAAATCTATCTAAGATACTATCCAGTACCGCATTAAAGTCTCCAGCTATAATAATCGAGTCAGGGAAATTCAGCGATTCTGCTAACATCTCCTTAAGAGGAGCTTTTTTCATCCTTTTTTGGCCCGTAATACCCCACCAATGTAAAGCCTTGCCCAGATACCCTCAGTTTTGCTATGACCCATCTTCCTGCACTGTCTGAAACACTCTCCGTAATGGTGATCTTGGCATCTTGTTTTAAAAGAATGGCCACACCCTTTGTAACTAAAGAGTGCTTTATGCATACTACTTGTATTTCGCGCTACAGCATCCCAGGTGGTGCGTGCATATTTTAACTCCCCTACCTAACCTGCTTTTATTCTTGTTTTTTAATCTTGTGACTAGAGCGGTTTGTTATGTTGTAAAGTTTTGAATTTGATGCTATTATAGAAACTAAGGCACATACCGGACTCAACTCACGGGGCATCCCTCCACACCACTTCCGCTGTACGAACGCGGTCTAGTGGCCACGGGGGTAGTCAGCTGCTGCCTGCAGGGCTCATTGGCGGGGAGGGGCGAGGGACGAGAGACGCCTTAATTAGCGCGCTGGAGTGGACGCGCAATACAGAGAGACGCGCTACAGCATCCCAGGTGGTGCGTGCATATTTTAACTCCCCTACCTAACCTGCTTTTATTCCCGTTTTTTAATCTTGTGACTAAAGCTGTTTGTTATGTTGTAAAGTTTTGAATTTGATGCTATTATAGAAACTAAGGCACATACCGGACTCAACTCATGGGGCATCCCTCCACACCACTTCCACTATACGAACGCGGTCTAGTGGCCACGAAGAAAGTCAGCTGCTGCCTGCAGGGCTGATTGGCAGGGAGGGGAGAGGGACGAGAGACGCCTTAAATAGCGCGCTGGAGAGGACGCGCAGCTGGCGCGCCAAAGGCGCGCCTAAGGCAAGCCCATCTGTGCTTGTCCGCGCCCGACTGGGACCAGGGGCCAGGACCCCTGGCCTAACACAGTCATACTCCGGGGAAGAGTTAAGGGCCCTAGAGCGCAGGGACCTCCCCCTGGAGCTACAGGTAGAGAGTACACTTCTTGCCGAAAAACTCCTCATCACGCGGGGAGGGGGAGAGGGCGGCACTGCCCCAGATCCCCAAGGGCATAGGCCCTAGCTACAGTAAGCACCTAAAAACATTAGTACTCAACACGCGCTCACTCCAGAAGCACTGCCTAGAGATCTTCACCCTCCTGCAAGAAGAGTCTCCCTACATCCTAGCAGTCACTGAAACTTGGCTTGATGGTGACTCAGGGCCAGGACATAGTAGCAGCACTACCCTCAGGGTACGACGCTCTATATCACAATAGGCTGGACGGGAAAAGAGGAGGGGGTGGCGCTACTCTATAATAAACAACTAACAATAGAAAAATTGGCTGGAGAAAATCTGGAAGGAGCCGATATCTTAGTGGCTAAAGTATGCACCAACACATCATGTCTGGCAATAATGGTGGTGTACCGTCCCCCGCGAAAATCCCCCTGGTTCATTGACCACCTTACTGAAATTGTCACCGATCTATGCTCACGGTATCAGCGACTCCTGGTGGTGGAGGATTTTAACTACCATTGGGACCAGCAACCGAGAGAGGCACAGGCCTGGCAGCTAGAGGAAACTATGTCCACACTGGGGCTGCAGCAGCTCGTGGACACCCCCTCCCACGTGAAAGGTCACATTTTAGACCTCATCTGGTCCACTCAGCCACAGGTTAAATTGATGGATATTAAACCCTGTGGCTGGTCAGACCACTACTTGATTAACCTCCAGATCTCCCAGGCTAGCTGCCCCATGCGCCCCCCTCCAGAGTGGAAAATGGTGCGTAGCTGGAACAAAATCGAGGAGGATGGCCTGGGGGATGCTCTGTGAGGCGACTCGCCAAGGAGTCCAATGCCAGAGGATCTCGAGGAGAGGAGTGAATCCATCTCCAACAAACTGAGAGTAGCCATCAACAGGCTAGCACCGGCCCGTAAAGTAAGAGTGGATAACAAGGGTAAGGGAGCCCCCTGGTTCACGGAAGAAACTAGACTAGCAACCTACAAAAAAGCTATCCCTATAAGAAAGGCCGAATTCTATGAATCTAGGATTATGGAGGCAGACAACAAACAAAAAGAAACCTTTAGAATCCTGAAGGAGCTTAGCCGAAAGCAGATGCAAGAAGCTCCCACCAGCCAGGACCACTGTAACAGGTTCCTGACCTTCTTCCTAGACAAAGTAGAAGACATCCTAATAGATATACACGAAACCCCCAGCAACCAGCGCGCCTTGACTTGGGCGGAGGCACACAGGAACATGGAAGAGTCTATCACCTTCTTCCCAAGGCTTGACCATGAGTCTTTGCTCCACATTGCGACCAGAATTAAGTCAGGCTCACCCGCAGACCCATGTCCACCAAGGATATTCAAGTTGGACCTCCCTGCGATTGAGGGAGAAGTCCTCACCCTGATCAACCTTTCGCTGGAAACAGGGAAGGTCCCCAGGAATTTTAAAGAAGCCAGAGTAACCCCCCTACTCAAAAAGATGGGAGCAAACAGCACCAACATGAAAAACTACAGGCCCATTTCCCAACTTCCTTTCTTGGCCAAAATAATGGAACAGCACGTCCTCAAAACCCTATCGATGTTTATAGAGGAACATCGGCTACTTGGGGACAGGCAGGCAGGATTTAGAGCCCACCACAGTACCGAGCTGGTGATGCTGTCGGTACTGGACGAAATCAGGCTCACAGCAGACAGCAAGAAGCCGTGCGCCCTGGTCCTCTTAGACCTCTTGGCGGCGTTCGACACGGTCAACTCTTGGCAAGAATCAGGGACATTGGTATCTGTGGGACGATACACCAATGGATCACCTCCTTCCTGACAGACGGCACCCAAAGAATTCAGATGGGTGACTGTGTGTCCAATAGAGGGTCAATAACCTGTGGAGTCCCTCAAGGGTTAGCATTATCACCGCTTCTGTTTAACGTCTATCTCAGACCGCTGGTGAGAGACTTGGCCCGGATGGACTGCCAGGTGTTCAATTACGCCGATGATACACAAATTATCTTACAAATTGACAACACCCCACAAGCCCCCACATGTGTGCAAGATACACTTAGATATGTGGTCAACTGGATGACGGCCAACTCACTTAAGGTTAACCCAGATAAAACGGAGGTACTGGCCATCACTACAGGCATCAACCCGTGGACCGACCACGTCTGGCCACAGGAGCTGGGGGGGACACAGTCTCCAGCCCCAGTTGTAAAAAGCCTGGGTATTAAAATCGACGACAAACTCACACTGACCAACCAAGTGGCCGCCATGATCGGGACCTGCGTGGGCTTGCTGAGGCAGTTAAGGAAACTATCACCCCTCCTTTCATTTTCCACCATGCGGACGGTGGGGAACGCATTGATCATGTCACGCCTAGACTATGGCAATGCGCTATACATTGGGCTACCGGAAAAGCTGCTAGGCAAACTACAAGTTGCAATGAATGATGCAGCTAGGCTGATCTTCAAGCTCCCCAGACGTGCACGGGCCACTCCCCTGCTGCAAAAACTTCATTGGCTCCCTGTCAAACAGCGGGCTAGATTCAAGGGCCTCTGTATCGCCCACAAGGCCCTCTATGGGCAGGCCCCAAGATACATCAAAGAGCGACTGGGGAAATACGTCCCCAGCCGCACCCTTCAGTCATCCGAGGGAGGCCAGTTGGCCTGCCCACAGTTTAACCACACGACTAAAGGAGGGCGAGCCTTCTCTGTTCTTATCCCGCAACTGTGGAATAAGTTGCCTGGCCACCTCCGGTTAGAAAAAGCCCTTCTCCCCTTCAGGAAAAAACTGAAGACCCTCCTCTTCACAGAGGCCTGGGCATAACGCAGACTGATCAGGGGCTAACATTCACGCAGAGGGGCGGGCTGTGGCTACTCTCTCTCAGCGCTTAGAGACCTGCCGGTATTAAGCGCCCTACAAATCGCAATTAACTTAACATAACTACTTGTTGCACCCACATCTTTACCTTGAATATCTCCAGACATTCTTTCTCCGTCAAGTGTGTCTCTTTCAATATTATTACCTGAGCAGGGCAATCTTTTCAATACTGCAGTAGCCTTTCCCTCCTTCCTCTTAACCTTAACCCATTCACATTCAAGGACAGAATCTTAATACGTGTGATTTGTTTCTCACCCATCCCCCTTTGCGTCAAAATGAGTATCCGGTGATTCGGAGGTGTCTGAGGTTCTTTTTTTTATTTTCTCCCATAGGCTCCCCACCCAGTGCCCAACAGCCTCCCCCCCGGAGAACCTGCCCCTGACTCTCCATGGCCTCAGCCTTATGGGTGTCCCTCCAAGTGTGCCCCTTCACAATTAAATATTTACAGTGAGAAAAATGTTGACTATAGTGTAACCAATCCTATTTCAAAATATTATACTCCTACCTGGAAGCTCCCTATAAATTTGTCTACCTCGCTTGCTGGCCGGAAGCTGTGCATTTTGTTATTCAACATCTCTTTTAGGACTGCTGGGAACTTTAGCTGTACTGTTTCCCTCCAGTTTCTTCAATGGGTCTATCCTCTTTCCCAGTTCCCATTGCCTGTTAGAGGTAATATTAGAGATATCCGACCTGACTTCACATTTAACCCCGTCCACTTCCACTGACTTTGTTCTCAGAGCTTTTAACAAAAATCTTTCTTTTAACGTGAAAGAGAGGAAATTCACCAGAATCTTTCTTGGCTTGGTTCTATTGGGGTTCAATCTGAAGGGATCCCTGTGAATTCTCTGGATATCCTTGGAAATCACCTGCTCTGAGTCCTCCATTTGCGGCCCATTCTTAATCAACTTAACTACAAAAGCCTTCCGATCTTGCCCCTCTCTCCCTTCCGGCACATTCAAGATCCGAAAATGATTTCGCCTCAAATAGTTTTCCATCCTCTCCAGCCTGTCCTGTTGCTCCTGCTCTTTCATTTTTAAACCTTCAATGCGTGCTTTATAAGTTTGTACAGTCTTTCTGAGATCCTTTACTGTTTCCTCAAAGATAGTCGTTCTGTTTGTGAGATCATCTATTTTTTTTTCCAAACTCTCACACGCCAGCCTTATCTTTCTTTGATTGACTTCTGGTACCTCAAACCTACTCTTGATCTCTAAGGAGAGAGTCGTTATTAAGGACCCTACTGAAGGACCCTCACTGCTTATGTTACCCTCTCCTCTCTCAGGTTCCCTCATACCTCTTTCTCCCATGGACTGTCTCGGGCTACTTAACGTTTTCGATACTGTAGTCACTCCAGGCCCTGGTTCAGTTACCTGGTCGCTATCCTGCCCAGCATCAAAGGCTGCTGGGTCGTCCATCGTTAACACCTGGAATCTATTTGGATTCATGTCTTTCGCCCAGTTAGACACAGCTGATTCCCCCGAAGAGTCTGGCTGCCCCCTGTTAACCAGCCTCTTTTGCTCTTCGTTGTCTGGCATACTGCCTTCACTTAGTATTAATGTTTTTGGCAGGACTTTAAAAAATGTTCTAAGGGAGGGTGTAACTCTAATTCTTTGATCAGATTTACTTTGGCTTTGTTTTGCTCTTTTATGGCTTAAATTCTTAACCAAGACCGTTCTGTTACTGAAAATTGGATTTAGAGCTTTTTTGTCACCCTCCGCCTGCAGACTTTCCTTCCCCTGTGACCTGCTCAAACAACTCCTTTCCCTTCCTTGTACTCCTCAAAGAGTACCTGGAAAACCCCTTCTCCCCCTTCAATCCTCTCTTCTCCAGCTTACCGTCACTCTCCCTATTCTCTATCACAGCACGAACTTTCTTTACACGGATCAATTTCAGCTGCAAATCGACCTTTGCTAGCCCTTGCTCCTGTAACTCCTGCAGTCAGTCTGTCGGCTCGTCCTCCTCTTCACTTCTGCAGCTGTCTCTGCTTCCTCTATCCTGGAAGGGAATTCTCGCAGCCACACGCCGCCCTCTTCGCAGCTCCAGTGCGGCTCTCGACCAATGCTGATCACCTTCGCCTGCCGTGATTGTGCCACACCTCGCTTCCTCCGTGACTCCGTGAGGTAGATAAATAATTTTTTTATATCTTGGTAGTTGCTAATTCATTTCTGAATGTTAGATGTTGTGTTTCGGGTTTTCTCATCCATAGTTTTTCGCATTCGCACATTTGGAGTTCTCCTGTGACCCGCCTCTAGCAGGCCGCCATGTCCCCCCACCCCATTCTCTTGGTATGCTGTCACTTCAATTCCCCTACACCTTTATGAGTTCCCGTACACCTCAAAGGTATTACAAATGTTCAATGTCTCTTAGTGTCGCCTTTTGAAAGTTAATGGATAATGAAGAAATTAAATCCCTTATGCTATTTGCCCTTGATGTCAAACTCAAAACCCAGACCAGTCTGTTCTAATCCCAGAGTTGGTGAAAGTAGCAGGGATGTGATATGTGACAAGTGAATGGGGCCTTTTGCAGCAAATAGTCACAGGAGTTTGTGTACTTTCATGAGCCTCCTAATTTTTTTATTTGCTACAATGCCTATATTTTCCACTATACCTTTTACCATTAACTATTGGATGGCTTAATAACAGTAGTGTAAAACCAGGAGTACATTACACACTTACACCTGAGATACACTGCTTTTCATTCTCATAAGGGTAATCATGAGGTATACTGAGACTGTGGACCCTGTATTTGTGCACATCTATACCTGGATGTTTCAAGAAGCCAAGCTTCTACAATTCATGACCAGAATTTCTGATCAATTTCCATCAACATTAATTTATTGGAGCAATGTCTAAATATAAACACAGTTGGTGACATGCTTCATCATAGGGGTCCCACCCGAGTAACCGAATGTTACTCGGGTGTGCTTCAACACCTGTTTACAGTGGAGCTGGTTTTTTTGGAAAACATACAAGTGAGTGAAAGGTGGTTAAAATTACCTTTATTGTACTCCCTTAATTTTTAATGCAGAGCAATAAGACAAGATTAAAAATCAGTGAGTGATACCCTAGGAGGCTTCAATGGCCTGTGGTATCTATAGTGAAAGTCATGGTCTACATGTTTCAACCTGTAGGTGATAGTACTAGGTTTTCTTCAGGACCAGGTGGGATGACCCGAGCGGTGTGCACACACTAAGGTGCACCTCAACTCTCAGTCAAAAATGAACCATATTGTGTGCTCACGTATGGTAGCCTCTCATCCTTTCGAGAGAGGAACAGTCTGAAAAACAAATGAACAATCACGCAAAGTACATGTTAATACCGCAAGGCGGTTTGAGCAATTATTACATGTATGGTACTAGCATTCAAACACCATGTGAAATGCAAAATCATGCACACGTCTCCCAACTAAGACAGGTGGGTGCATTTCAGGGTCCGCCTACTCGCGGTGATGAACATGGGAGCCAAAAAGTGCAACCACAATAATACATACCCACAGAAATGGTCAGACGTGGGTGTCATTACTGCTCAAACAGGAAGGTGAGCAAGTACTGGAAAGTGTAAAACATTCAGTGGTGCGAGGAAAGAAGATGTCAAGGCTATAGTTACAAACAGGACATAACCACGAAAACAGGAATTAAAAAGAGGGCAATGCTCACTACGGGCTTGTTTCAGCCTCACTTCATGGAGACCGTGGGGAGGGTACTGGTTCTAGTCACACTCTGTGAAAAAATACCGACAAAGTTAATGGCCAACACTAATAACACAATAAGAAAAAGAGGGACCCCTTTGTTCAAACCAGGGGAATAGGGTACTATTGACAAGTAAAAAGGAGAAATCCCTTGGTGAAAAAATATACTATAACTGGGTCTCTAAGTTTCCCAGTACAAAGGATTTTTATTGCCCATATATTAGAAAGATACTGAGTTAAGGTTATTCCTACACAACTGTAGATTGTATTAAAAATATTGTTTTATTTAAAATTTATCACTCAATGTATACAAAAAACAATTATAAAAGCTCATTACACTCAAAATAGCATCAATTTCATATACCAATAAAAACCTGTGTTACAAACATTCAAATAACAACACAAACTGATAAAAGCAACACAAATGTTAGACACACATAAAAATCATTACAGGGATTATAGTCACTAAAATAGGCCAACACACACGTAATGGAGAGACAAATATAGACAATACAATTTGTCATTTACAAACACATCCAGTCGAAATAATTCAAATACAGATCCTAGATAAAATTTCTACTCTTTATCTATAGGATAAGCTGTTTCCACGGATTGTGTTGAATGGTTTCTAGTTTCCGTGGTGCGGTTGTTTATAATATTATTGCGATTGCATGTTGTTTTTATAGACTTGCGTGTATACACTACTTTACAGCTACATGTTGGCAGGGTAGAATTCAGGGTGCACTGCATTAATAACACAAACCCATCAAGCTGCCCTGTAAAATTAAGGGTCCTTTCCTTTAATATAACAAACACATCCAGCCTTTCTGACCACGCCCCCTTATGGACGCGATCACGTGATGACGTCATTAGCCACGTGACACGGAACCCAATTGCACTCTCTGGTTCATAAGCGAGCAGAGATGCCGACTGCCGGATCTTCGGGATTCCGTGCAGGGCTCTATCGTAGGCGGATCAGCGGGTAGCATGGTTTGGCACAGTAAGTAACAACAATGCTGGCGGGAAGCGCTCGATGTTTGTTATTAGTGTTGGCCATTAACGTTGTCGGCATTTTTTCACAGAGTGTGACTAGAACCAGTACCCTCCCCACGGTCTCCATGAAGTGAGGCTGAAACAAGCCTGTAGTGAGCATTGCCCTCTTTTTAATTCCCGTTTTCGTGGTTATGTCCCGTTTGTAACTATAGCCTTGACATCTTCTTTCCTCGCACCACTGGCGCCCCTTCCCCCTGAATGTTTTACACTTTTCAGTACTTGCTCACCTTCCTGTTTGAGCAGTAATGACACCCACGTCTGACCATTTCTGTGGGTATGTATTATTGTGGTTGCACTTTTTGGCTCCCATGTTCATCACCGCGAGTAGGCGGACCCTGAAATGCACCCACCTGTCTTAGTTGGGAGACGTGTGCATGATTTTGCATTTCACATGGTGTTTGAATGCTAGTACCATACATGTAATAACTGCTCAAACCGCCTTGCGGTATTAACATGTACTTTGCGTGATTGTTCATTTGTTTTTCAGACTGTTCCTCTCTCGAAAGGATGAGAATCTACCATACGTGAGTACACAATATGGTTCATTTTTGGCTCAGAGTTGAGGTGCACCTTAGTGTGTGCACACCGCTCGGGTCATCCCACCTGGTCCTGAAGAAAACCTAGTACTATCACCTACAGGTTGAAACATGTAGACCATCACTTTCACTATAGATACCACAGGCCATTGAAGCCTCCTAGGGTATCACTCACTGATTTTTAATCTTTTCTTATTGCTCTGCATTAAAAATTTAGGGAGTACAATAAAGGCAATTTTAACCACCTTTCACTGACTTGCACGATTTCCCAAAAAACCAGCTCCACTGTAAACAGGTGTTGAAGCACACCCGAGTAACATTCGGTTACTCGGGTGGGACCCCTATGATGAAGCATGTCACCAACTAGGTTGGTGAGTGAGGGGTCTTTTTTAAAAAGGAAGAATCCTTCCTTTTTTTCACCTCTATGGTACCAAGCGGATTTCAACACTGATTTCCTCGGGGAATTACTCCTTCTATTGTTTATTTAGTCTTACTCAAGGGGATTGGGAGTATCCCTGGTTACACACAAAAAACCCTTTCTCTCTTCGTGTTTGTTAAATATAAACACACCCACAACTAGCAGAACTCAATATCAGAACTCAATAAAAGGCAAAAACACTTGGCATATTTTACCCCTACGAACAATGGAGTCCAGGATCTATTAAGCAGTCATAATTTTCACCTATGACATGTCATAGCAAAAGCTTTGTCCATTAAATTCTGATCATCATTGGTACCAAAACGCATCGTGGCTGTTTCCTATATTTGAATTCTTTTGACAATATTATGCAACCCTTTCAAGTCTAATTCACAACTCATTTTATGGACAAATTGAGATGGAAAACAATTCATCTGTGTCCATCAATTGTGTGTCTTTTGCTTTCTTGCCCTAAGTGCGCTGGGTATGCCCAGACGTGGGTCCCGGTCTCACTCTGCCACTGGATTCAAGCTATCCTGGCTGATGAGGGGTGAAACCCCGAAACCGGTCCTAGGATGCTTGTTTCCGGTCCAGGGAGGACCTGGCTTGGCAGTTCGGGCTGGACTGTTCCCATGAGGCACAGGGTCAAGACTGATTTGCATATGGCCAGGTCTAAACTGGTGTGGCATAGTGTGCAAAATAATGATGGATTTAACCCAGATCTCTTGACTCGGGGTGAATGTTTTGATTTGTTCTGCATTCCGTCCATCAATTGTGTGTCTTTTTCTTTCTTGCCTTAAGTGCGCTGGGTATGCCCAGACGTGGGTCCCGGGCTTACTGTGCCACTGGATTCAGGCTATCCTGGCTGATGAGGTGTAAAATCCTGAAACCAGTCCTAGGATGCTTGTTTCTGGTCTAGGGAGGACTTGGCTTGGCAGTTCGGGCTGGACTGTTCCCATGAGGCACAATGTCAAGACTGATTTGCATATGGCCAGGTCTAAACTGGGGTGGCATGGTGAGCAAAAGAATGATGTATTTAACCCAGATCTCTTGACGGGGTGAATGTTTTGATTTGTTCTGCATTCCGTCCATCAATTGTGTGTCTTTTGCTTTCTCGCCCTATAGTAGAGTTTGGGCAACCATCTTTAATCTTTTTTAAGATTGAGTTTTACTCATTGCTACGGATAGTCCTTTTTACCTTTAGAAATCAAAATATGTTGTGTATTGCCTGCGGACTGCAAAACTGTCAAAAGGTTCCGTTAGTTTTGCAAAATTTTAAATGGACAACTTTCCTGAAATCTGTTGTGGTGTCAAGTATGCTTATTGTCCAGAGCAGACGTTTCCAACCTTTTCTGTAACAATAGCTACTTACGTTGAATGAGAATTATCCCAAGCTACTGATATTATTAGTGTTGTAATTGTGACCACCATCAAACAAGATTACATTAGTAGCCACCCTAAGCAAGAGTACCAGCAGTGATCACCTAAATGCATCTGACGGGGTTGCCAACAGTAAGGTCTAAAAGGCTTTGTCATTTTGGAAGCCTTTGCATAGGTAATACATAAAAGCCGGAGCCACAAAGCTTGTGGCACCAAGGGTATAATATCAGTAATAAATCTCCCCAACAATACATGTAGCACTCAAATATCAGATTTAAAAGGTATTTTGGAAAATCAAACATTTTTCTCTAATCATCACTGTATGAGTCCAGAAAATACACACATTTTCGTTTCGAATATACAATTTTCAATTTTAGTATAAATATATTAATTCAGCCAAGCAAAAGCTACTAATTCAGTAGGCTGGGCTGCACACAGGAGCTACTCAAAGGTAGCTGGGGAGCTACCAGTAGCTCACGGGCTACTCATTGGAAGAGCTTTGTCTAGAGGCCTTCAGTAGGATTTTAGCATTTCATAAATGTCAGAATAGAAACTGAAATTAAATTGGAAATGCAAATACCCTCCTCAGTTCTCTCCCAAAGCAGTTCACTCGTACCTCTTCCAATGTGGATCTCCAGTTAATCCCAAAGCATCTCTTTACTGTCTCTACAGTGGAATTGTCCATAATGCCATTTGTCAGTACTCTCCATGCTGTGGATGATCCTTCATCAATACCTCTTCAATGGAGCGCAAAAGCACTCCTCACTGCTCCCACTGTACTGCTTTTAGGCAACGGTCCAGATTTTATCATCAGTTTTTCTTACTACGAACAAAGAAAGGCATTTTGTAAATTACGGTTGATTGCCCCTTTCGCCGACGCAATTGTATTTTATTGGTCAAATGATACATTGTGTTATACTCTGACAATTAGCTGTCAATCGTATCTGCAATAATAAAGTCGTGTGAAGTTGTGTTTGAGCTGAAACCAAAGTACGTCTATTACGATTGCTTCGTCAGCATCATCTCTTGCACTCCTATTCCGCCAATCACCCACAAACTGAAAGATTTTAAACTCATATTTCCTTTGAGGTTAAAAGCAGCCGGCTGTAGCACTCATGCAGCCAGCCACAGAAGCAGATGCCCGTCGTCTACAGCAGAAGAGCCAGCGACTGAAAACAATGATGAATTCTAAAATCAATCACTCCATCCCGGGAGGCGTCTAAGCATAGCAGCTCGCTGGTAGATTTCAGAATTTTGATTTCCGCTCGGCGGAGAGAGAAAATACACAGCTTTTTGTTTCGGTAGTTTAAATAAGGTCAATTTCACTGCAGGTATCAGAGATGTCCCAGGGGATGTTCCTTGAGTCTAAGGCTGGGCAGCCTAATGGCATTCACTAGCTTAACAAACAAGCATTTGCAATGCAATAGGTATCGCAGTTACGCAAGTTTGAGCTATTGGCATTGTAAATGGCTATGCCTTTTATTTTGGTATTGGTTTTTAAAACATAAATAAAAGACATTGTCATTTACAATGGCAATAGCTTAAACTCAGCGTAAATGCGAGACCTATTGCATTGCAAATGCTTGTTAGCAATGTTGTAGCAAGGTTGCCACTGGGCCCAATGCCAACAAGGAAAAGGGGCACTGCCCCGGTTGGCAGCAGAAGACAGCCAATGACGAGGCTGAGCCCCTGCGCAAACCTTTTATAAATAATTCCCTTTCACTGTATATGTTTACGGAATTAGCAATTTGTTCCCCAATCTATTTCACATGGGATCGCAATATGCACTGTGCGCATTACCCAGAGGCATAGCTATTAGGAGTGAAGCAGGTGCAGTGGCACCGGGGCTCAGCAGTATAAAGGGCCCGTTGCCTCCTACTTATTGCTGATTTTTGTTACCAAACCAGGACATAGAGGGATGGGGTGGTGCATTCTCCTTTCTTGCATTTGGGCCCCTGGCACTCTGGTTACTCCTTTGCTGGTAGTACCACTAAGTCAGGGCACATTTCCGCGAAGGAAATCTGTGCGACATTGTGTAGAAGTACACAAGCTGTTTTTACATATATATGCTGTGTAAAGGCCGGATGTGTGAATAATGAGTTCTTTATCCAGGGATGCAGAATTGAAAAAACTTAGTGAGTTTGGGCACGCACATGTCCTTTACAATTCAGGTGTTGACTGTTTGCATATCGTCTCGCTGTATAAACTTGATTTGAAGTGCGAGGCGGGCCTGTGTACTACGGGCCTGTCACAGCCCTGTCTGAGAGGCAGGGAGGGGCCCCCCTGGGGTGGAGGGACGGCTGTGAGATCTGAGTGTTGAAACCCAGGAAGAGGTGTGTGGTGGGTCCGAGGGAGCACCTGAAAGACAAAAGTACCCGAGTGGGCACGCCCGAGCTAAATGTGGCCTGGTGCCAGGGGTCGGACCCAGCAGGGAGAACTGATCTGCTGAGCCAGTCAGCATACTGAGACAACACCTATCCGGGGCTAAGTGAACTATTGAGGGTGAGAGATGGGAGAGGGGGGGCGAGAGAAGAGAAAACAATAGGTGGGGAGGTGTGAAACGGGAACTCGAACAGTAGGTGAAGAAAAAACAGTGGAGCGGGAGTAAGAGACGAGCATAATCATGGTGGGTGAGAGATAGGAATAGGGGGAGGGGGCAGGGGTGAGTGATGGAAACAAAGTGGAGGGTGTGAGGTGGGAACAGGGCGGAGGGGTGAGAAGAGGTTGGAGGTGATGAGAAACGGGAGAGGGTGAAAGTGAGAGATGGGTGGAGGGTGAGAGATGAGAAGAGGGTGGAAAGATGAGAGAAAGACAATAGTGAGGTGGATGTGAGATATGGTAGCAACATGGCGGAGGGAGAGGAATGGGAACAAAGTGGTTGGGTGAAGTGGGAACAGGGTGGAGTGGTGGGAAGAGGCTGGAGGGATTGAGAGATGGGAAGAGAGTGGAAAGATAAGAGGAAGACATTAGTGAGGTGAATGTGACATACAGGAGCGGGGTGCAGAGGCTGGGGATGGGGTACAGGGTGCAGAGGTAAGAAAGTAACAATAGTGTGAGGTGCTGGGAGAGGGAAAGGAACCGGACGGATGAGTGAGAGATGGGAACTGTCTGGAGAAGTGAGAGAAATAAAGAGCAGAGGTGAGAGCGATAGGTGGATGGGGGCCCGGAGGGCCGATGGGTGAGTACACGAATTGAGGGATGAAAAGCGGACGAGTAAGTGACTACTTGGGGAGGAATGAGCGGTTGGAAAGTGTTAAGGGTGTGGGGAAGGAGTGGAACGGTCCAATGGTCGAAGGATGTGTGGGTGAGTAGACTGAGCCAGGGTGGAGCGGTAGGGCATGACTGACAGTGGTGAAAGGGGGAGACGTGCAAGAATGTTGTGATGGGCGGAGGGGAGGCAGGGTAAAAGTGTGAGCGGCTTAGGCAGGATGAAGGGCTGAAGTGTGTGGGAAGGAGTTAAGAGAAACTAGTAAGGGCTATAAGCCTCCGATGTTTGGCATTCTGTAGCCCCAGGGACAGAAATACGCAGGGAAGGACACTCTTGTGAAAGAACATGCTGACCAGTTAGAATAGAAACAAGCACCAGAAATGCAAGGGCACTAACCTTGGCTGCCTGGAGGCTGTGAGTCGCTGCAGCCAGGCCCCACTGGATCTCACTGATGAACTTCTCGAGCAATTCCACTGTGGCGTTGACCAGCTGCACACCGATCTTAGAGCATTGTGCCTAGAATCCCCAACTGGTTGCCAATGGCGGCTGCAATCGGGAGGGCACCGGTGAAGCTCAGCACGGCGGCCAGGCAAGAAAAACACTCTTCTGTCGGGCTGGCATGTCCTGAAAGTGCTGTGTTGCGTGGCTCCACTGCAGTCCGCCTGGCCCAATCATGTGAGCCTGCCGTGTGGTGCCCGAACGCAACAGAAATGTTAGATGTTGCTGTGCATTCAGGATAGGTCGGGCGCAGGACAGCAGTAAAGAAAAGCACATTTAGAACCTGGGGAAGAAAGGAGCATGCTGCATGGCGGCAGTGACAGTGCACAGAGGCGGTGCATGGAGGAGTGGGCACGTAGAGAAGCTGCGCCCACCTAGGGAGTCCGGCACAGGGCGGGCATGGTTAAAGCACCAGCACTTCCAGAGACCGGGAGGAAGTAACGACGGCACTCAAACCAATACTCTGGAGACCAACACAGCCGCGCGTGATGCACTGAAGCCCGCGAGCTGTGCAAGACGCCGTGCGTGTGCACATCTGCTGTCCGGCGCCGGGCGACGTCAGTTGCGTGTGGCATGGGCGGGGCATGGAGCGCGCGGCCGGAGATGTCCGGGGCTCCCGTGAGCTGAGGGAGCCCCTTGTGTTGGAGAAGCGAGGCGGGAGCCCACCCCGCAGAGGGAAGTCCGGCGGGAGCCCACCCGCCTTCGTGAATGCCGCATGGTGCGGCCAGAGCAAGATTTCAGGCGGGGCTCCTGTGAGCAACACGGAGCCCCGCGTGTTGCTGCGCCAGTGACCGGGTGAAGAGGCGAGTCCCCCTGCCATTGAGGAGACCAGCCTCGGAGCAGCGCAGAGTCCCCACAAGAGCCGGTGAGTGGGGTTGAGCGGGAGGCATGCTGGACGCCGCGCCTGGACAGGACATGTGCACGTGTATGGTGCGAGCAGAAGTTGTAAAAGACGCGAGCCGTAGCGTGCACATCTCCTGTCTGTTAAGCTTGAGCACAGACAGTCGATGTGCATGCGTACGGCTTGCGGCGTTATTACAACTTCTGCTTGCACCATACGCGTGCACATCTCCTGTCCAGGACTTGCCGTACGCGTGCACCTGGCCTGTCCCGCATCGGAGCAAAAGTCAGCAACAATAGATCTCGCATAGCGAGCAGCGCTTGCGCTGCATCGCTAGGCGAGACCTAAAAGACTTTTAGGTATGAGGTCCTGTTCATAGAGAATTCAGCCAAGCAGGCCATGCCCCTGTCAGCATCAAACACAGCCCCAAAACTGACCCCTTTGGCGTCGCTGTAAAACATTGATTGGCCTAGGAGCACGAGACCTGCCAATTTCAACCCGGGCAAGCAACGACACACAATTAAATATGAATTAACTCCCTGCTCTGATAACAGCCGATAGGATAGCAGCGCCCATTTTCTATCGTCTGTATCCAATAATCACCTCAACATTAAAGAAATTAACATTTTCGTGCTGCTCGGCAGATGGGGAAGTACACCACGTGTTCTGTATATTCCTTTTCATTTGCGCAAGAAAACCATTATATTTATCATAATTTGGGATATCTGGGTAACATTCCAAGCCCTTCCTGCTGCTTCTCTATTGCACGTGGAAGCTGGGAGCGCTCCGAGGAGCCTTCAGCTGAGCTGACGTGTCTGAGAAATAAAGAGATATTTTCCTAGCCTTATTGCTGCTTGCATTTTCCCTCTGGTGGCACACAAGACTCTCAGCAGTGATCAATTACCATTTTAATAATGTATTTTTTGTAGGTTAAGACACATAAAGTAAAATAATGATTCTGTTCCTCTGGTTTTTCCCTCGACATAAAAACATTTGCAATGATTCAAGAATCCTTTAAAAGAGGAGACATGAAGAAGAGAAAAAAAATAATTAAGAAACTTTTAAAGCCTAAAAACACATTATGTAAGGTAGCATATAGGATTTTCGCACTGAACACAAATTTTATTGCTAGAGTCTGAAAAATAAACAACTCTCCCCCAACCAATTCTTACCTGCCCAACTAACAACCTTGTGCATGAATCCAACTAGTTTCCACATTATTTGCCACTCACTTGGAGACAACGTTGTGTTAATTGACCAACCCATTGATCGTATAACAGAAAAACACATCTATGCTCCAAAACATCATCCTTTGGGATTGTAATTTATTTTTGTGTGAATCCAATGATTGAGTGGGATCTCAATTATACTCATGCCGAATACTAAATGCTCTCACTCAACTCTGTTTAATTCCCACGTCATATATTGTTATTTTCAATTAAGGATTTCTTAGGACCTAATTTATTATCCCAACAAAGTGAATCAATCACTTCCTAACTCCATTTTCACTAACCTCTTCAAAAAACTTCAACGGTATACTTAAGAACTGTATAATAAGCTTTAAAGGTGTTAACATAAGGATCCTTGTGTCAAAAATCTTATAGAACCGACAACCGATCTACAGAGAACACAAAGTAACATCATTCTCTGATAACTATATTATTGCCATGATCTCAATTCTCAAATAATCTAAGGGTATTTCCAATTCCCCTAAAGCACAAGGGGGAGCACAAATCATAGACTGCATGTACCATGATGCAAAGGAGTAAACTTTTCTGGTATATGATGTAGTGTCCGGCCACACCCTTTTCCCTCCCCAAACTGATTTTCATGACCTTTTCTACCATTTATCACACGTTCCTAATGTTCCTTATTGTCAAAAAATTGTATTCCATCCCCTTTATTACACTTCATTCGGCCCAAGCCGGAGAGTACGGCTGGAGCCGGAGAGTACGGCTTCAGCCGGAGAGTACAGCCCGAGTGCGGAGAGTATGGCCCAGGTGCGGAGACTGCGGACGTAAAGATACGACTCGTAAATGACTTCTGTGAATACCAAAAGTCGTAAAGTTAGAATTTTGTCTCAGATTGCCTTTGTGAATCGGGCCCTTCAATTTTTATCTAGTGAATTTTTATAACTCCATCAGCGACCCTGGGTGCCAGATTGAGGCGCTTTTTGAAGCAGTGTCACTCTTAGAGGTTTAGTTGTATACCTATTTTAAATCTTTTAATATTATAATAGGTGGGGATTTTAACAACAAGCTAGGACATAACTCCAATGATCGCAACCCTTTTGTCGTAAAAGTTTTTCTGACTAGCGATTCTGGCTCGGACCAGAGGGGTCACAAGTTATTGGAGGCGCTTGGCAAGGCTGGTCTAAGAAATGTTATGTCTATGGGCTCTAGTTTGTCAAGGGAAACGCCCACCTTTGTGGGATGGGGGAAAGGGACCATCATCGATTATGTTTTTACTTCAAGGTCGCCCGATAGCAACGTCAGCCCGGGGGTAGTACATGAAACCAACTTTAGCGACCATAACCCACTAGAAATTAGATTAGGAGCAAAAGCCAGTGAGGGTGCAAATTCTGACCCAGGCCTGACTGGTTTAACTGCGAAAGAAATGGGACTTAGGGTGAAGTGGCACAACCTCCTAATGACAACACTGATTAAACTTGTAGTCAGCCTTAACATAGGAATCATTATCGAGCCCTTATTAGCACTCGAAACATAACCCGTATTAATCGTGGAAGCATTTGACCAGTTAAATAATTCTACTATTGCCATCATGAGGGACATGGTGAGTAAACCCCGGGGTACAAAACTGGGCTGGTTTAGTAAAGCATGCAAGTTGGCTGGCAACCACCTGCGTGAGGCTCCCTAACACCAAACCCCGTAACTGGGATATTATCAAGGACGCTAGAAGGGGTTACAAATCAGCTTTAGGGAAGCGGAAAGCTGAGCTCAAAGAAGCTTCTTGGGACCGGTTGGTGTCTACATGCTCCTCTAGAGACTTTAGGGGCTTTTGGGATGTGGTCAACGGAAGGCCGCCCAACGTGGCCGCCCAAGATGACATTGGTTCTTCCATCTCTCCAGCCCTCTGGGTTGCTCACTACCACAAGTTGTATGCACTGGACATAGATATTCCCATAAATCAGGGTATTGAGGGCAACTTGTTCCTACTCGAGATCAGGTTTGATTATGAGGAGGTTTATGCAGCAATTATTGGAAGCCCCTCCAACAAAGCTCCTGGCCCAGATGGGATATCAATGGATTTATAGAAGGCAGAACCACCTCTCTGGGCTTCAGTCCTGACCAACGTTCTTAATGCTGTGCCCCAGTTAGGCCTACCCCGTCCTGGAAATCTTCTTCCATAGTCCCAGTGTTTAAAAAGGGAAACTGGTAGGACTCCACCTGCTATAGACCAATTTTCCTGTTAAATTTAGTTGTAAAGGTGATAAATTTTGTATTGATCTAAAGCGAGTAAAAGTTTGGGCCGAGGCTAATGACATTATTTGCCCTGTACAATATGGTTTTAGGGAAGGGGTGGGCACGATGGAACAATGCTTGAACCTTAACATTATAGTAGGGGAAATATGTAGTGGCGAAACAGGATCCAATTTTCTTGCATTCATGGACCTCAGTAGCGCCTTTGACTGGGTAAACAGGTCAAAGCTCTGGGATATCCTTGGGGTATTGGGATTGCCAGTTCACTTGATCAATTTCCTCTGAGCCTTAAACATGGACGTAAATGCTTGTGTCAGATATGGCATGGAGGGGGAGACAACCCAACCATTTAGCCTTCCACGGGGGGGTCAGGCAGGGATGTGCGATGGCACCAATTTTGTTCTTGCCATATATAAATAGCCTGAACACCTGTCTGATTGAAAACGGGGTGGATCTGCTCAAGATAAAGTCAGTCAGTGTGCCTACCCTGCTCCATGCCGATGACGCTGTATTGATGGCCAGAATGGCAAATGGGTTAAAGCTACTAATTGATATATTTGTCAATTTTATGGATGATTTGGATCTGGACACTAACATCTCAAAGACCCATTATATGGTTTGGGGGAGGAAGGCTGCGAAAACCAGACCTATTGACATCAAGGGGCAAAAAATTACTAGGGCCCCTACCTTTCCTTATTTGGGAGTATCATTTGACCAACAGAACAATTGGCCTTCTTGTATTTCTAATCGTTGCTCTAAAGTTACCCAAGCCTGTAGTGCACTTTTTAGATTTTCTCTGTCGATAGGTAATACGCCTATTTTGCCCCTATTGCAAATCTACATAATGAAATGTCTCCCAGTCTTGACATACGGTGCAGACATATGGGGGTACCGTAATTGCAGGGTGATCCATCGGGAAGAGGAACGATTCTGTAGAAAATTACTGGGCCTGGGTCCATCTAGTGCCTCCTTCTTTACCCACGAGGAATTGGGTCTGGATTACGTGGAGGATCAAGTCAAACTGGCCCCACTGTTACTTTGGATTTCAGTTTGGGTTGATGAGAGACTGAAGCTCAACAGGAGCGTGATTGAGGACTGTTTGGAGTGTACCTACTGCCAAAAGCTATGGTGGTTAAACTATATTAAAACTGCTACCCGCTCTCTAGATTGTATAGATATTTTTAACATGTCACATCTTCTTAAACAAGCATTGGCATAGCCAATAGGTCTCGCTTTTGGGACCTTATAAGTATTTAGTTATGCAGCACAATATCCTTGGTGCAACAACATCAGCTGTTGCATGGCTAAACCTTGCACCTTATAAGTGTTTAGCCATGCAACAGTTTATGTTGTTGCACCAAGGATATTGTGCTGCATAACTAAATACTTATAAGGTCCCAAAAGGGAGACCTATTGGCATTGTTAAAGCGCCAATAGGTCTCGCTTTTGGGACCTTATAAGTATTTAGTTATGCAGCATAATATCCTTGGTGCAACAACATTAAGTGTTGCATAGTTAAACACTTATAAGGTCCCAAAGGCGAGACCTATTGGCTATGCCAATGCGTGTTTTTAATGTTCTGCCGAGGTATGTCATTTGTTTTTGTTGTTTAAGCGAAAAACTGTGCACAGGGTCTTTTTCTAATAGTTTTGAATATAACTTTTCATCAAAATTGTGATTACAAGACTCCAAGGCCTAATATCTTTTATTTTTAAAATTACAAAAAGTTCAAATAAAAATTCGGACTGTTGGGATCTTGTAACATTACTATGCCTATCACGGAGTGTATGCAAAAATAAACGCATGTGCAGAACACAGAGCTAGGCTGCAGAGGTTATTCTGCCTCTTAGCTCTCAGGTTCTGTTCATCTCCCAGAAAGCTGATTTATGAGGGAGGTTATAAACCATAAACTGGCCAGCAGCTGTGCATGGAGGAGGGGGCCCAGTTTCTGGCTGGTGCACACAGATGCTTTGTCACAGGAATGCGATATATAGCTTCCCACTTCCTTGCATTGGAAAGAGCTGTGTGCATGCGAAAGGGGAAGGTTCTTAGAACTTAAAGTGCAAGAGTTATTGTATGAGTTGGAAATGATAATTATATTGTGATGTTACAGTAAGTCTGCTAGGAGAAACACAAGCCTAACTGTAACATCACAATACAATTATCATTAATTCTGACACCAACAGTTCGGATTGCGCATTGTTGTTGTGTTTGTTTTTAATTTTCGATACATTGGTGTATGGTGGTGGCGTGCGGGGGGTTGAAAAGCGGGCGTCACGTAATGAAAATGAGGAGGCTTATGTGGAGAATCCTCAACAGGCCCGTGCCTCTGGGGGACTAACAAAAGTTAGTCAACTTTCACATGTCAAGCAAAGATCCCGCTTTAAAATTAGTCGTGGCATGTTGCTGGGTGGGTGAGTTATCGTGTTTATTATCAATCGGATCTGCCCTAAAACGTAAGCATTAGACTGCAAATGGACAGTGCAGACCATTTAAATGAACAACTACTTGCTCGAATTTAGTGCGTATACATAAAAAAAGACCATTACCCAACAAAATACTTAACTTTGAGAAAAGTGTCACCTGGAAAGCATGAGCTTGTGAAGGCAGTGGGTGCCAAGCAAAATCTGCCACCATCAGAATCAAACAGACTGAAGTTCCCTGTTCGCAGCAGGTCTTACGGTCAACAGACAACGAAGCGCAAATATTACAGCAAAACAAGCTCTCTAGAAGTGCTCTCCAAGACGAAGAATAACAAGCGAGGACTATTAGCTTTGTCAATGGTTGTTAGTTGCCTAAAATAAATAAGCAACAACTAGTCACGGCACCCGCGCTTTACTTTTAATGTTAAAAGTAAGCGCGGGTGCCGCGATTATAGCAAAAGTAAGGAAATAGAAAAATCTATTTCTTTACTTTTGCTATAATCATGACACCCGCGCTTTACTTTTAACATTAAAAGTAAAGCGCAGGTGCCACGATTATAGCAAAAGTAAAGAAATAGAAAAGAATCTATTTCTTTGCTTTTGCTATATCACTTGGCACCTGCAGGTTTACTTTTAATGTTAAAAGTAAAGCGCAGGTGCCACAATTATAGCAAAAGTAAAGAAATAGAAAAACATCTATTTCTTTACTTTTGCTATATCATGCACCGGCGCTTTACTTAAAGGTAAAGCGCCGGTGCCGATTGTAGCAAAAGTAAAGAACAAGCAAATGGTGCCCGCAAAAGTGATCGCGAGCAACGCGGCCAGGAGGAAAGACAGATGGGGGCTGCGCGCGTGCACGCAAGCGTGCACGCAAGCGTGCACGCAAGTTTGTGGCCACCAAAAAGCCTGTGGTAGCACTGTGAAAACCCGCTTACAAAATGTCTCTCCGTGCAGCGCATGCGCAGACTCAGGCAAGACCTAAAAAGGCGACCAAGGCCTTTTTAGGGAACACATTTTAAATAGACTTAAAGATGAGAGGGAAACTAGGGTGCTGGAGAAACACTCCAACAGATCCTGCCTGCCCCTGAAATCTGTCGCTGGTATTGAACAATACCTTACAGCAGTAAAACATCCTAGGGACAGATCATTGCTCACAAAATTTTGTCTGGGATCTATCCGTACAATGATCTGTTTTCCTCTGAGTCAGTTTGATCCCCTTGCACTTTTAACCTGTCCTTGTGATAATCGCTTGCCTCAAACCCTGATACACTTGGTTTCAATCTGTAAATTTTATGATTTTTTGTGCAAGAGGTATTTATTACCACTCTTAAAAGCGAGGGGTTTTATCCAATTTTGCCCTGCCTTTTTACATCTACAGCTATTACCTGACCATGCGGTGATGTTGGCGGTCAATGATTATCTAAACGGAGCCTTATATTGGAATAAAATAATGTGTACTTAGGGTATAATAATGTGCATGATAGGTTGGCTTGCTGTTTTTAAACTGTACCTATTTTGCTTATAGTTTGAGCAATTTGAATGAAATAAGGTGGACTGTGTATATTAAGGTTGTTAAGGATTTTATGTGGTTTTTATCTTTTTATCTTTTATGATTATGATGCATAATCGAATAAAGATTAATAATTGAATTGAAGCACTGTGCAGTCATTCTTTAACTACACTAAGTGCAGAAAGGAAAGCAGTGTAGGTTTTGGGCAGAAAATAGGGGTTGGCCCCAAATTGAAAGTGTCCCCCAGTAGCAAATCAGATAGCTGGAAAAGTGACCCCCTTCGCAAATCATGGACATTTTAAACTAGTAAAGACAAGCTGCATAAGTGGTTTGTAAGATATGTGAGACTCCATACATTTGCATTTGCTGCAGGCAATGTTTGTGGTAATATAAGAGAAATCAACAGAACAAAACGGCCCACCAGACCATCAACAAACAGGCCCACAAGCAGCCCTAATAACAGCCTACACACTGATCTGTGAGAACAGTCCTTCGGGGAAAGCCAGATTGTCCTATTGGCCATACAGGCCCTGGAGAAGAGGAAATCACTCAATGTCACAGTACGAACAACCTAGAAAATCTCCAGATGGAATAAACAAAATAAAATAAGCCCATCATCTACAGCAAACCCACTTGTTTAGGGCAAGGGTAAACAAGGTGAAAAGCGAAAGCCACACTTAAAAAAAGTATTTGAAACAGGGAAGCAGAGTACTAATCCAACTCCCTCTGAAAACACATATAACACCACATAATTGCAAGAACGTCTCAAAAAGTAAAAAGCATAGAACGTTCTCCTGCATGTCTGATTTCCTGAACAGCAAACAAACCAGAATATGAATAATATATGTTGCTGCTTCAGGGAGGTTTCTCAAACTAGAATGTTCAACCTCATTTCTAAACTCAAATCATATTCCTGTTTCAAATATCCCATTCCAGCCTCGCTTTTCAAAGATATGAGGTTCTGGGTCACTCCTCTATTGACTAAATAAATTGATACCAGGAATAGTCCTTGACGGAATAAAAATAGGGCAGGTCACTGCACTGCTAAATAAAAAAGGTTTTGATCCAGAGGACTTGAATCACTTAAGGAATAGTTCCTTAATTGATCCACAAACAAGTATAAGGACAGGGAGCAGTACAGTAAATGCATTAATAAAATAGGTGACAATGTTTTCTGTTTTCTTGATAAAGCAGATGTCTCCTTTTCATATTGCACCTGTTGGTGGCATTTGACACAGTTAGCCATTCCACACTTCCCCAACTCTATTCAACCAATCTGGAACTATTTTGCTGTCTTGCCAGAAACTGAAACACCCTTTATGCATTATCTTCTTTGCCCAGACCATAAATGACATTAGAGTATGGATGTTCCATCATCAACTCAAGCTTAATTCAATGAAAAAGAAATCCAGTTGGTTGTCCCTGCCTTAATGTGCTATAACAGTAACAGTATACATGTGGTAAATTCATTGAACATGCTTGACTGCCATCCTCAATCAACCAAATCAACTCGGCTTCGTACTTGGGCTTCACGCGAGGCACCCTCTAAACCTTCATGAATCAACATGAACTCCTTATAAAATGGTGCACAGGTTCATTTTTCACTTCTAAGAGGAATAATGTTATATCCATTGTTGAATTAGTTAAGAAATAAGTACCAGCGCCTTTAGGGGTTCACTGCAGCTATCACCAGAGACGTTTTAAGGCATGGGCAAAGTGGGCTCTGGCCCAGGGCCCCAGCCTTTCAGGGGGCCCCCTAATAGAGCCAGCTCTGTTCTGCAGAGTCTTGCCCTGATGACCTTAAATCATTTTTTAACTGATTGTTGTAAATAGCGTTTTTCTATTATTTATTTCTAATGTGTGAGAGTCTATTACAGACATTTGTATTTCTTTCTTACAACATCCATAAAAAAAAGTTTCTTTTAGATCAATACAGGACCTCATATATAAGAAATGGGAGGGCGTCACAGAGATTATTTGCAGTAATATTGGTGAGCTGCTGCTGTGTTACAAACCTGAAAACACATCACTATCCCTGAATTTCATATGTACATACATTTAGAATTTGCCCATAGAGGGCATGAAAGAGCTGAAACTGGATCATAACATCAAAGCTGTTCCCAACAGGGGCCCCCAAAATACATTTGGCCCAGGGCCCCCAAAATCCTTAAAACGTCCCTGGCTATCACCACCAACATCTTCTGCCGCTGCTGCTGAATGCCAGTGTCTGCATTACCTACTTCCTTCACATTCATGAAAGTGTGACATTTTGGTCTATTTCAGGTCACCTGAAACTGTAGCGAAGTGCTACTTTTATCATTTTTAAAAGTATACTAAAAAATTAAATGCACCACTGATGTGCTCTGGTATAACGCAGACACACTATACCACCGTGTGGTGGACTTACATTTATTAATAAAAAACAAAGAGGTGCCCCTTATTACCAAAGGAATAGGGCACTATACAGTGAATAAAGAAACAGTATCCTTTGGACCCGATATCACACATATAATATTCGACCAGTCAATATATTCCATTCAAGCCAATACTTCTTCACTCTTATCTCACATACACACTTGAGGGAATATTGCCATATAACTACCACAGAGAGTCATGAACCATAAAATATGCAAAGATATACAAAGATATAAATCGATTCATTCAATCATTAACCTACAAAGCTAAACGCCAAGCCAATGTGTTTCGTTTCTTTAGGTCTTTATTCAGCTAGAACAAGTGTATACTGTGCCTGGAGCCCTAAGACATCCTCCAGGCAGAGCTTTTTTATAAATCGAGCGGTGAATGACTCCTATAGCTCTCCTGTTTTCACCGTTATAGAACGGAGGTCAGGATAGAAATATTGTGCTCTTTAACACAGTGTTCTGCGTTAAAGGGGCGTGCAATGGGTGTTGCTGGAGGCGTTCCCAGCAACATCCATGGCTTTTTGACACTGCCTCAGATTTATGAGAAATCGTAAATCTGGGGCAGCGCCAAAAACTTACGCATCCCCAGCGTAAGGGAGGCGCAACGAGGAGAAATATCTTCATTTCTCCTTGTTTTGCCTTTTTCCTTCACACATGGAAAAAGGAAAAAGCCTCTTGTGATTGTTTTTGTGCAGGAAGGTTTTCCTTCCTGCACAAAAACAATCATCCCCTCAACGCAGGTACCCTTGCACCATGGTGCAAATGTGCCTGCGTTGGCGCACGGCAGCCTATTGTGCGCTGGCGCAGGAGAAAAGGACAGGAATGCGCTGTATCTCATAGATACGGCGCATTCCTGCCCTTTGCTTTTACCGCAGTGCAGCGCAGCAGGAAGGCCTGCGGCGCTGCCCTACGGTAAAACCTCATAAATGAGGCCCTCAGGGTCTACCTTGTGGTGCCAACACCTCCCACTGCATTGCCAGGTAGTTCAGCCCTTGCTTGGCCCAACATGCCCCTAGGGACATCAGAGACGTAGGGCTGCAGCAGCTGGTGGGCATTTAGAAACCAGCCCTCATTCCCGCCATCAACCCGGGGATTGCCCGGTGCCGGAAACGGCCAGTCAGGCCCTCCCATCATCAAGTCGTTTCCAGTCCAGATTGAAAACCTGTTGAAAGACTCATCACAAGCAGACATTCTTCATCACTGGGTAAGGCCCTCATTTTTATTGTGGATCCAACGGTGGAAACACAAATTTCACCTGCTGTGTAACTTTGGAGATTAGGGATCCTTACAGATAGAGGGAAGATATTTGATAATCAGTTTAGCCATTTACCTTTATTTAATTTTGTGGCGTGTGGCACGTGGTGCTGACTAATGAGGAACATTCCTGCATTAGTGAGGATGCGACTGAGACACGAGGCCACATTATGTTCCACTGTGGCCCATTTGCTATCTGTCCTCGCGCCATATATACAGAAATCAAGGCGCTTAATAATATAAACTATGACGATGGGATGCTCTTGGCATATATTCATCAGGTCTGATTACGGACAATAATGAAGTCACGCTGATGTAATATTATTTTCAATGCTTTAAGAATGGTATGGATTTTGTTTTAAAATTTTCTTGGGATTTGGGTTGTCAGTTTATTTTGTTTAGTCCTGTGGACGCCTAAATAAATTGTAATGAAAATTTTAAGAAAATCAAAATTGCCACTTTTGTTTTTCAAAGGGCCTGTTCATTTCCAAGAGGAACATTTGTCCACGAATTTTAGATTTAAGTATTTCACCACACACAAAGCAATAGAGAGCAACCCAGTTCCTAATGGAGTTCCGTCCTGGATTTTCCCTAGAGTTCTTTGTAGTACATAGGAAGGATTACACCATCTGGCTCCATTTGATAGTTCCATCACTAACCAAGTCTAATAACAGCAAGGATTGACTCAGCCAGCAGGATGTCCTAGTGAACTGAACATTGCATCCTGGAACATGCTGTGATCTGCAGGGCAGGAGTTGAATACCAGCATTTACAGGGGGCAATAGTAAAAACTATTTGCAGTTCTAGGAAGTTCCAGTAGTGTGGTAGGAAGTGCTGTATATAAAAGCAAGTTATTACAATAGCAATAGGCCTGGAACCGAACAGCAGGCATCACAGATGCTGTTCCCATGACCCTTCAAGTGCGTGGGCAGTGTTTTGCCTCCTGTCTTTCTCCATTAAAAAAGAGCAAACAATCTTGAAAGGATAATTTGACTAAAATGCCAGATTTTCATCGCTTGCTCTGAGAAGCACATAAATACAAATCACGATTGTGTCAAAAAAAAGAAGCGTATGCGAATCTGTAATTCAGTTCATTTGCCGGTAGGCAAGGGTGATAAACATGTTGAATGCTCTAATGTGATCACACTAACATTATAGCCAGAATGTTACCATTTGCCGCACAGAGGAAATGTCCACCGCATACACCAGTCAGCATTTTGATAACGAATTGACAAGCACCTTCGAGGCAAGCGGATAGAAATGTTGCTGCCTGCGTCGCATCAGAGCAACAATTTGGCAGGCAGCATCTTATTACAGCATTCTCCTGCCAGGCTGCACAACTTCTGCTGCTTTATCCCCCTCAGGGCCAGATGGGGAAGAGCTTGAGCTTGAGAACGAAGGCCAAACCCTTTTAGCTGGTTACTTCCGGGGCAGGATCCTCCTTAAATACCCTGCGGCTGCAGGAATCATCCTCTTTGGGCCAGCCAGCACCACAAAACCCACCCTACCTCTTATCCATGTTGACCTGTGTGTGATTACTAATGCAATCAAGTGTTGCAGTGTTTTATTTTCTCTTGTTCTGCATTGCAGGTGGAGTTACAGGGCGATCAAAAGGACTTTGGTGTGAAAAGCAACCACAAGAAAGATCCCATGGGGGCTTCATGCCAACATTCTGGGAGTCCTTAAAGCAGGGCCCTGGGATGAAAGTGACAGTGTCCCGTTATTCCCTAGGGCAGTTGTAAGCCTGATCAACTGTGGGTTTGCCTGGCAATGCTGCACCTCTGTGTGTGAGTTATTTTCCCTAAATATGGAGTTCCAGATGTGGGGTGAACCCACCAAACGTTCAGCACCAGATGTGTATATTCCTGGTCCTTTTTGGCAAATCGGGCCTGCAGGCAACTTAGGTCACATCATCACTGGCTGCCCTTGGATCGCCCGCAAGTTAGCCCATTACTCTATCAAATAAACCAGACTCATAGTTTCCTCCAAGCAAAACTGCTGTGGTCTCAGTCATTCAAATGTGTGTTTTTTTTTATTTGCATGCATTTATTTAGTGTAATTTAGTGTGTATGTGTGCCAGGCTATGGGATATCTCCGCTATCAGTCAGTCAGTAATAACTTTATTTCGGTCAATTAGACCTTAAAAGTACAACTAAAATTACATACAACTCATTTCCTTTTAAAATCGATTACAATTAAAAAAAGAAAGCTAAAAAAGATAGAGCAAGGATGGCTACATAAAGTAAGCACAGTTTAGATGAAACATACACAAATGTGGCCTATCACCGATATATGGTATAGTCTGTTCGACTAGTTCCACGCATGGGAGAGCCTGATCATATAAAACAATTGATTGGTCATAACTGGTAACAGTTCTGACGATACAAAGTACATGTGTAACATTGCGAGATTAGGGACAGAGGACAGAACCAGGTAAAAAAAACAACAACAAAAAATGTAAATTTGATGTATCAAAGCTGGTGATCTCAGATAAACAATAAAAATTAGTGGCCCAATAAAATTCCTCGTTACATTTGTGCATAGCTGAGGCCCTCATTTATTGCTATTGTTTTGTTTTTAAGAGGGCCCTACGAGTGCACCACATGGAGAATAGGAAACCTGCTACCGAATAAACTATCGGGAGGCTGGTATCGTGTTTAAATATCCTGAAAGCCTCACAACAGCGTCTGGTCCCTAGGTTTCTGCAAATCTGGGCCAGCCACCGTTTTGTCACTTTGTGGTATCCGGGACAGCTAAAAAATACATGAAGGTCAGATTCTATTGGGCAGTCACATGCCGGACACCCCAAAGTTTGTAAGCCGCCCCAGTGGTTTGTAAAGGAGCGGAGAGGCAAGACCCCGTCTCTAAACTGCAAAAAGAGCTTTCTTGCGGTTGCTGGCTTGATGTCATTTAGGGCCGGCTCTAAGCTATACCTATCCTTGAACTCTAGGAAGGTTACAGTCAGTTTACCTGCTAAGGGGTTTGATTGAAGCTGGGCCAATTTGAATTCCCCGTAAGAATCCCTCAGCATTTTCCTAGAGATTGAGGCACAGGCAACCTCCGGGTCATCCCAAAGATTGCCCCGTCCCAAGCTTGTTAACATATGACGGACATAGGAAAGCCAGGGTAATTTGCCCGCCCCTGGTAGGCTCAGAACCTCTCTTAATTCATCTCTGTATGCTACAAGTTCAGGGGTAACCCACAGACGTCGCCAGAATAGGAGGGGTCTAAGGTTAGATTCGTCCGCTATGGGCCTTACCCCCAGTTTCAGACGTAGCGGCGTGAGTGGGGTACTCTGTGGGAGACTAAACAGTTGCCTGAGAAAGATATTTTCTGTCTGTGTAAGACTCTCAGAGCTACGGTGTCCCCACAGTTCTGCCCCATACAGTGCCCCTCCCCTAGCTTGGACCTTATAGATTTCTATGGCTGGACTCACAGGTTTATAACTTGATTTCCGAAAAACCTTCATTAGTCCTCCAGATGATTGTGAGAGTTTAAGGGATGATTTTTTAATTTGAGCCCCCCAGTCCATAGAATCTGTAATTGTAATGCCTAGATAGTCGAAAGAGGATACTCTTTCAAGGGGTTTGCCATATAGAGATGGATTTGGTCGAGTGCTTTTCGGGGAATTGAACACCATGAATTTGTTTTTTGGAGGTTGATTTCAAGCCCTCTTTCCCTACAAAATGCGTTGAACCTATTTAATACCCTCTGTATCCCCATGGGTGATTTAGATACTAGTAGAGTATCAGTCGGCAAACATCATAGCTGGAATTTTGCGTGTTGCCAGCTTAGGGATGTCCAAATCTTTCTCGCTGAGCAGATAATCTACTAACCCATTTATGTATAGGCTAAATAGGGTCGGGGCAAGTACGCATCCCTGTCGGACACCTCTGTTTACGGGAATGGGGGCCGTAAGGCACCCCTCCTTCCCATATCTGATTTGGGCGTAGTTTCCCTCGTGCAAACGCTTTATAGCTTGGCACAAGTAAGGCGGAACCCCCAACTCATGCAGGACTGCCCACAACTTCTCTCTGGGGACCAAATCAAACGCGGACTTCAGGTCTACAAATATTAGGTAGAGGCTGCCACCCTCCAGACACACGATCTTCCAGTGTAATATTTGTAGCCTGAGGATTTGGTCCAATGTAGACAATTTTTCCCTGAACCCTGCCTGAAGGGGAGTAAGTATCTTATGCTCCTCCATCCAGCTCTGCAGCCGGAGCAACAACACGCGTGCGAAGATTTTTTCTGTGATGGCTATAAGGCTAATTGGCCTATAATTTGTTGGCAACAGCGGTGAGCCCTTTTTATAGATGGGTATTATTTCCGCTCCAGCCCAGCTAGGAGGGATCTCCATACCTTGGAGTATAGCATTGAATAGTACCCAAAGGTATGGCGTCCAGACAATGGGTTCACTACGGAGAAGGTCCCCTGGGATCTTGTCCAGTCCGGGGGCTTTGCCCGGTGCTATTTTGGAAAGGGCCAAGTTATCTCATTGAGGGATATCACAGGGGTGTCAGCCGATGTTATGGGGGTGAGCATAGATACAATCAGGGGGTCCATCCCCTCAGGACAAACATTGACAGCTGGTTCAACCGATGTTTCCACCCTTGAGTATAGGGACTCAAAGTGGTCCCTCCATACACATGCCTCCAGGTTTGGCTCTATCTGGGATTTTGCCTCACAACTGCCTGTGTTGACCACTTTCCAGAAGGTCCGCATATCCCGGGCACCCAAAGAACTTCTCAAGATGTCCCACTTGCTGCTTTCCCACCTTTTTTTTGCCTCACTAACACTGGCCTTATAGGCCACTCTAGATGTTTTGATTAAGGGACGATCCCTAATCATTAGCCTTGATGGAGGCAATCAGGGCTGTTTTGGCCTTACGACATTCGTCATTATACCAGGGGTGGGAAGATTTCCTATTGGGCCTGGAGTTTTTTATAGGAAAAAAGAAATCAACCGTAATAGCGAGTAGCCTAGTATGATTCTGGGTGACCATTGAGAGATCAATTCTGCCTCCATTAATGGGTACAGAATTAGTTGCGGTCAAGAGCACCGGGATGAGGGCTTCATACAGGAGCCTATTTTATCCTGTGTCTGGTTTATGTCAGCCCAGCGTACTCTCCTCCTACAATTTGAAAGGGACAGCCTATCATCAGAAAGGGAATAGACACTTGTTACACTCCCAGGATTGGGCTCGTGTAATTCTAGCACAAGGGCATTATGGTCACTATCTTGTCGTGCCATAACTTTGAAATCAATAACCTTGTGCCAGGATTTACAATCGATTAGAATGTAGTCCAGTAGGGAGCCTCTCCCATTTCTGATAAAAGTGTAATTTCTGGATGAGTCAGATTGTATTCTCCCATTACACGCCCTTAAAGAGTATTTTAAAACAAAACAGTTCATCTGGATCACCAAAGGGGACCAAATTTTAACTAGAGGGCATGAAGACTCTGGGATGGCCCAGTATTTGTCTTCTTCGCAGAGGCTATCCTTGTGCAAGCTATCTAGCGGCTCATACTGACAATTAAAATCCCTCCTACGATTACCATACAATTATCTGTGATGGTGGCTAGAAATGACGTTAGTTCCTCAAGAGTTTTTGACACCTGGCCCTGGTTGACTGGTCTAGAGTACACATTTAAAAGGGCAATGGAGATCTTGGAGGAAAAGTGCAGAAGAACACACAGAATGTCATTTGAAGATGATTCTATCCACTCTGCTGAGCAGCCTAGGTGGACTGCCACCCATGTGCTCAGGCCTCCTGAAGGTCTCCCTTTCCCCCCTGATGTTGCAGGGATATTAAATATAGCATAACCCGCTTTTGAGACATCCCCTCTTGCCCACGTCTCCTGGAACATGCAGATCTCATGTTGGTCAATGAAGCGGCCCCATTCGGGGTCGTCAATCTTGCTATTCAGGCCTGCTAGGTTCCAGGATAAAACACGTAGCCTTGGGCGATCAGGAGAGATCATTTTTTTGGCAACGGAAAGGGAGGACTGCAGGGGAGACCCGCAGAATGATGAAAATGGTTGGTTAATAATCAAAGTCGTATTTGGGCCTTCATGGGTATTCCCTGGTGAGCCGCTCATGCTCCTGCAGGTTTCCCATTCCCCCAACATCATGCGGTTCCCTACATCATTCTTGCGAGGCTCAGTTACCAACGGAGTTTCGCCCAGCTGTACTCCAGGGCCAATAGCTTGGGCCTCAAGTCAATCCACTCCTTCTAGGCTACTAAACCTGTTAGCTGTAGGTATATTGTACATTTGTTGCCTGGGCCAATAATGTTCTATGGCGGTTTTGTTGTGGCTATAGTTTTCGTGTCCCCGGTCCCACCCATAGTGCCTTGTGTCTTCATAAACCCTCTCAGGGGGATAAAAGTAGCCCAATGGGAGGGCTAAAATAGAACCCATTGGTCTCCCGTCCTCTCTATTAAGAATTTCTTGGACAACACGGGGGTTTCTAAAGTTAATCACTATGCAATCACCTTTCTTATCCTTGGGCCTCCAACCTAGCCATCCCACTCTACGTGTAGTTAAAATCTCGTCAACGTCATCATACCTAAAGTACCTGTGATTCGCTAGCCAGTGCATGCATTTATTTTTAGTTCTTGGTGTGGTTCATGTTGGCCCTTTCGAAGCTCAGGGATGCCAGCCAGGATGAGGACATATGGGGTTGAGACCGGTGGTAGGTTAATAGCTGGGGGGGCATATTCCTTTGGAGCCTCTGTGCATGTTTGTAAATCTACCCCTGCCCTTTGATTATTCGGCTGCCAAGGCCTGATGGATTGTTTAAATAGGGGGGGGTAGACTTTCTCTGCTAGTGGAGGTGATAGGTGCCCTCTTTGTGTTGACTGCAAATGGGGCTAGTGGTTGTTGTCTCTCTGTATTTAATGCTTGAGTGGCTGGGCGGTCATTATGTTTAATGGTTGAAATGGCCTTTGTGGAGATCGCAATTACCTCGTCTCCAAGGCCAGTGTCCACTTCAACGGTCCCGTCAACTACCCCCCTATTGCTTGTCCAGTTTTTAATAAGTAACGTCAGTTTGTCAACCCTTCCCACAAGTGATTTAAGTTCGTCCTTGACTATGTCCCTCACTTGCATCTGAAGATCCACCACTAACTTGGTAACCCCCACTGGCTGTTCATTAGCTGTTTCAATACTGTTGACTATCCCTCCCGTCCCAGTATTCCTATTATCAGTCTTTTCTACCATAGTTTTCTTCCTTCTTGCCACCGTTTTTACTTGCGGTTTGGGTCTCCCCTTTGTGACGGGTTGTATACGAGATTGCTCCCTTAATTGATCAGGACTACCTACTTCAACTATTGAAGTTTGGGCCCCAGGGGATTCATTTGGTGGGACTCCTGGGGTTCCTGATATTGGTGAGGTGTGAAGGTCTATCGTGAGGATTTCCAGGTTGGGAGTTAGGGATAATCGTCTCTCTGTCCGTTCAATTTCAGTGGCAACTACACCTAAAGCCTTTTCCAACATCCTATCTATAGAGGTCGGCTTGGTTTTAGGTATAGGGCTGTGAGGGGCCGTTGATTTCTTTTCTGTGCATGCTCGTTTCCCCATTCTGTTTAAGTTAGGACAATTATCTTTAATACTGTCGATGGCTTTAAATTAGGTGCTGGTAGTTGTCTAAAGCTCAAGGTGGAGGGAAAGCTACTATACTACAGCTAATTTAGGTGACCAAGTGCATGAATGCTCAAAACAGAAATTCAACAAAACAAAATCATACTACCGGAATACAGGCCCAAAAAGCATAAGAACTTGCTGGCAGAAGCTTGAGGAGTCACTGGCAGATGGCACTGCTGTCAAGATGACTCCTGTAGGGTTTAAAACTAAAGTATGCGGTCCTTTAGAAGCTCTTTAACACTTTATATATAATTATAAACATAAAACCTTATTTATCAGTTAGACCGGAAAGTGCAAAGTGCTGAAGGCTAACTGTGTCAGGCCCCTAAAGTGCAACGTGATCAAATATTTAGCAGCAATAAGAAAAATGTAAACATGGACCATAAAGTGCAAAATGCTGAGGGCTAGCTGTATCAGGCCCCTATAGACAAAAGTACAAAATGGTTGATGGGTTTGGCAACTGTAATGGGCATGTAGACGGTTTGCTGCTAGTAAAGCACGTTATATAAGGTCCCAGTATTAGATAAAAGACCAGTCCAATAGGGTCCAGTAATCCAATGCCAGAATAAAAAACAGTTATTAGTAATGTACCATATCAGCTTAACGTTGACGTTGACCAGTTCCAAGTATCTACATGAAGGGAAGTGGCAGTTACAAGTGGAAGAGCTGTTAAGAGTGAAAGTCTCACAGTACCTTTTCTGCCACCTCTAGTAAAACACGAGGGTCTTGGTCCTTTAAAGTTAGAGGGGTGGCCCTGCCCTGCCTCTTCCTGGCAATGACGGGCAAGGACAGGCCCGCCCTTGGCCCGGGCTTCGCCCGGGCGCCTCCCGCGTGTGTCCAGCGCTGCGGGGGGCGCTCGTTGCTTTTAAAGCGCCTCCGGGCGCAAGTGCGGCGTTAGGAAGGCGTCGCTGGCAGCAGGGGGCTTGTGGTTTAGCCCGGCCGTTCCCCTCACGGCGCTATGCAGAAAGATCCAAGCCGTTCCCCTCACGGCGTGCGCTGGCGCAAGGAAAAGCCGTTCCCCTCACGGCGATCAGAGCGTCCCGCGCTGAGGAGGGCGCTCGTTGCTTTTAAAGCGCCTCCGGGCGCAAGTGCGGCATTATACCCATACCGCTATACCCATTGCATCCTTGCCAAGGTCATTATTTCATTGAGATTGCTATGCTCTAACACAGGAATCCTTATTGCCATCTATTCTCTAAAATAATTTCTCATTTTACTGAGGCCCTTATAAAAGCGTCGTGGTTATGTAAGTCCGTTTTTATATAGCGCAGCTACTCACCTTTACGGGTCTCAAGGCGCTGGGGGCCGTAGTGGAAATTAAGTGAGCTATTGCCCAGAGTCACACGGTGCTGAGCTGCCGCCGGAGCCGGGGATCGAACCGTGAACTCTGTGCTCCGAAGTCAGCTGCCCTGGCCGCTGCACCACAGCTTACTGTTATGGGTGGTGTAGGAAAGTTGCCTTTTCCTGCATGATCACCCCAGATTTTTATCTTATCTGCTTTGCTGGGTTTAGAACTCTGTGTACTTTACCCTTGCTAACCAGGAGCAAAAGGTGCCTGTGCTCCCCCTTTAAACATGGTTAAATTGGCTATTCCCCGAATGGCATGCTTATCTTTTCTATAAGGACATATATGGTGCAGAAATACAGCCATGGCATGACATTTTAACTGTCATTTGTGGACTACAACACTTATCGTGCCATCCACTAGTATGTCAAAAGAAAACATGACCTCTGGACTACCATCATAGCATGACTGCTGCAGTGTAAAACATGCAGTGTAACCTGTAAAAAAAATCCTTTTGACTGATAAAATCTTCTTTCTAAATATTAATCAGTCATCCCTATGCGGGCCTTGTAGCCCAGAAGGTGGGATGCATGGGGTTTAGAAGTGGGACATGTAGAAAATAAATGTTACTGTTTCCTTACAGGGACAAGATCCAAAAAGCTGGTTTCACTATGGCAGGCCTAGCTGTCCTATGTAGAAAACCAGAGTACAGATTAAGATACTAATACTCTAACTAAGAAATGGGGCCAGCTAGAAAAATAAATAAACAACTGTTTAATTGATAGTTATTACAAATCAAATTTAATGGTGAAGTCGGATTTTTAATAAATATTAAAGAAAAATACTTTTAGAAACTTATCCTTTACCTACCTGAACTGTCTTAAGGCTAATTAGCATAAAGCTCTGTCAACTCTTAGCTTGTGCCCAGCCTTACACAGGTGGGAACACGGTGTGAAATGCCTCCCATGAGCAAACAAAAGGCTAGCATGAATGAGCAGAGAGGACTCCTCTGAACTGCACAGAATATTCAGAGTGGAGGCTCTGGTAACCTGTGTTACCCCACTATTAAACACTGCTTTACAGATCTGTTGAGTCACATGTACAGCATGGGGCAAACTTGAAAGGGAGACAAAAGGATGCCAAGACAGATATTGTTTATCCCTGGTCTGATTGTTGAAGGAACCTGCTTTTGTTGTTTCAGACTTCGGTCCCTGGGTTTGTTGTGGGCGCAGTTCATGCTTCAAGCTGGATTTTAGTGTTGAATGTGGGAGGACTTTGGTAATTTCCCTATGACCTCAGAACCCAGGTTTAGTGTGGGCAAAAACTTTCACCATCTTGAAAATGGCATGCATTTTGGGCCTGTTTGCAGTAAGGCAAACGGGAACTACTGAAAAAGTGGGTAGGGTTGGCCCCAGGAACTTTTACCTCATTGGTTAGGGAGTGCCCACGAGTCACTCCTGTAGTGTGTTGCGAGTTAGAAATGATTGAACCGTTTTGGCTCCTGATAGACTCTGTAGAACTATGGAGTAAGTGTTAGAGCGGAATGCAATTAAGACTGGTATAGAATATTGAGTTCACAGTTACATGCAGCAGAATAAAGATGTGTAATACTAAGCTTCGTGTGTGGAGTAGTCATTGGGAGGTACCCAGGCTGGGGAGGACGCTACAACTGGTGAGAGTTAGGGGATAAGTAACCAGAAGATCGACAGTGCTCTCCCAGAGAGTTTGCCGTGGTCCAAGCAAAGTACTTGTGCATGCCATGTGTGTTGTAGTCAACGTACGGAACCGACACTTAACGCATGTGGAGTCAAAGATCAACTCCAGCTGCTGTGAAGCAGTTGATGGTAACAAAAGCCTTTCAGAGAATCTACACATCGTTGTGCGAGAACCCGCTGGACATAAAGGTACCACGTGGCCATGGAAGATAATGTTGTATGTGATACAGAGAGTTTAATTCAAAGGCGGATACGTACAGATACAGAAAAGAAGTGCTAAAGACTGAAGTAGTCAAATGCAAATAAAATATGTAAAGCGCTTGCTGATGAAACAAGTGATCAGAAAGCATACTATCAGTTCACTTACCAGAGCCTCGATAAATGGAGCTCTACGACTTTAGCACCTGCCAAAGAGACCCAAGAAGAAGCACACAGGTTGTGCTTACTGAGCTGTCTAATACCTAAAGTGGCACTCCACCGAAGCTGCCAGGTGGTGGCTCTGAACAACTCCAGAGGTCTCCAGAAAGTGAAGGGCTTCAATGGAGACCAGTAAGGAGGTCACTGTACCACGTACTGTCCATGAATATCCAGAGGGCGAACCATTGAAGTGCCTCAGAGATGGTGCAGATGAAGCAGGTCCTAGTGGACAGCTGACAAACTCTGACAGAGCTCCACTCTTGATGTCAGCCACTCCCATAACTGGCTAACAATGCCACCACTTTCTTGAAACCACCACCACCGTTTGATACCGCCAAAAAGGAAAATATTGCCAATAGCTGCTTGGATAGAGACATTTGATGATTTCATTGATGCACTTGAAGAGACTAATAACAAACAGATTTTCAAGTATCTCAGAAATCTTGCTGGTGTAAAAGAAATCATAAAGAAAATGCAGCGAAATGATGAAGAAGTCACATATCGCCAGATTGCAGAATTGCTGAATCTCAAGTTTAATCCAATGCCAAATGCTGATTATAACTGATACATCTTCCACCAAGAATGCCAGAAAGTTGGTGATACCATTGATGAATTCATGGAAAGGCTCGACATACTCATCAAACATTGCTAGTTTCATAACTTTAATGATGAAGAAGCTATGCGTCTTAGAGTTATTGACGATGCTTGTCAGATTCATTCAGAAGATGAATGCTGACAGAAATCTCAGTCTGGAGAGAGTGTTGATGGCTGCCAGAGCTGAAGATCGGGCTGATAGACAAGCTACTGACATGGAGGCCGGAGGTACCCAGAATGAATCCATCATGAGTGTAAAAAGTAAGCTAAAACAAAAGACTGAAGGACACAAAGTGATGTCTACACGAAAAAAGAATTTGTGTTTTAGATGTGGATTTTCATTTCCACATGAAGGTAAATGTCCCACCATTGGACAGATATGTATAGGCTGTGGGAAGATACATTTTGTGACTGTTTGCAAAGCAAAGGAAAAAGTAAGTGTGTCACAGCACGATGACAAAATGGCCGTCAAAACGTTCCAGAAGCAATGTTTGACACACACCCACAAGGCCAAGCGGCGACATCAGTTAAGACAAAGCAACACTAAACAAAGTTGATCATCATCTAAATCATCGTCAAATAATCCTTCTGTGTCAGTATCAAGTGAAAGTGAAGAAAATGATTGTGCCAAGTCGATGTTTACCTCAGAAGAGCGTGAGTATGTTGGATTGGCTGCTTGTGAACAAAAATGTCAGTCAAAGAAAGATCGACATGCCAAAGCACCCAAGTCATTCAAACATTGTCTGAAGATTATACTGAAAGTAAATGGTTGTTTGATACCTTTTATTATCGACAGTGGCGCATCGATGAACAGTATGCTTGAAGAGAAACACAATAAATTATCTCAATTGCTGCAACGTATGCCATTGACAACCAAAGTGTATACATGGGCTGCGTTGATGCCCTTAAAAAGTCAAGGTTCATTTGTGGCGACAATGAAACACAATAAAACGAAGGTGCAAGCACCCATCCATGTGCTTCAAGGCACAGCATCAGGTTCCTGTCTACTCAGTTTCAGCACAGCCACTGATATGGGACTGATTTCAGTGAATTATAACATGAATGCTCACCATGCAATAGTAAGTGAGTTCCCTTCATTATTTCATGGTTTGAGAAAGTTTATGACGATAAAAGAAAAGTTACATATTAGTGAGGACGACCGTCCTATTGCTAAGAGACATAGACAACTTGCTTTTCATCAGCAAGCAGCTTTTGAAAAAGAACTAGAATCGTTACTTAAGCATGATATTATTGAGCATTCCATTGCTCCAAAGCCATGGGTTTCTCCATAGTAGTTATACCTAAAAAGGACAGTGAAGGAGCGGTGTGCATATGCATTGACATGCGTCAGGCAAACAAGGCAATTGAGCAAGAATGACATCCAGGTCCACACATTGCTGACATGATAATCAATCAATCAATCAATGACAGAATTTGTAGAGCGCACTACTTACCCGCGAGGGTCTCAAGGCGCTGGGGAGAGGGAAGGGGGGGGGATGCTGCTACTGGTCGAACAGCCAGGTCTTGAGTAGCCTCCTGAAGGTCAGCAGGTCTTGGGTCTTTCGTAGGCTTAGTGGAAGGGTGTTCCAGGTCTTGGCGGCGAGGTGTGAGAAGGATCTGCCGCCGGTGGTTGTTCTTCAAATGCGGGGGACGGTGGCGAGGGAGAGGTCGGCGGAGCGGAGCTGGCGGTTGGGGATGTAGAAGAAGAGCCGTCTGTTGAGGTAGGCTGGGCCAGTTTTGTGGAGTGCCTTGTGTGCGTGGGTGAGGAGTTTGAAGGTGATCCTCCTGTCGACGGGGAGCCAGTGCAGGTTCCTCAAGTGGGGGGTGATGTGGCTGTGGCGTGGTACGTCGAGGATCAGTCGTGCAGAGGCGTTTTGTATGCATTGCAGTCGCTTGATGAGCTTGGCCGGGGCTCCCGCGTAGAGGGCGTTCCCATAGTCCAGTCTGCTACTGACGAGGGCCTGGGTGACTGTTCTTCTTGTGTCTGTCGGGATCCACCTGTAGATCTTGCGAAGCATGCAGAGGGTGTTGAAGCAGGAGGAGGAGACTGCGTTGACTTGCTTGGTCATGGAGAGCGTTGAGTCGAGGATGACTCCCAGGTTGCGTGCGTGGTCGGTGGGTGTCGGGGCTGCTCCCAGCGTCGTTGGCCACCAGGAGTCGTCCCAGGCTGAGGTGTTGGAGCCGAGGATGAGGACCTCCGTTTTGTCCGTGTTCAGCTTTAGTCGGCTGATCTTCATCCAATCGGCGACGGCCTTCATTCCTTCATGGAGTTTGGCTTTGGCGGCGAGGGGTCCTTGGTGAGGGAGAGGATCAGTTGAGTGTCGTCGGCGTAGGAGATAATGTTGAGGTCGTGTTGTCTGGCGATGCGTGCGAGCGGGGCCATGTAGATGTTGAACAGTGTTGGGCTGAGGGACGATCCCTGGGGTACGCCGCAGATGATCTCGGAGGCTTCGGATCGGAAGGGTGGGAGGCGGACTCTCTGGGTTCTGCCATCGAGGAAGGAGATGGTCCATTCCAGGGCCTTGTCTCGGATCCCTGCGTCGTGGAGGCGTGCGCGTAGAGTGCGATGGCAGACAGTGTCGAAGGCGGCGGAGAGGTCCAGCAGGATGAGGGCTGCGGTCTCACCATTGTCCAGCAGGATCCTGATGTCGTCGGTGGCGGCGATGAGGGCAGTCTCAGTGCTGTGGTTGCTGCGGAACCCTGATTGGGATGGGTCCAGGATGCTGTTTTCTTCGAGGTATCGGGTTAGCTGTTTGTTGACGATCTTCTCGATGACCTTGGCTGGGAACGGAAGCAGAGAGATGGGCCGGAAGTTCTTGAGGTCTCTCGGGTCCGCCTTGGGTTTTTGAGTAGGGCGTTGATCTCTGCGTGTTTCCAGCTCTCTGGGAAGGTCGCGGTCTCGAAGGAGAGGTTGATGATGTTGCACAGGTGGGGTGCGATGGAGCTGCTGGCTTTGTTGAAGATGTGGTGCGGGAAAGGGTCTGACGGGGAGCCGGAGTGTATTGTGCTCATGGTCTTGATGGTGTCCTCGATGTTCACACTGGCCCAGGCTGGCAGGGGGTCGTGGTCGATGGTGTGTGGCGGGTCGATCTTAGTTGGGGTTGTCTGGGTGTCGAAGCTGTCGTGGATGTCGGCGATCTTGCGGTGGAAGAAGGTGGTGAGGGAATCGCACAGGGGTTGCGACGGCGGGATGTCGTTGGTGTTGGAGCTGGGGTTGGAGAGTTCCTTCACGATGTTCAAAAGCTCCTTGCTGTTGTGTGCGTTGTTGTCGAGGTGGTCTTTGAAGGAGATTCTCTTGGCGGACCTGATGAGGTGATGGTGGTTACGGATGGCGTCTTTGTGGGCTGTGTGGCTGTCCGGTGTCTTATCGCTGTGCCATTTCTTCTCTAGTTTCCGGCAGGTGCGCTTGGAAGCTAGGAGTTCCGAGGTGAACCAGCTGGCTCTTTTGGTGGTGTCGCTGTAGGTGAGCTTTTTCAGCGGGGCGAGGGTGTTGGCACAGTCGTCCATCCATCGTCTGAGGTTGCAGGCAGCGTCGTCGGTGTTGGATGGGTCGGAGGGAGGGCTGAGAGCGAGGGTTGCCTGGAGTTGGTCTTCGGTGACTTTGCTCCAGCAGCGGCGTGGGATCTGTTGGGTGCGGTGGTGTGTGGTGGGTTTCTGGAAGGTGAAATGGATGCAGCGGTGGTCGGTCCAGAGGAGTTCCGTGGTGTGGCTGAAGGAGACGTGGGAGCTTGAGGAGAAGATGGGGTCAAGCGTGTGGCCGGCGCAGTGGGTCGGTGTTGTGACGAGCTGGCTCAGGCCGAGGTTGGCGAGGCTGTCGATCAGGGTGGTGGAGTTGCTGTCGTTGTTGTTCTCCAGGTGAAAGTTCAGGTCTCCGAGGAGGATGTAGTCGGTAGAGGTCAGGGCGTGCGTGCGTGCTGATGAAGTCGGCGATGGAGTCGCTGAACTGGGGTCGGGGCCCAGGGGGTCTGTAGACAAGGGTGCCTCTAAGGGTGGTGTTGGGGTCCGTGTGGATCTGGAAGTGCATGTGTTCGGCGGTGCTGAGAGTGTCATCGGTGCTGGTCGAGACCCTCAATCAATCAATCAAGCATTTGTATAGCGCGCTACTCACCCGGAGGGTCTCAAGGCGCTTGGGGGAGGGGGGTCCGCTACTGTTCGAACAGCCAGGTCTTGAGTTGCTTCCTGAAGGAGAGGTGGTCTTGGGTAAGGCGGAGGTGGATGGGTAGGGAGTTCCACGTCTTGGCAGCCAGGTAGGAGAAGGATCTTCCTCCCGTTGTGGCTCTTCGGATGCGGGGACGGCGGCGAGGGCGTGGTTGGTCGATCGTAGCTGGCGGGTGGGAGTGTAGAAGGTCAGACGGTCGTTGAGGTATCTGGGGCCTTGGTTGTGGAGAGCTTTGTGTGCGTGGGTGAGGAGTCGGAACGTGATTCTCTTGCTGACGGGGAGCCAGTGCAGGTCTCTCAGGTGTCCGGCGATGTGGCTGTGTCGGGGGATGTCCAGGATGAGTCGAGCTGAGGCGTTCTGGATGCGCTGGAGTCTTTTTGAAGTTTGGCTGTGGTTCCGGCGTAGAGGGAGTTGCCGTAGTCCAGTCGGCTGGTGACGAGGGCCTGGGTGACCGTCTTCCTGGTTTCGGTGGGGATCCACCGGAAGATCTTGCGCAGCATGCGTAGGATGTTGAAGCAAGACGAGGAGACGGCGTTGATTTGTCGGGTCATTGAGAGGGAGGAGTCCAGGATGAAGCCCAGGTTGCGTGCGTGGTCCGTTGGTTTGGGTGCGTTGCCCAGGGCAGGGGGCCACCAGGAGTCGTCCCAGGCGGAGGGTGATGATCCTAGGATGAGGACTTCCGTTTTATCTGAGTTCAGTTTCAGGCGGCTGTTCCTCATCCACTCGGCTATGTCCTTCATCCCTTCATGTAGGTTGGTTCTGGCGGAACCCTGATGGTGTTCTTGTGGACGATGGCGATTCCTCCTCCTACTGCGTTGACGCGGTCTCTGCGGGTGATCTTATAGCCGTCTGGGATGGCTATGGCGATGTCGGGTGCGGAGGAGTCGTTCATCCAGGTCTCTGTCAGGAAGGCGACGTCTGGTGATGATGTGTCGAGCAGGTCCCAGAGCTCGACGGCGTGTTTGCGGGCGGAGCGGGTGTTCAGCAGGATGCACCGGAGGTGGTTGAGGTCCTTCTTGGCGGGCGCCTCGGTGGCTCTGAGGCTGGTGTAGCTGCAATTCCGGCAGGTGAAGGGACCATGGGTGCGTTTCGGGGCGGCCTTGAAGCAGTTGTGCGTCCGTCCGGGGTTGAGAGCGTGGAGTGTGGTGGCATCGTATCGGCGTCGGTCCTCGAGGCTGGAGCGGGGGGCGCGCGGTCCAGGGGTTCTGGCGCTGGGCCCGGTCCGGTCGCGGACGGGCGCAGACGGGCTTGCCTTAGGCGCGCCTTTGGCGCGCCAGCGGCCGCCATTTATGGGGAGGGAGGAGCAGCTGGGAGGCAGGGGCAGCGAATGGGCAGTCAGGGGGGCGGGGCCGCAGGGGACGCAGCGGCGGGAATGGCGAGAGGCAGCGGGGGCACAGAAGGGAAAATGGGGAGAGAAAACAGACACAAATACGGGCACAGTACAAATGGGGCAGCGAGGGGCACAGAAGGGAAAATGGGGAGAGAAAACAGACACAAATACGGGCACAGTACAAATGGGGCAGCGAGGGCACAGAAGGGAAAAAGGGGAGAGAAAACAGACACAAATACGGGCACAGTACAAATGGGGAAGCGAGGGGCACAGAAGGGAAAATGGGGAGAGAAAACAGACACAAATACGGGCACAGTACAAATGGGGCAGCGAGGGGCACAGAAGGGAAAATGGGGAGAGAAAACAGACACAAATACGGGCACAGTACAAATGGGGCAGCGAGGGGCACAGAAGGGAAAATGGGAGAGAAAACAGACACAAATACGGGCACAGTACAAATGGGGCAGCGAGGGGCACAGAAGGGAAAAAGGGGAGAAAAAACAGACAGAAATACGGGCACAGTACAAATGGGGCAGCGAGGGGCACAGAAGGGAAAATGGGGAGAGAAAACAGACACAAATACGGGCACAGTACAAATGGGGCAGCGAGGGGCACAGAAGGGAAAATGGGGAGAGAAAACAGACACAAATACGGGCACAGTACAAATGGGGCAGCGAGGGGCACAGAAGGGAAAAAGGGAGAGAAAACAGACACAAATACGGGCTACAGTACAAATGGGGCAGCGAGGGGCACAGAAGGGAAAATGGGGAGAGAAAACAGACACAAATACGGGCACAGTACAAATGGGGCAGCGAGGGGCACAGAAGGGAAAATGGGGAGAGAAAACAGACACAAATACGGGCACAGTACAAATGGGGCAGCGAGGGGCACAGAAGGGAAAATGGGGAGAGAAAACAGACAGAAATACGGGCACAGTACAAATGGGGCAGCGAGGGGCACAGAAGGGAAAAAGGGGAGAAAAAACAGACAGAAATACGGGCACAGTACAAATGGGGCAGCGAGGGGCACAGAAGGGAAAATGGGGAGAAAAAACAGACAGAAATACGGGCACAGTACAAATGGGGCAGCGAGGGGCACAGAAGGGAAAATGGGGAGAGAAAACAGACACAAATACGGGCACAGTACAAATGGGGCAGCGAGGGGCACAGAAGGGAAAATGGGGAGAGAAAACAGACACAAATACGGGCACAGTACAAATGGGGCAGCGAGGGGCACAGAAGGGAAAATGGGGAGAGAAAACAGACACAAATACGGGCACAGTACAAATGGGGCAGCGAGGGGCACAGAAGGGAAAATGGGGAGAGAAAACAGACACAAATACGGGCACAGTACAAATGGGGCAGCGAGGGGCACAGAAGGGAAAAGGGAGAGAAAACAGACACAAATACGGGCACAGTACAAATGGGGCAGCGAGGGGCACAGAAGGGAAAAAGGGGAGACAAGCAAAGAAATACGGGCACCGAGGCCACAAGCGGAAGGGCGATCTTACCAGCAGCAGCAGCGGGCGGACAACACAGGCGGAGCTGTGTGGTGGGGGAGCGACCTACCTGGCAAGGTCAAGGGTCGCAATAACGCAATTAAATAACGCAATTAAATGATGCAAAGGTCTTCTCTTCCCTTGATTGAAATGAAGGTTCTCATCAGTTGAAACTCGAAGAAGATTGCACGTACATTACAAACTTTTCTACACATGTTGGTCTATTTTGGTACAAAAGACTAAGGGCCTGATTTAGATGTTTGCGGATGGGTTACTCCATCACAATGGTGATGGATATTCTGTCTGCCGAAATATAAGTCCCATTAGATATAATGGAATTTATATTTCGGCAGACGGGATATCCTTCACTGTTTTGACGGAGTAACCCATCCATCAAGATCTAAATAAGGCCCTAAGTTTTGGTGTATCATTCGCTGCAGAACTGTTTCAACACGCCATTCAACACATCATACAGCCTGTCATGAATGCGTTCAATTATAGCGATGACATATTGGTTTTGGAGCTACACAAAAAGAGTTTCATAAAGCTCTTACACAGGTATGCCATTTACTGGCTGAAGCAGGTTTGACTTTGAATGCAGACAAGCTTGAGTTCCATAAGACAAAGCTAAAGTTCTTTGGCCATATCTTTTCTGATGGGGGTATGGTACCTGATCCTGCTAAAGTACAAGCTCTGTCAAATGCTGATCCCCCACAGGATGTTGCTATGCTGCGTTTATTTTTTGGCATTGGCACTTATTGTTCTAGATATATGAGCGACTTTGCCACTGTAAGTGCTCCATTAAGAGACAATGAAAAAAAAAAATCATTTCATTGGTCACATGAATGTGAAAAAAGTTTTAAGAAAATCAAACAAGCCATTGAGAATGCTACTGAAATGGCATACTTCAACCCAAAGCTTCATGCAGAGGTTGTTGTTGATGCTAACACAGCACAGTGACACACACAAATGCTCGAAGGCATGTTGTGGCATATGCCAGTAGACGTTTGTCCCAAACAGAAGTGCTTACTCACAACCTGAAAAAGAAAGCTTAACCATAGTATGGGCTTTTGATTTCCATGTATTCCTGTACAGAAAACCTTTTACGCGGGTAACTGATCATCAGTCTTTACTGACTATATTTGGTAATTTAAAGGTCAAAATGCCTCCTCGCATTGAATGATGGGGACTACGGTTACAAGAGTACAATTATACCATTGTGCATCATCTAGGGAAGGATCAGAACCCTGCTGATTACTTTTCCAGAGTACCTATACAAGATCACGGTACTTCATCTAAGATGACTGAGGCCTATATTAATTTAATTGTAAGATCAAACAACCAGCTGCCATTTTGTTAGCCCAGATTATCACTGCCATTAGCCATGATAGTGACAGAATAAAGATGAAGGATATAATTACACATTAGTCATGGAACCAACACCCTTGACCACTCACCAGTGATGGTAAATATCAAAAATACAAAAATGCCAAGGAGGAACTGTCCATAACTTAGGAAGGAGGTATACTGCGAGGGTTGAGAATCCTGATTCCGGAGAGTCTGAAACAGAAAATAATTGAAGAGGCCCATGAGGGGCATCGTGGAATCTTTGCCACAAAACGAGCTGGCCGAGACTGGCTTCCTTATCCTGATGTCAGGGTTGAAAAGGAATTAAAGACCTGTCATCTATGCAACTGCCTTTCTATAAAAACTACTCACCACACCTTGAACATGTCAGAACTCCTGAAGCATGCATGGGAGAGAGAGTAGCTATGGACTTTTTTGGTCCATTCAACAATGGACATCACCCGATGGTGAATGTAGATGAGTACTCACCATTTCCATTAATTGAAGATCTTTCATCTACCACTCAAAAATTAGCCATTGAAAGACTAGATGGCATCTTTGTGACATGGGGAGTTCCATCCACAGTGAAGTCTGACAATGGCACGCCTTTCAATAGTTGAGAGTTCAAAGATTTCTTGTAGTATTTGTTATAAAGTTTCAGAAGAGCACAGCTCTGAGAGTGAAGGCCAATGTACTGGTTGAGCGTTTTATGAGTACGCCAAAGAAAGCAGTGCAGTGTGCTACTCTTGAGAAGCTCGATTTGAAAACTGTGCTGAATTCTACCTAGAGAACTTATCGTTAAACACCTCACTCGACCACAGGTGAAAGTCCTGCAACATTGATGTTTGGGAGAGCAATGAACACCAAGTTACCTCAATGGACCAATCAGAGAAAAAAAGATGGGAAAGTAACTCATGAGAAGGATTTGGTTAACAAACACAAGATGAAAGCGTATGCTGACAAAAGATGAGATACAAAAAACATTGTCTTTAAGAAAGGAGATCCTGTGCTCGCATGACAAATGCAGAGAAGAAAATCTGATGCTCCAATTGATGCAGAACCTTTTCAATTGGTGTCTGCCAAGGGACACATGTTGACTGCCCAGTTCCCTGGGTAGTCTATAACTAGAAACTCTTCTCATTTTCGGCATTTAACTAATTGTTCATCAGTTCTAACTTTTGAATTAGAGACTGGTTATGAAACCTCAGCGACTGCTGTTTCACCTACACTATTGACGCAGATCCTGGAGATTGGTGGTGACAGTTCCCAGTTTCCAAGAGCAAGATCAGGTCGAACAATTAAAGCGGCAAAAAGACTGATTGATGACATTTAATTGTACATCTCTATATATATATATATATATGTTGTAAAAAAATTTAATTTGTGTTTAACAGAGGGGGAGATGAAGTGTCTTGTGAGTTAGAAATGATGGAACCTTTTTGGCTCCTGATAGACTCCAAAGAACTGTGACGTACGTGTTAGAGAAGAATGTAATGAAGGCTGGTTTAGAATGTTGAGTATGCAGTTACTCACAGCAGAATAAAGACATGTAATACAAAGATCTGTGTGTACCGTAGCCATTGGCGGGTGCCCAGGCTGGGGGGGATGCTACTACCCCCACCTACTAGCTGGTGTAAGCCCAAAATTTTGCATCTGCAGGCACCCACTGCAAAACACTTTCTGTACCTGCACAAATACTTAAGGGGACTGGACCTGCTGTCTGTCTGAGAGGAGCCCTGAAGTAATAGCCCTGCTCCCCCCTTGTACCAGAACAAAGAAGTGAACTCCAAGAGTCAGCTGGCAGACCTTCTGTTTGCTTATAGGAAGATATCAAGGTGCAAGAGGCCTTTTCTTGGAAGCACCCAGCTGACCTATGGCACCTGAACCTGACCTGGGCCATGCTGTTGGCTTCTGCCTGACAACCTGTGCTTCTCTAAGTGCCCTGAGGTTCTGGGGATCAGTGGCGTAATGACCCCCATGCCCCCACTTAAGCATATTAAGCGGGGGCAGGTACTGGAACTGGTGGGCTGGGGAACTGGATCCTAATGATGGGCCTCTCCCATCTGCAGAAAAATGCTAATAAATAATAGTTAGGGAATACTATTACATATGGGTGTGTGTCATGAGCTGAAATGCAGAGCAAAGGAGACAGAAAGTGAAATAATGGAATGATAAATTTAGGGATAACACAGAGAGAAGGGGTGTGAGTAATTGGATTTCTGATTGAGGGGGTGACACCCTACTCAACCAGCAACCACAATCCTTGTCAAGGTGAGGTACAAGCAAAACCCAAATTAAACTGCGCTCAACCCACTGGTAGATTGGCACAGAGCAGTCAGGCTTGAGTTAGAGGCAATGTGTAAAGTATTTATGCAGCACTTCAAACAGTAATAAAGTGAAAACACAACACTAGAAAAATCCCATACCAATTTAGAAAAATAGAGCACATTTTAATAAATACATCAAGACTAAAACTTCAAAAATCAAATCAGTAGAACTGGAGAGATGAACTTTTAAATATTTAAGTGAAAATAACACCAAAATACCAAAAGCAACACTCGTGGTTATCTGGTCGTACTAGACAGGGAAAAAGTCACAAGTTCAGGCCGACCATGATGGAGCATGTGTGGAATACAGGAACCAGGTTAGTCTCACTGAAAAGTTAACTTCCCAGTCCAGCCCAAAGAGTCCCATTCACAGTGGAGGGGCCGCAAAGAGCAGAGATGAATCACGGGGTGGTTTAGTTTCCACTTTCCAGTAGGAACTGCACGTTTGTTGGGCAACATAAATGTCGGGATGGTGCCTTACTGATCCCATGCACCCCCTCAGGATATGTTGTCCTATAGACCAGCTAGCTCACAGTACCATCATAAGCACTCCTAAAACTAGGCTGGTAGCAAATGGCTTGGGCAACCACAGACCATGACAACCCTGACTCCCCCTGGAATCGTGGTAACAGAACCCTGTAGCTCAGTCACTCGTACTCTCTCTCAGAGAAATATACAAAGAATACAGAGCAGGGCTTTCAATATTTATTGAACCATCGTGATTCTTGTATAAAGTATATGTGCTGTATAGACAGAAGCAGATAAAAGTAATTAGCAATATAAGGACAGTGAACAAAATAAATAATTTCACCATCTTGCTAAAACAATGAATATATGCAAGTATATGAAATATTATATAAATATAGTGTACTCCTACTGTGCATTCCCTAACCTGGATGCCTAGGGTGTGTGTGCGTGTTCTGCCAAGAATCCCCTATTGGATAATCCAACCCCCGTTACCTGAAGGGAAAGTGTGTAAGCCCCCATCTTGATCACAGTTTGGACATCCCTCACCGCAAAGGGATCAGCAAGCACGTGGGCTGAGGTTTCAGCGTGTAGTGGCCTTGTGATAACTGCCAGTGTTCCTCTGCCCCAACCCAGAAAATCTTGTTTATTTATAACAAAAAGCATCCTTGCTCCTGAACTGAGACCTAAGTCAGGCCACCATTGTTCATGATCTATTGATAACTGCGTCGATGCATGGACGAGCAACAAACAATCACATGTGCACAAGCATGTTCAGACCTTGTACGGCATGTTCAAGGTGTCGTGATAGTGTACTTACGAAGTGGAATTTGTAAGCAAATGTAGTTTCATGAAAACTAATCCTGCACTGTTATGCACACAAATGTGTGTCAAAAGTCATTGTGTGAAGGAGAAGGCAACTTAGGAAAACGTATGCATGTAAAATTGCAATGTTTCTCCTTGGACCTAGCCGAGCCACATGACAATGATGGTCGTTGATGTAGCATGAAGAGCAGGCCCATCGTCGCTGATGCTCGTTGCTCTAGTGCGAAGATCTTGTAATCCTCACAAGCAGGTGTGCTGGAGCTTTGCGGTGGTGCTCTCAATGAGCAGTCGATGCTGTAGCATGAAGAGTCAGGTTGATGGAACTTTGCGTTGGTGGGCTGTGTGAGCATCAAGGTTTCGGTGCCACCAGACCCACTCGCGGTCTCAAAGAGCCCAATAACTTCACTAAGGGTCAGGGACCTGGAAGGCACCACTTGGGGGCCAGGGGCATGCTCCAGCTGGATCTGGGTGCAGGTTCAGGTGGCTGGGAGTCTGCTATGTCCATGTGGCTCTGAAAAGGAGGCCAGTGCATTAGCTCTTGGTGTCCACAGTTCAGGTGCAGATCTGACAGGTCCTACCCTTTGATGCAGGAAGGAGGGCTGCAGGGCAACAATCCAGCAAGACTTCAGTTTAGCAGGGCAGAAGTCCAACAGGGCAGCAGACAGGTAGAGTGGCAGTCTGTTCAGCAGCACAGCAGTCCTTCTTACTGGCTGAATTTCCATAGGTCCAGAAGTGTCTGAGGTCCAACATTTATACCTGGGTTTTCCTTTAAAGTGGGAGAAGAATCTAAGAGTTTCCGTTTGAAGTGCACAGATTTCCTGACACCCCTGCCCTGGTTCTAGACTAACTACAGGGGGTATTCAGCCATTTGTGTGGAGGTAGGACACAACCAATTCAAGTGTAAGTAGGCCTGTGCCCAGCTCCGCCCTCCCATCCTTCCAGTGATGGCCCATCCAGGCACACTTAAGCTCTCTATTGAGTGTGGTTAGGAGGAATACACAAAGCCCAACAGTCAGCTTCGCTCAGTCATGTGACCCAGAGATAGGCTACAGGTGCTAAATGTCTAAGGCAGGAAAATGCAAACTTTGCAAAGAGGAATTTTCCAAATTGCAATTTAAAATCCAACTCTACCATAAGAGAGGATTTTTCATTACATTTCCAGAGACACCAAACATGCTCTGGTTACCTGTTCCCATTTGAAGTTACAGTTTATTAAATGTAATAAGGTAACTCTAATGTTATCCTATAGGAGAGGTCGGCCTTGCAGGAGTGAAAAACAAATGTTTTTCACTACCAGGGCATGTAAAACTTAAAAGTACATGTCGAACTTTTTAAATACACTGCACCCTGCCCCCTCGGCTGTCCAGGGCCCACCCTAAGGGTGACTTATATGTATTAGAAAGGAGGATTTGATCTGGCAATAGGTTTATTTTGCCAGGTCCAAATGGCAGTTTAAAACTGCACACACGGGCTGTAATGGCAGGACTGAGACTTGTTTGAAAGGGCTACTTAAGGGGGTGGTACAATCAGTGCTGCAGATAGAGTACCACTTTACTAGGGACTTACCAGTAAATTAAATATGGCAATTGAGTATACGCCAATTCTACCATTTTTTAAGGAAAAAGCACAAGCACTTTAGCACTAGTTAGCAGTGGTAAAGTGTGCACAGTCCTATTGCCAGCAAAAATGAAGTCAGCAAAATGGGAGGGTTGGGAGGCAAAACGTTAGGGGAAAAACCACGTAAATGGTGTCAGGTCTAAAAGGAAGAAAAAGTTAAAGTGTGCCTAAGAGAGAAAGGTAAGAAAGAAAAAGAAGGGTGAGATTCAAAAGAAGTATAGATGGAAAGAAGAAAGAAAGACCATTAGATAAAAGGAAGAAAGGGACTGAAAGTGAAATGAGAAAGAAAAGGTGAAAGGTAGGATGGAAGGGTGAAAGAAAGGGTGAATAAATTAATGGATCAAAGGGGGAAAGGATGTAGTGAAAATTCAAAAAGATGGATTGAAGAGTAAAAGTATTGCTAGGTGAAAGGGCAGATGAATTGAAGGAAGAAGAATAGACAGATATGAAAGAGGGAAAGGGTGTATGAATGGGAGAAAAGATAGATGGATCATTCGAGACGTGAGTGGTTGGAAATGTGAATTGATAGAGGGTGATGGATAGATATTTGGGTGAAAGGAAGAATGGATGAATGAGTGGAATGGTGAAGGAATTGACAGAAGAACTGATAACTAAAAAGCAGCTGCAGTTTCTGCATGAGGGTGGGGGAGTGCTGCCCCACCACCTGCTGCAGCTGCACTAAACATGAAAAATAAAATGTCAATAAAATTATTTCATTGCCATTTTATTTTTACACAGCGTGCCGCAGCAGCCAGCCTGCCCACAGCCGGGATAAATGGGGGCGTGTCGTCCTCTGCTGCCGATTGGCAGCATGAAGAACTGGAAGAGCTAGCTGGATGCCCCAAAGTACGCATTTCAGTTTGGCGTGCTCTCTTGCGCTGGCCAAAGCGACATGCACACTTTGCAGCTCCCCACCCAGCTGTCTTAGACATGATTCTGGTGCTGCTAGAAATCATAGAAATAAACAAAACAAGTATTTCTCCATCCTTGAATAAGTTAGATATTATTAAAGTATTTCAGTTAAAAAAAATAGTAAACTGTCAGGTGCACTGGCAGTTTAATTTCACTTTGCAAAAAGTAGCTAATAGACCACATTAATGGATGTACATTTGGATGTCAACAAGTTTTACAATTCTTGGGCAAGAAATATAATCAGACAGTAGGTGTCGTACTGCTAATTTTGCATCGCATGTTTGATGCACCTTACACATTTTTGCCACGCTGCTGGATGTACTAGTCCAGGATAACCTAAAGTGTTCTTTCACCATGACTGAGAAACCCTATCTCATTAATAGTTATCCCTTGCCAAAGCTTAATTTACTGTTAGCAGGGCTTGGAGCTGAAACAAATGCTCTAACCATTTATCCCTCTGCAGAAGCGCTCGAGAGCCAATTTGCAGGAGCCTGCTCCTCCTCCACACCATAAATGCTGCCTTTGTGTGCCAGCCAAGACCTGGTCTTTGATGAACATATGGATGCAGGAGATAATACACTCTCTTTCTGATAAAGTCTGCTCTTTAATCTAACTCTGTCAAAAATATGTTGTGCTTTTACAGATAAGCTGGGAGATGCAGTTAGGGAGAGAACAAGAAAAGACATACACTCCCTTGGAGTACTCAAAAAATAAAAAGTGGTTCCCTGATGTGAGTCGTGGAAGGGTGGTAAAGAAGCTATGCTCCAGTGAAGTGGCAAAAAGAAAAGCAGGAAGGTAAGTCTTCAAATAAGAAACAAGCCAATGTGACTGACAAAACCAAAGCAACCAATGATAAGCAATGGCCTGACACAAAGCCCACTCTAGGAATTTCATACTGTATACAATAGGCCTTAAACTGTCTATTGGTAAGACTTAAAAGGTAGCGCCTTGTGAAATGGTCATCAGGAGGAGAATACAACTGTCCCTGGCTGCTGCCAATAGCTACAGCTGCATCTTTAAAAGTGTATAGATGTCCCATACAGAGAGCTTCATCTTTGTGAATGTTTATTGCATGATAAGGGCAGTCTTTAAGCGTTCCATTCTTTCTGAGCAATCACACAGTTGGTGCAATCCCAAAGAAAGGGAAATGCCCAATTGCATGTTCCGTTTCTTTGTAATTTATAAGGTTTCACCATTTTGCATGCATTTATGATATCACTTTTAATGAAGGCACTGTTTTATAATAAGTACATATGAAATACAAATGTTTGATTCCTTGTAAATTGCTAGCAAACAGAGGAGGTAAAGAGGCAAATAGCAATGTTGACACCGGAAGTTACAAATATAATTGTGTAGGAAATTGGGTTATTAGTTGTGTGGCCTGCACAAGTAATAGGTCCTCAATTCTCATGACTGGGAACCAAGCATCTCATTGTAGTTTTTGACTCATTCAGAGGGACGAAGCAGAGCAGTTCAAGGCCTACTCAGGTGAGGTGTGGACTAGTAATCACCATTCACTGGCAAGCAATAATCACGCAATAAATGAATGTTCGGTCAGAAAAGTACATTTATTGTACACACACTACATAATACTACACACTAATTTACAAATATGTACATAGACAGATGACTTCGCATAATCACAACAGACCCTAAATGGGTCATGCATCCATACAAGGTAAGTCTACTAGCTTGGTCAAAGGTTCAAGATCAGCAAACCACATGTTAAAGACATCATGTTGTTTGTACGTAAATGCAATCATCAATAATAATAATCATGTCTAAATGCACTTAATACTGTTAATAAAACATATTCACTGTGATCAATAATTATTGTCAGCATTATTATCTCAATAAAGCATATTAAAATGATTAAACATGTATCTGGGTGCTTCTTATAAACTTCCTATCCATTAAAATGCAACCATAAAAACAGCTCTAGAGGGCGCCACAGTTTGATTACATAACCTACAACCATAGACTTAGCCCCTAGAGGGTGCTTCAGTACATGTATCTCCTTTATACATTTACAGGCACAATAATTGCAACCTTAAAACCTGCCCCAAGAGGGTGCTGCACTTTCAGCTATATAGCCAAAGCTCGAGCCTTGGGAGTGCTTTACAATATTGATGAAGTCCCAGAGGGTTCCTGCATTCTACGACCCCAAAAACAGGGGGCCAGTTCGCTGCTGCACTCCTGTACCCCCCCCCCCATGCTTCCTTAATCCCGTTGATGGTGCCCCTGCCATCTTGGGGCCACCAAGATTAGAGTAAATCAGGCAGGTTGAGAAGCCTGGCAGGGCATTATGAGGTGATCCAGCCGGAGCAGTGAATATGATATGAGCGGCTATCCCGCTGCCCCGGTGAGAGCCACTGCTTTTTCCTTTGCCGTGGGTCTGATTTTTTTGGGGGGGCTTTTTTGTTGGGGTTTTTTGTTGGGGTTGGTCCAACTCACCTGGGCACCCTCATGCCTTCTCAAGGTTGGAGGCAGTCAAGGGAGCCCACCCCTCACTGCCTCACTGGCTCCCGTGCATCGGGCACCTGCAAGTGGGGCCGGGGCAGCCGGTAGCTTCTCTCTAGGAGCAACCGTCTGTGGTGGCTGTCCCACTCCGCCCAGACACAGTCATGGGGAGCGGGTATGAGGCCATCATCATTGGGGGGTTGTGCAACAGCGCTCCCCAACCAGCCTTGGTTACTGGGGTCAGGGATCGGGTACCAGCCCCCTTTTCAGCAAAAAACAGCCCAGGGATGAATCCGGTAACGGGGCCCCACCCAAACCCCCTCCCTGAGGAAATACATCTTGAGCCGACTCCCAGGCCCTGGCCCACCCTGGGGGCAATTTAAAGAATGGCAGTGAAGCCCCACATGCTTCACAGCGAAAAAGTGGTCAAAGGTTGCCAGTCTTTGAAATTCCATTACTCGGTCCCTGTTGGGTGGATTTTAATGATCTTGGACTAATGTTACTCCTGGTGGGACAAAACAGCCAACAGGGCCAGTTGTAGTAGACCCCCTAACCTCCAAAGGGGTGTAGTACACAACAAGCAGGTTCTCTATTGGCTCCCTGCTACAGCCGTCCTCTTGGTCTCTGTCTCTGGGTGAAAAAGCCCAGGGGTTTCTGGCAACTGGTCCTCAGGAGGTGTAAGAGGGTCAGCCTCACTGGCCCTTGGGGAGACCCACTGGCCCTGGGTTCAAATGGGGCAGAGTCCTTATTCCTTTGTGGGCATCAGGTTTTTTCCATCCAGTTTTTCATAGCAGCCCTGGGTTCAGCAGCAAAGGTCATGGAAATCCCCAGGTACGAGAGCTTTTAAATCAGAGGGGAAGGTTTCAGAAGCCAGGGATCCCCGCCAATCCTAGGGTGCCATGTCACCCCTCCACCTCTGTCCCAACCTTTCTGGACAGCATGCTGGGACAGTTTAAAATGGCATCATACAGGAGTCACTACTCACATCTCATCTAGGGGCCTCAGCTCCACCCCTGGCTGACCTCACTGCCAGGGTCTTCCTCTCTAAGCCTCCAAAGGGAGCCCTCTCCTGTGTTGGCTCCAGAGGTCTGGGCTACCTCATTTAGCTCCATCTCCTTCCTCATCAGAAGCTGAGTGAAGCACTGTTAATTGCTCCCTTTGAGTGGGGAGGCCTTTGTTCCTGCTGCTGGAGAGAAATGTAATTAACCTGGCACAGCAGGGTGACAAAAGGCCTGGGCTTTGATCCTGAGCTGAGCCAGAGAAATATGACAATTCTGGATGACTCATAGATTGTACAGACATCTTTTTGGAACTTGCAGATTTGATTTTCTTGCACAGGTTTCACACCATTTCAAAACGTCGCTGGTCTCTGTAGGCCAAAGGGACGCAAAACTACACTCTAAGGCAGTACTCTCCCTATGTGTGTAATAAAGTGTCACTACAGACAAACTGCTATTCACAGTGACTTTCCCTATTACTGTACACTAATATTATATGGCCTACTCCATGTCAATATCTAATCCTGCAGAGTAACCTCTGCTCCAGGCTACCTGTGCACAGTTACCATGCTCCACACAACTGTAGTCTCTCACGCACAGCCCTCACATGTGTGCACATGTGTTCATGTGTAACCAGCCAAGTGCTCCTTACCCATGCTGCGTTGCAGCAGCCTTATCTTAAAAGGTTGACACTGGTGGTAAACACGTGCAGTCCATTCATCATGTGATTACCGTGGGTGAGAAACATGTAGTGAGACTCACCCACAGTAAAAAGTCCAAAAACGGGTGATCCAAAAAGCAAAAAATCCGGGTGGTGGAACAATCTGCAAATTGGAAAGCTATTTAAAACACCCAAATTTGGGATTTCACTCTTGAAAAATCTGCTACTTTGCACAGCACAGGCTTTGTGAGGGTAAAACACATTTAATAAACCGGGCCTCCAAATCCTTTGGAAAGCTGTTTATTTTTGTTATTTTAATATGCATCCCTTTCACTTTATGCATTGGTAGTGTATGTGAAGTTCTGTATTAAGAATGATAAGTACTGCCTTCTTTGTCAACTGTTAAGACTGCTATTTACATTAAAAATCTATTTGCAAATACTGGCAAAGGAGGATTACTTACTGAACCAAAATGTGGGTTTATTACAACTTAGTTGATATTAGGACATCAGACTTTGCACTCTATTTTCCACCAAAACATTTCAGCGACAGGCGTTTACAATTATATCTATCTCACAGTCCAAACATCTCCATTATTACTACAGTCAGTTCTAAGATATACCTTCTTTATCACAAGTTTAACTATAACCAAGGTCCCTGCCACAGTACGGGAAAATTATCAACTGCAAAATCAATCACTCCATCTCAGGAGACGTCTAGCTATGCAGCAATGTTTGGATAGTTCAGGATTTTGATTTCCACAAGCGGCAGATAGAAAAATTAATTAATGTTTGTTTGGAAAGTACAAATAAGGTTACTTTCACTGGTAGGTTCCAGAATTTCCCTAAGGAATCCTGAGAATAAATCTGTACTGCCTACTGTGATTCTTCACTGTCACTGAATGAGTCTTATGTGGTTCCAGTGCATCATATAACATTCAGTCAAGTGAACAATGGTACACAGAGGTAAAGTGAGTGGGAAGCGACAGCAGCATATTTAGCTGATACACTGTATGACCCTGGAGCCCCCTTGCAAAGTAGCTTGCCTGGACGCTTTGAACTTATTTATGACAGAGGTAACATGAAACAGCTAAGATAAACTTGGAGATCTCTAATTTACGCCTTAGGTGTACAGCAGAATAAGGCCAACTGTTCTTTATTTCTCATTATAATCTATTTAACGGCATTATGAAAGTTTACCTTTTTGTTACTCCCTTTCAAATGTAAATGGCATCACTTAATTGGACTAAAACCCACGATACAATCCACAACGTAATGTGAGAGCTTTCTGGAATATCTGCCCGCCATTTTTGCTCACTAGTCTGAGAGGACTTCAAACAAGGCTCTCGAACAGACACAAATGTTCTAAATTTTTTCTTTTCTGTGATACCTCCGTTATCTATTTATTTATTTCCAGTTTTATACAGTATGAACCAGGCCAACGAGGGGTAAGAGTACTTTAGATATTGTATTGTATTGTAATTGCATTTATATAGCGCTTACTACCCCTGACGATGCGTCGAAGCGCTTTTTCAGCAAGTAGCTCGCTACTACGGAACCCATAAAGGATTAGTGGTGAATTAGCATAGTGAAAATATGAAAGTAATTTGAGTGGTGGATATGTTAGTCAGTTCTTTGTATTGAGAAGGATAGTGGAGGGATAGAAGAGGGAAAAAGGTTTGCATTTATATAGCGCTTGCTACCCTTGATGGGGTGTTGAAGCGCTTTTTCAGCGAGTAGCACGCTACTTCGGAACCCAGAAAGTATAAGTGGTGAATTGGTATAGTGAAAATAGGAAAGTAATTTGAGTGGTGGATATGTTAGTCAGTTATTTGGATTGAGAAGGCTAGTGGAGGGATAGAGAAGGGAAAAGGGTTTGCATTTATATAGCGCTTGCTTCCCTGATGGGGGGTCAAAGTGTTTTTTTTTCGTCGAGTAGCAAGCTACTCTGGAACCCATACAGTGTTAGTGGTAAATTAGTATAGTGAAATATAAAAGTAATTTGAGTGGTGGATATGTTAGTCAGTTATTTGGATTGAGAAGGATAGCGAAACGGTAGAAGAGGTAAAAAGGTTTGCATTTGTATAGCGCTTGCGACCCCTGATGAGGTATTGAAGTGCTTTTTCGGCGAGTACCACACTACTCCGGAACCCATAAAGGATTAGTGGTGAATTAGTATAGTGAAATATGAAATTAATTTGAGTGGTGGACATGTTAGTCTGTTATTTAGATTGAAAAGGATAGTGGAGGGCGAGAAGGGAAGGATTTAGATTTTTTGTTGGAGCTCATAGCAGTAGGAGGAGGCTGCGGATGAGTAAAAGGGAGGTAGAGGGGGACGACTAAAAGGGAGGTGGAGGGGAAGAGTCAGAGGGAGGGTTTAGAAAGGCTTATAAACAAAGAGGAGACATGAGACAAGTCCAGTGCAAGTCAGCGTTTCAAAAACCTAATCAGATGCTTCACGACATTAATAAAACTCTTTAAACAACGCCTTTGGTTTATTGGTAATCCCTGGTTGATCCCAAGTAGATTTCCTTCATGTTGATAAGGACTTAAAATTTCCACAGGAAAAACAACTTTTGTAAATACTCCGTGTCCTGGTTAACACATGGGTGGTAGCTTTCTAAAGAGGAAGCCCCTTTAGGTACATTTTGGTATGATGCCTAAGTACCCTAATGTATTGTGGCCTTTCACCATTCTTCTGGGCTGCTACTCTGATCTTTAGTTCTTCAAGGCAAGAGATTACTATTTTATTTCTGACTAGGTTTTTTGGAAGGTGCATACTTCCGTTTTCAACTCAATCAAAAGAGAAAGTCTCTCAAGGGCTGCAGTGTGAGCCATAAGGTCCAGATCAGGTTTCTTAGCATCAGGAACTGCTAACTTTGCCATGCTTTGCAAAGGCCTCACCGCAGTAGGCTCTGCCATTGCATGTTAAGTGCCAAGACCCACATATGAGAAAAGAGAGAAACGTTTCTCATTGTTGGCTTCTGCTCATCAGCATTATTGTCCTAACTAGAATGCATTCAGTCCCTGCCTGATAGTAGACAGCTATCTCCCTCTAATGAATGCCCACATTCTACAACAAATTATCCTTGGTAGTTGGATGCCGGTTTCTAACACCCTTGTATCCTTTTTCATCTGAGTACCTATTTCAGACGCTTGTCAACAGCATCATATGCACATATTTGCCATACACTGGATAGTTCCAGGCTGCCACAGAACAGTCATTGGAACGCCATTGACTGCTGCATCCCGTAAACCTCTCCACATAGTAGCTGCATCCCAGGACACTACCTCGGACACTACTTCTAGGCCAACTTCCGGCCTCAAGGGAAACCGGGATACACTTGAACTTAGGCTCTTCTATTGGAGTACTTGGTCCTAAGAATCTCAAGCTAATAGCATTCATTATTGACTTTCCTTTTAGATTGCCATCCACTTCATTCTTACTAAGTGGAGACCACAATGAACTCATCAGTAATTTGGGGACATTTGGAAATGTCCTAGTTCTTAAAATGTGAGGCCACTTCTCCTTCAATTTCTGTAACAAATTTGTTATTTAATCTCCTTCATGAATAATGGCACACAATCTTACTAGTTCCTGCAGGTTTACTCTCCAATGTATGATACATGAACTCAGCAAAATCATTGCTCAGGGCATTTAGTTGTTATCAAAGTGAACAGTCCTTCATTTGTTGTAATCCTGTCTGCACTTACTGAGATCCCAAAAGTGCTTCAGTGCACAATGAACACATTTTCCCAAAGACTGATTCTGTTTAATCATGGTGTCCTTAAAGTTATTAAGATTCTACCCAGGTGACTTAAGCAAGTTCCTCGAAATTGCATTGTGTCAGTATGTTTGGCCTGATTTTAAACTAGGGCGGCAGAGGCTCCCTCAATGGCCAATTTGTTCATCTTCACTGCACCTTAGGTATCTAGATCAACCTGATTAATTTCGGCATTTTTAAATTAAAAAGTCATTTTATATCATTCCTCTCCTCCTGTCTGTCGGAAATTCTCTTAGGAATGTGGATCATATAGTGTACCAAGCAAGGCTCATCCTTTTCCATAAATGGACAATAGCAAATTAAGAAACATTGGCTCATCACCTTTAAAGGCTTTTTTTCATAGGATAAAAAACAACAAAGCAGTTGTGACTGGCATAACAGGATAAGCATCACAGGTAAAGAAGACAAAAGAGAGGGTGCCAAAATGGGCTATCCAAGTGAAAAACGTAAATGAGAAATAATAATAACAATAATCATAATAATACGTTAATGAGAAATATTAAGCATTATGTATTCAAAACAGGAGTCGGAATGTAAAAAAAAACATTAAAAACACAGACATAACCTAGTAATACAAAAAAAAGCCTATGACTATATTAGGCATGCAAGTGTGGTCCAAATATTTTGTGCACATTTTCCAGTATTTTCAACAAAAGGAAGTTAACACAATACAACAGTTTGGCATATCCCTAACTGCCCACGGTTCAATGTGGGATCTGGTCAATGCATGGTATGATGCCTGGAAATTAATGATATTCATCACCATTTATCAGATGTCCATACATTGACACTCGAAGAATAGTTCTGAAGTGGTTCTTTTGCAACTAATCCAAACATGCCAAGTTCATTTAATTATAACCTTCCAGAAGTAGCTCATTGCCAATGCTTAGCAGATATCTCAAAGCCTGAATCCTATTACCATCTCTATATAATATCTACATGGAAGATCTTGGAGACCTTCGGAAAATGCAGGTCCTTCTATTCAAAATAAAAGCATGTGTATCTCGTTAATTCATATCTGATTGACACTGTCTATCTAAAGAGCTACTTCAATTATGGAATTCATGTTCACTGTTTTGTTATAAACATAACCCTGTTTAAGAACAAATTTGTGTCCCTCTTCTCTTCCTAATTATCTTCTCCTCACCGTTAGCTCCCAATCTTTTCTCAATACCTCTTCTCTTCCTTCTCTCCCCCTCATCATTGTGGAATCACTCTCGGCTTTTCTTTAAAATCTAAAATCTTCTTTGCCGAAACCTATAAAATCTTGAATCCTACATATCCAACTCCTTTGAAAAATCAGACCGTTTACCCATGTTTTGAATAAAACAAAACTCCTTCAGAGAAACCTCAAACACCTTTACTCAGAAGTATTATTTGACGGGAAAACAAATGTAAACAACATTGCGCCTCAACAAAACAAGAAGTCCACGTTGCACTAATCCTGGAAACCTGAATGAAGATTGGATACATGTAGTTAATGCGGCACACATCTACGACAACTACCCTAAGACTCACAAGAACGGGAGAAGGAAAGGAAACTCCGCTGGGAACGACCCATCACATAGAATATCAGCAGAGCCAAGACGCGCGAGACAAAATGGCCGCCCCCCGGTGAGCTCCTCGTCGGAACTGCCTGTAATTTCCGATTTCATCACGAATTTTTGTCAGAAACCTATTTAAAATGGTAACAACAGTGCTTTAAAGGTCTTGCCTGTCGCTGTGGTGGTTTTCCTGGTCTGCATAACAACGAAGGCTGTTTCTTCTTCCCTCCTGCTTCGGCTCTGATCTCTCCTTCAAGGTACTGCCCAGCTTTCCTGTCAGGGGGACGGAGCCTTGTTCAGGAAAGGGCCTGGCTTCGGCCTAACCACTCCCACAGTCTGTTTTAGCTGCTGCTCCAGCCTTTTTTGAAGCTTTTGGAAGCATTTTTTCTTCAATAATCTCCTTTTCCTTCATATTGAATATATTTACGTCCTTAATTTTTATAATAGGAAAATGGAGAATAAAAATGCGCAAGCACCTCATAATGGGTAAAATGGGTAAAATGGCGGCGGTGCCTAGCAGGCACCGCCTGCCAGATTACAATGCTGGCGTCAGCCAGCCTTTCCATGGCGGTGGAACCGCCATTGAACGGCTGGCAGAGGCTGGGTTTGGGGGCCTGTTGTGGGCCCCCTCTGTGTGGGGGGAGGGTGTATGTGCACTGGGGGTACCCATGGTACCCCCCTACATTACCATGCACAAGGTGGCAGGCACCGCGTGGTACCTGCCATGTTGTGCATGGAAATGCACTATGTGGCATTTTGGCATTGCAAATGGTGCTGCAGCCAGCAGCACCGTCCGGAATGATCAGGGCCCTGGATGCGCCCGCCATAGTGGCGGGCACATCCTAATTCACTCAGCGGGACCGCCGCCTTACCGGCTGGCGGTCCCAGCACCGCAACAATGGCGGGCGGACTGATGTCCGCCCGCCATCGTAATGAGCCCCTATATTTGGAGAATTTGATACCTGGACTTTTGAACATCAAATTTCCGGAGAAATTTGAAATAGATAAAGCACATATGATTCCATCTCATTGTAATCCCCACCACACAAAACCGAGACAAATGATTTTCAAGGTTTTACGTCACCATCATTTGATCTTGATAAGGAAAGCAGCACGTTAAATTCCTTCCTTAATGGTCAATGGTAATAACATTTTTATTCACCAGGACTTTGCTAAGGATACTGTAAAGACTCGCAAGGAATTCACGGACATTCGTCCATGGTTAAGAAGTCTTGGATTCAAGTATGGTCTTTTTAATCCTTCAACAATGCGAATTTGGAAAGATAATTTTTCAAAGTCCTTCCAGCAACCTGAAGACTTAAAAATATTCCTGGATCAACATTCACAGCATTCTATGGATATGCATGATTCTGCTACTTGAACATTATTATAATATGTGTTTCTGACTAATTTACTGTTTATTTCCACACAGGGCTCCAATGGTTCGGTCATGCTTGCAAAGCGTGTGTGCGTTTCAAACTTGTTATTAATGTTTAATTGTTGTCAGTCTTTTCATGTTTGTTTGCCTTCTCTTTTTCCCTTCTTTTTTTCTTCTACCCTTTTTCAGAGCTACTATTTTTCTTCTTTTTCTTCTTTAACTTTTTCTCCTCTTCTTAGTTGTTTCTTCTTTTCTACTTTACTATGGCTAATGTTCACAACGTTAAAATAGTCTCCTTAAATGTCAAAGGTTTACGACATCCTGTAAAACGTACAAAAATTGTAGATTATTTAGGAAGCTGTAAGGCAGATATTTGCTTCATACAGGAAACACATATTAAGGACAAAGTTTTAGACTTTATGAAAAAAAAGTGGGTTGATTCTATTTTATCTTCTGCGATGGGTAAAAAAAATGGTGTGGGCATTCTTTTAGCAAAAAGGCTACTTTGTCAAATTTTAAGTAAATCCTCAAATTCAGAAGGTAGATATAATAGCAAAAATTAAAATTCATGATACAGTTTTGTATTTACTTAATGTGTATGGTCCAACTGCTGATCATCCTAATTTCTGGTCCATTTTAACTACTGAAGTGCTCAAGTTAGGTAACGTCCCATTTATAGTTGGAGGAGATTTCAATCTCATATTTGATCCTTTATTAGATAGAACTTCTCTCACAACATTTCGACCTCCTAAAGCATTTTTTACTTTAAAATCTTTTTTTAAAACCACAAAATTGGTGGATATCTGGCGATTGCATTTTCCTACAGAAAAAATGTTTACCTTTTTTCGAACCCACATAATTCACACTCAAGAATTGATTATTTATTGATTTCTAGACAACTAATTAATTCAGTGGTTACTCCTACTATTGGCAATATTGATATTTCGGATCATGCCTTGATTTCTATAGTTCTACAATTTAATTCAAATTTTAAAACTCAATCCAGATGGCGCATGAATACTAGTATCGTCCTCAACGAACAAAATAAACCAAAAATGTTAAATGCACTTCAAGAATACTTCCAACTCAATCCAGAAGGCTCTACATCTATGGTGAATAGATGGGACGCTTTCAAAGCCTATATTAGGGGAGCCTCCATTTCTCTCATGGCACATGAGAACAAAACTTTCAATGAAAAAATTAAGAAATTGGACAAACAAATTGCAAAATTTGAGAGACTTTAATTACCTCTAATGATCCTCAATATAGAATAAAATTACAAAAACTTCGATATGAGTTCAATTCAATTCTAAGTAAAAGAGCTGGTGTTCAACTCTCCAACTCTAAAGCCAAATTCTGTTTTAATGCTAACAGATAAGGACGGCTTTTAACCAACTATATACGTATCAAAAAAGATAAAACACAAATAAATTCAATTCATGGCCCCGATGGAAAAATTGCATTATCGCAAAATGATATTGTTAATGAATTTATAAATTATTATGCTGCTCTATATAATAAACCTAAATTTGATGATCCTTCTTTAATTGATTCTTTTTTATCTAAATGCGGTCTACCTAAAGTTCCTCAATTAATTAAAACTAAACTAGATTTGCCCATTACTGAAGAAGAAATCCTATTAGCCATTAAGTCTCTTAAACAAAAAAAATCTCCAGGCCCTAACGGCATTCCAGCAGAATTCTATAAAGAATTTCATTTGCAGCTTATTCCTCATTTGTTTAAATTATTTACCTTTTTTAGTTCTACGGGAACTAGCTCGGTTCTTTTACTGAGGCTCTGATTGTTGTGTTGCCTAAACCTAACAAAGACCCTACACTTGTGTCAAATTACCGTCCTATTTCCTTAATAAATCAAGATTACAAACTTTATGCCAAAATACTTGCAATCAGGTTAACCTCTGTTTTAGATTCTCTTATTCATCCTGATCAGTCTGGGTTCCTGAAAAATAGACATTCTGTCAATAACACAAGAACTTTATTACATGCTATCGACCAAGGATCCACTTTATCTTTGCCATCTGGAGTACTTGCATTGGATGCTGAGAAAGCTTTCGATAAAGTTCATTGGCAATTTTATTTCGTACTTTAATAGCATTTAATTTTGGTGATTTATTTATTCGTATGATATCTGCTCTTTACTCTACCCCTACTGCTCGTTTATTTATTAATGGCCAAATTTCGAATCAATTTGCTCTTTTTAGAGGTACCAGACAAGGTTGTCCACTTTCCCCGCTTTTATTTCTTCTAGTTATTGAACCTTTGCTTGTTTCCATTAGGAAATGTAAAGATGTTGCTGGTATTAATATTAATCAGGTTATTATTAAAACGTTAGCTTATACAGATGATATACTTTTATTTATTAGCAATCCTGTATCCTCTTTCCTCCATTGTTGGAGATTATTTCATCTTATTCCAAAATTTCTGGTTACACGTTAAATACTAACAAAACAGAATTTTTTCCTTTAAATATGCATTGTACCCCAGATATGTTACCCATGAAAGAAATAATTTGGCAAAGAGATAAATTTAAATACCTTGGCATTTTGTTCTCTTCATCTATAAAAACAACAATATCATTAAATTGTGAATCTATTTTAAGTTACATTACGGATAAAATATCAAAATGGTCTTCGCTTCATCTTTCATGGTGGGGAAAAATGGACTCAATAAAAATGACTATAGCACCAAAAATGTTTTACTCCCTAGCCATGATTCCTACTCAATTTCCTATGAAGTTTTACAAAGTTGTTGATCAACTCCTTTCTAAGTTTCTTTGGAACAATAAAGCACCTCGTATTAGTTATAAAAAACTAAAAATGCCTAAATGTAATGGAGGATTTGGTTTGCCAGACTTTTTTAATTATTATAAAGCATTTCTATTAAAACAAAGCTGCCTTTGGTTTAATCATTCTCATCTGATTAATCCTCCTACTTGGCTTTTTATAGAAAGGAGTCTGGTAGATCCGTTTCCATTGTCTACTTTGTTAACCATGTCCAATAAGTCAACATTTCCTCAAAAATCTGTTATTTTAAAATCTACTAAACTAATATTAAATGATTTTGACTTAATTTTCCAATCACCCATGTCCATCACTGAAGATATGTCACTATGGTATAATCCACTCCTGACACTTTCTAGAAGTGTTAGATTTTGGCATTCATGGATTAAAGCTGGTATTTTTTACCTCAAAGATGTCTACAATAATAATACTTTTATATCTTTTAATGGCTTGCAGACAAATTTTCTTTTACCTTCTTCTGACTTCCTCAAATATGAACTTTTGCGTAATTCTATATTGGATTCATTTCCTCATAATATACCTTCAAATACTAAATCAGATTTATCAATTTATATTCAAACTGTATCCACTTTATCTCATGGTGTTTCATTAATGTTTAAGAAGATGGTTGCATTTCAAGGTAACAACATTGATGTGATTTCATCATTTTGGAATAATGAACTCTCAACCTCTCTCTCTCACGATACATGGCAAACAATTTGGCTCAATAATATTTCAGGATGGTTACCTGTTTCACTTTATCAAACAAATTCCTATATTTTATATAATTGCTTATGGTCTCCATTACGATTATTTCAAGCTAAACTTCTTCCGACTTCAAATTGTTGGCATTGTAATTTACATATTGGATCGTTAAAACATATGCTTTTTGATTGTCCGTCTGTCTCTAAATTTTGGGCTGAAGTTTGGGATGTTATAAAAAAAATACTTAATTTCCATGAGGATCTTTCATTTAAATTGTTAATTTGTAAATCTGTTGTTCTTTCTAAAAAATTATCTGACTTAGAAGGTAAGCTTTTTAATTTTTTGTTATCAGCTGCTTTAAAATCCATTACAACATGTTGGAAAGATGTTTCATTATTATCTGTTCATGTTTGGTGGTCGTGGGTAATTTTTACTAGAAGAGGTGCCCATTTATCTTTGAATGGTATTACTCATAATTGTAACTCCTATCATTTATTTTGGAAACCTATTGATCATTATTTATCTTCTTAAAATATATTGTTCTCTACTTATTTATTGATATTATAATTTGCTTAAGTCTCTATTTGATAGTAGCTCTACTTCAATGATTATTAGTAACATATTTATACCTGTTTCTTCTCCCTCCCTTTTAATTTTTATTAATATGAATACTATATTATATTGTGCCTGTATATATTTACTCGATGTTCTTCATACCTATGTATTCTCTTTGGGTGCTTTTTTATAGTGCTCTTTTTTGTATTGTCACTGTTTATTATAAAATTTAATAAACTATTTTGAACTAAAAAAATATATATATATCAGCAGAGTCGATGGATACAGAAAATCCTGAAAGAGCAGCCTGATGAGATCATCATAAAACACTTTTTAGGCATCGGTGGTATGACATGCCATAACTCCAAGTCTTTCCAATGGGGTCAAGAGGTGGCTGGTACACCCACCCACAGTACAGTAGTGATCTAAATGATGTGGCCCAAAGCTGGATCCTGTTACTGAGGTAGGGCCAGAGCAGGCACGTTGGTGTTAGTGTGCAGAAATCCTACACAGTCGAACAGAGTGTAGATATGTACCCCAGAGGTGAATGGAATATTTTGTTACTTAAACATGATCCCTAACATCTGCTTGTAGAAGGGTGTGTTTTCTGGAGTTATATTTAGGGCATTTTCCCAGAGTGAAACACACACCTTGCAAAAAATCTGTCCAGAAACAAACATTGGAAAGGTTTTGGAATATTATGAAATACAAGCATTTATTGGAATGGAAATATGAAATGTCCTCTGAATGAGCATAACAAAAAGCCTACACATTCTTTTCCGTAGTTCCTGCTCCTTTACACTGCTGCTGAGTGAACAAGTAAAAATCATATGAGGGCCAAAATGTGAAGCAAAATAAATATTTCCAGGCTTTGTTGGGCCACTAAAAAGGTCTTTCCAAAAACTTTTTTTCCAGGATGTAGGGAGGGCCAGAACACTTGAGCCATACCCATCAGGGCCTGTATTACCGTAAGAATGCACGTTCCCTGATTACACCATGGTGCTCCTTAAAACAAGTGTGCCAGGATCAAATAGGGAAAGTGTGCCCTATTATGGTGAATGCGCTGTCCTCAAGGAAGCTGCGAAATTACGCTGCCCTGGTGGCAGTGCATTCAAGTGAAATACGGAGCTTCAAAGCTTCTCCATGTTTCACAGTGCAGGTGTCACCTGCCTGCACTTTTGAAACGAATTAGAGATCCCCTTGCAGACAGGTGCAATGGGTGACTGTGCCTGCCTGCAAGGGGATGTCTGGGGAAGGCCATGGGACCCCCTTTTTCCCCTCCAGAGGGCTACCTTTAGGAGACGCACTGAAAGTGGGCCTCATTTTTGTGGCAATTTTGCTTCTGCACCCGTGTCCATAATACAGCGCGGGAGCTACATGTGTTCCACCGCTATCAGTATTACAGAAGGGGCTGCAAAAGCAATTTACTATTTTGTTGGTAACCGGTCACTATATATATATATTTAAAATCTCGATCCAACAAATGAACCAATGAAATGAGAATGATGAGAAAAACTGGCACGGACATAGCAGACTTGACTAAGGGCCCCCAGACCCCACTACCAAACCAAGAATGTATTTGAAAGGTGTTACATACCAAACTATGCCACTGAAGCTGAGTCCATGCCCAAACCACTTGGATCTGGTAGTTCTCCCTGGGAACTCATGCATACAGTCATGTACAACACAGTGATACGGTATCCCCCTCCTGGGATCACTTATTTTAAATGTATTCAAACTGCAGGCACTCGTCTTCCTCTCTGCTACAAGAAACCTTGACGATAGAGGTGTCAAATTGTTTCTTGTGGGCATGACTCAATGTTTCTAGTCCTCGCCTTTTACAAATCATTTAATGAAGTGACTGAAAGCTCAATGTACTTAGCTCGAGTTGCCAATAGGGGAGGGTGCACCAGTAAATTAATAGGGCGAGCCAAGTACAAGCCGGGCCATGGGTCTGGATTGGCTCTAAGAGTGTGGGCACGAGCTGAGCTATGAAAACATTTGGCGCTTATATTGTGTAACAAACATAATTTTAAAATATGACACAAGTTCTTCAAAATCAAAAACGTATATTTCTTTAACTTGCCGAAGCACTTCGCCTTAGTACATCAGATTATATTACTGCATAGACAGACATTTATTAAAAGTGATAGATTTTTAAAAACATTCATGACTCGCCCTAAACGACAATGCCATTAGTGAAATAAGGGGCATATTTACGAGGAAGGTGTCCCTTTCTGCACATAAACAATCTGAAATGGCGTTTTGTAGCTTCTATGTGTGCTGCTTAATGCAGCATACATAGAAGTTGCAACACGTCATTTTTAAAAATGATTGTTTATGTGCAGGAAAGGACACCTTCCTACACATTAACAATCAATGGCCTTTTAAGGGCCCGATTCACAGAACTAACTTAAGACAAAATCCTAAACTTACTACCATTTTGGTATTCACAGAAGGCACTTACTTACTCATTTTGAGTAACTTACTCATTGTGGTATTCACAGAAGGCACTTGCTCATTGATGAGTAAGTGCTTTCTGTGAATAACAAAATGAGTAATTTACTCAAAATGAGTAAGTTACTCATTTTGTATTCACAGAAGGCACTTACTCATCAATGAGTAAGTGCCTTCTGTGAATACCAAAATGAGTAAGTTATACTAAAATGAGTAAGTTACTCAAAATGAGTAAGTTACTCATTTTGGTATTCACAGAAAGGCACTTAGTCATCAATGAGTAAGTGCCTTCTGTAATTCAAAATGAGTAAGTTACACAAAATGAGTAAGTTACTCAAAATGAGTAAGTAAGTGCCTTCTGTGAATACCAAAATGAGTAAGTGCCTTCTGTGAATACCAAAATGGTAGTAAGTTTAGGATTTTGTCTTAAGTTAGTTCTGTGAATCGGGCCCGCTGTTTCTATGTGTGCTGCACAGCGCAGCACACATGGAAACAGCAAAAACGAGGAGAAATTAAAAATTTCTCCTCGTTGCGCCAAGGTAAGACCAGGTTTTCACTGGTCTTAATTTTGGTGCTGCCCCATATTTAAGCCACCCTTGTAAATATGGTGCAGCGTCAAAATCAATGGGTGTTGCGGTGGAACGCCCACCACAAACTCATTGTCGGCCCCTTTCACGCTAAGTAAGCGTGAAAGGGTGCCTTATTTACAAGGCAGCGTTAAGCCAAGTTAAGTGGTTTAGCGCTGCCTTTTAAATAAGCTCAAGCCCCTATCACCACCACAACGTCAGAAAAAGTGACATTGTGGTGGTGATAGGGGCTTGTAAATATGCCCCTAAGAGTCAAGTCAGTAGTCATGTAAACCATAAAAGGGGCCTAGATTCATAGCATAGATGGAACAACATTACAGTCTATTAAATCAAATTTAATAGGGGCTTGTCCTGCACACATCCTGAATTTAAAAGTGTGCAAATACGTGATGATACAGAAAAAGGAGGCTCTGTAAAATAAAATATGTGCCTATGATCACACTTTGGACAAACAGGGAAGCTGGTATTGTTTTCAGGTTATCTGATTTCACATTTTGAAATCCAGCCACCAGGAGCCATAATATACATTGTGCCCTGGGGGTGCAACAAGCGTGTGCGTCCGCTTTGTGCACCCTCTACCGTATTTAATTTCTAAAACAAAAAGTGCCAGGGCCCTTGTCAGGAGTAGGCATGGGCGGTAAACTGTGCTCAACTGGCAGAGGTCACAGAGTTTTGCCACTCCGTGCTCCACTTGGAGCGTGAAATTTGGCAAAAACTCTGCCAACCGCTGGGCGGTGGAGTTTACCGACACCCACCCCTATGAGTACTACAATACTCAGAAAGCTATAGCTCTTCCCTGCCATCCCTGCGTTGTGGATGTTTGGAGCCCCACATGATCCTCGTCTCTGTCAAGACGTGTGATGAGCAACTTTGGGCTATGGAGAAGCAGATCCTCTGAGTAATGGAGCTCCGAAGAGAGGCACTGTGGAGAGCAGACCCTGGGGTTGAATAAACACTGGTCCATGGGGAAAGCACGATTAGAGCCGCTGGAGAGATACCAGGAGCAGCTCTGGGAAAAACTGGGCAACATAGATCGCAGAACCGTGGCATCCAGGGAAAGCAGCAGCGGAGACGGTGACAGTATCAAGAGACCTAGGGTCCCCACTGACAAGTAACAAACTGTGCGGCTTCAGGAGGTAAGTGCAGAACCTCGAGATGCAAAGCTTCACATGTGCAGATTCAAAGGTTGAAACCCCTAAATGTTGGACACTGAAAGATTCAGACTATCAGAGGTACACAGGCCCTCAGATTTACAGACCCCGAGAGGTGCTGCTCCTTTCAGGTGCAGACCCACAGGGTAAAACCTGCCGCAGACTACGCTAGTTGCACGGACCCTAAGTGGTGCAAAGCCCACTAGAGACGCAGACTTTCAATGGTGTATAATTTCATCACGGGCCACCTGATGGGGGCGTGTGATTTCAAGTAGTTCCAGTATTGGCATTTCTTTTATACAGATGCTAAGATGCCTGGTGTTTTCTCTTGGCGCTCATTTTTGCAACCTAAACTTCTCTTTCACATTGGTGTTCTGTTTGTCCGGGCATTTGATTGTTTTTAAACTATTTACTATATTGTTAAATGGCAACACATTTTTGCACCATTGTATACGTCGGTTCACAGTAGGTACGTGTACACGCCCGCTCAGGGACATCACATTTCACTTTTTAGGTCGAGCCTATAGCGGCAGCGCGCATGCGCTGCTCGCTTTGCGAGGCATGCAGTAATGGAGTATGGAGTAGAAGCTCCCTGGAAGCTCCGCCCATGTTTTTAATTGGCTCGTGTCATTGTCTTTCGTAAATGCTGACGTCTGATTGATTATGTGGCTTGTTAGTACCTCCTTATTATGGCCATTTGTATTTGTATTTGTATTTGTAAAGCGCGTCATTCATCCAGAGGATATCACGGCGCTGTGCTCGAGCTTCTGGTGTGTGACTGGTTGGTTCATGAGTTTGGCCAGTATTATTTTCCAGAGAACAAGTGAGTCTTGAGTTTTTTCCTGAAGACTAGATAGTCCTCTGTGAGGTGGAGTTCTTGTGGTAGGTCATTCCAGTGTTTTGCTGCCAAGTATGAGAAGCTCCGACCCCCTGTTCTTGATTTCTTAATGCGTTTTGTTCTGGCTAGAGCTAGGGACCGTGATCTTAAGCACCTAGTGGGTACATAAAATTCAACTTTCCTCTGTAGGATAAAAGGCCCCCGTTGGTGCAGGGCCTTGTGTGTGTAGCTGAGCAGCTTGAATTTCGCTCTTTGGCGCATTGGCAGCCAATGAAGTAATTTCAGGCACTCGGACGATGAGCTGAGTCTGTCTTTGTTACATACCAGTTTGGCGGCGGCATTTTGCACCACCTGTAGTCGTGTGAAAAGGTAGTCTGCCATGCCCACAAATAGCGCATTTCCATAGTCCAATCTGCTGGTAAGTAATGCCTGCGTGACAGTTCTCCTACATTCTTGCGGGATCCAAGGAAATAGCCTTCTTAGAAGCTTCAACATCGCGAAGCTTCCACACAGAACCCGCACATGGTCCTGCATGGATAGGGTATTGTCCATGAGGACCCTCAGATTTTTTGCGCATTGCTTTGGAACTGGGGCATCCCCCAGTGTCTGGGGCCACCAAGTGGTATTCCAGACAAGTTTGGCTCCTCCAAAGATTAAAATTTCAGATTTCCCTGCATTTAGTTTAAGACAGTGTTCTGCCATCCAGGTTGCCATCTCCGAGAGACAATTATTCAGTTTTAGTCTTGTGTTCTCATGCTGTTCTTCAATGGTTATCAGCAGTTGAGTATCATCAGCATAGAAGCAGATACCAAAGCCCCACTTCTCACTGATTTTTGCCAGAGATGACACATAGACATTAAAGAGTGTGGGGCTCAGGGATGCCCCCTGTGGAACACCGTAACTGATGGGTTTTGGTTTAGATGTACTCTCTGTGTTCTATTATTCAAGAAGGAGCTCAGCCATTGAAGGGCTTTATCATAAACTCCTTTTCCATGAAGGATCTCCAGTAGGCGATTGTGTGAGACAGTGTCGAACGCCGCCGATAGGTCTAATAAAATCAAGGCGGCGGCTTTTCCTTGGTCAACCAGGGATCTTATATTGTCTGACACGGCTAAGAGAGTTGCTTCCGTGCTGTTGGTGGCACTAAAGCCAGTTTGGGAGGGGTCTAGTAGATCGTTTGACTCGAGATAGTTCGACAGCTGTCTATTAACCAATTTTTCCATGACTTTGGAGAGGTACGGCAGTTGGGATATAGGTCGGTAATTTGCCGGATTACGCATGTCGTCATTTGTATCCTTCCATGGCTACTGGCCCCTTTACTTCGAGTGTTGCACGGTATGTTTTATTTAGATTGTGAGCACTTTTTTCTTCCCGTGCCTTCTCCTGCCCCCGCAGTCCGTGCCTTCTTGCGCCACCCCCGCACTCCCATTGTTTGTGCCTTCTTGCCCCCCTGCACCCCCCCCTGCCCGCCCACACTCCCGTTTGTAATGCACTAGGTCTCAGGTAAATGCGAGTCCTATTGAATTGCAAATGCTTGTGTTATTTTCCTACTTGTTTTCCAAGCTCTGCTCTGTATTATCCTCGCCGCTTTCAACTGTGATCCCAGCCTTGGCGCTCCTAGTGTTGCTGCCCCAGTTCTTTTATTTAGAATTAGGAACATTGTTTCTGATGATTTTAATTAAAATGTAATTAAATGATTGAAAACACAGATCGTGTGTGTAGTGAAGCAAGTTTGCTCAGTATAAAAGTGCGGGTTTTGTCCTCGCTGGTGTGTTCTGTTTTTCAAGTGAAGTTTTACACAGCATCCTGCCACCGTGCATGCCAAAATGTGTATGTATTTGTTACTGTACGAAAGCAACCACCTCCACCAAAGCAGCACTAGTTCCCGTGACGGGTGTACAAGAAACAATTTGAAGATACGGAGAATGATACTGGTATAATAACAATGCGATTTTTTTTTTGTCTGACAGTTATGTTCCAGTTTGCGAGTGGTAGTTTGCTACGATATGATTTTATGGAAAATAAAACTGCATCAGCTTTACTCCACAACGCCTCACGTCTCTTATTATAGTGCCGTTGATGGCATGACTGCATAGTTTAATAAATACCTGGTTATTTTTTGAGGCGCTGCTGTGCTGTGGCTGCCCCTTTAAACCGTCTGACAGTGAGGTTGTAATTTTCTTTTTCCTTTCAAGGCCATGTGGTACATGCGTGCTCCCGTGTGTTTTAGTTTCTTTTTCACAGCTACTGATATCAGCGTTTGCAAATGTGGTGTCCAATGTCAGCACAACCTGCCTTCTCCTGCCGATGATCGGAGGCATGTGTCAGGAGGCGTCACCCTGAGACAAGGGTCCCATTCTACTGCATCAAAGGAGCGACCTCTCATCTGTTTCAACGGGCCTTCCTTCCACTTTACTCTGTTTAAAGTGAAAGTGATAAATTTTGTATGGGAACTCTGCCCCTTGGTTCATTTACAGCCAAATGGAAACGCCATCCTTGTGACCAGGATTGGTTTTGCCCATTATGCTCACAGGTGGTAGAATCACCTGAGCATGTTCGGGTTATTCTGCCCTACCTATCGAGGTTTTAGAAGAAGGTCTGCCACAACCTGGGTTTTCGGAATTTTAGAACTGTTTTTAGAGTATTAAGAAGTGATACTAGGCAGTCTGTTGTCTTTGCTGTTTCCTGGTTTCTGCTGCACACGCGGAGGCTTAGACCGAAATTGCTGTCCAGCTGAGGAATTGGGAACAATAAACTGCCACTTCTTATTCCGTTCTTAGAAATATTGTTTTTAAAATGTTAACTTTAGATTCTTTGAGTCATTGGCTTTAAATATTCTTCTGTATTTTATTTTTGACATGCTCTTTTATGGCCGTTGAGCAGAAATAAAGCTATGACTGACTGATATCCATTTTACACAGTGGAGGGGATATGCCTGTGGTGATTGACACTGGCACAAGTAAGCGTGAATGGAATGTAGGTGGGCAGTATTTGAGAGCGCTTCACCCTAGATGTAAGTGTGCTTCGAAGGCCCTTCAGGGTGTGCCCCCATCCAAAAGAATATTTTCACCAAGCAACATTTTGTTACAGGGTTCTTGTTTTACTTACTGCAAAACAAAGCTTTTCAGCTTGAAACATGCCTTTATAAAGTAATGTGCCCATTACTTTTTAGAGGATGCGGCATAACGGCCAGGGCTGCCAACTTTGGAACTGGGGAACCAGGTTTGAGTCTCTGTGTCAGCTCAACATCCTGTGATACTGGACAAATCACTTAATCTCACCGTGCCTACCAAAAATGAATGTGTCCTTGTGCAATGTAACTGGTGCTCATGTAAAGCACTCCAAAACCTACGGTTCGAGTTTGTGCTATATAAAAACTGCAACAACAAAAAAAACTCCCATGGAAACAAATATATGGATAATTTCATAGACAGAGAAAAAATAAACATATACGATTGTAACTCAAGCAGTTAAAAAAAAACATTTCATCAAAGCACTGTTATGATTTTACATCCTTTAACTGGTCCATTCTGAGAAGAGTCCCCTCTTGTATTACAGAATACTGCTGTATGTCACATTCATTTCTGAGACGTGGACGCCGCGGTTAGTCTGCCATGATTGGACTCAATATCCCATGGTGCTGTAGAATTCTCACACGGCCATTGTCTGCCCAATCCGAACAGCCAACCGACAAATGAAATTCCACAAATGGACTTCATTACTGAGAGATAGTGCGCGCACAACGGGACACTCTCTCCTTCTCTTCCATCATACCATTCTTTACCACCCATTCCCTGCCCTGCCCCGGAATGCCCATGAATTCTCGTGGTCAGGTTATATTGTCCAAGGCGTAGATTTATTCACATCAAATCAGTTAATTCACGATAAATCACTACGAGAGTACAAGTATCCTACTTGGATATATAAATCATTATACATGGCATCACACTCTAGCGCCATCCACATGTCGAGGCAGTACGAAATTAAAATTGACATTACAGTTAAGCATTGCAACAAGTTGACCATATTCTTCAACACTCTGCTGCGCACATTGTGCCGGCAGGCCCCAACGCGCTACAGCAACGATTGCATAACTTTAAATCCAGGGCACCGCATAACGCACCGGCCCTCCGGGGTACCTGAACACAGGCAGCCTCCCCAAGATTCACCTCAGTCCATAAGTGGCAGGTTAGAGCAGTAGAGTCGAGGACCACCGGCAGGTCGGTTCACCCTCCCTGCCAACACACTGCACACTGCAATCCTACCCCCTCCTGGGGTCCATCCAGTCGCTGAACCTCCATTGTTGTGCCTGCCCCTTTGTTGTTAACTGTCAGCGCTCCGCCACAGGGTGAGAAGCTCCCCGGCGCACTCGCCCTCCCCCCCCCTGACGCTGACTGTGCTCCAGAATAGCCCCTAGTATAGTGTGGATAAAAATCTCTATCCCTTTTGCGGACAGATGCACCCCATCGTGGTGAAACAACTCTGCTTTGCCTGGATGGAGCAACTTGTGCCGAATTATACCCATTGTAGAACCATGTAAGATTCTTTGTATCGAACCGTTCAGCTTCTGTACAGACTTATTCATGGCCTTTACTGAAGACCCTCCTACCCATACCGACCGCGGTATCACCTCCGACCACAATATTGATGTGGCCGGTAAGTAGTTTCTAATCCTGGTCATGACTGAAAACAAGGCCTCTTTTACCCCTCGCCTGCCTAGTGGCGGCATGTCATTCCCGCCAGCGTGAATAACCAAAATGACCGGACAGAGCACTGCTTTGGATTCTATCGCAAGTTGAAGCCGGCCAAACAGATCCTGCAATTTCAGACCCCGCTCCCCAATCCAATGGTGCACAGACCCAGCGGCCCTTTGTGCTGTTTCCAAACTGGACCCACGGAATTGCTGCTCTGCGAATCAAGGAATGCCCACACCAACATACCGGTTTGCGGGAATCAACTGAAACAGAGAAAAATTGCTGTTAAGACTATGAGTGATGGGCTCCCTGGGCATCCCTCCTCCCCTTACACGAGATTTGGTCGAACATACCGTTCAAAACATGCTGAATGCCAACGACCCACCCTCTTAATTGCCTCTGCTGGCAGACCCATCGCTGCTGCTGTGGTAGCCGCCCCTATGCGAAAGGAATGGGAGCTAAACTGCGATGAATCCTCACCCATATATGCCAGCGCCTTCCTACACACCTGAGTGAACTGGTAACGCGTCATTGGCATCCCATCCTTGTGTACTAGAAACCTAGTTGAGGCCCCCACAGGACGTCCCTTCAGATATTCCTTCGCCAACTGTACTGGACAGTAAGCGGCGTGGAGCGCCGTGTGCAATTTCACCCATGTGCCTTTCCCGAGCGAGTCAGTTTTTGACCGCCGGATCCGAAGGTGGATTGCCCCCACCTCCAGAAGGACATCCGCCAGGCCTAACCCTCCTTCACCTTTTATGGATGAGGCCACTAACTCGGATATGCGCAAAGCCCCGAAAAAAGCAAGCACGTATGCCAGGCTGAATAGCTGTACCTCAAATTGGGATCGACACACCTGCTGTAAGGCCCCCAAGAGCCTCCCCAGCCGCTCCACGTTTATAGGCCGCCTATTATCCTGAATTCCGGGTATCAGGCGCTCCCAACCCCTGATGGCCTTACGCACTCTAAAATCCTTGGTGGGATCCCTGACTCCTTGCAACCCAGCAAAGAAAGCAATGGCAGACAATTGTCTGCGCACTAGCGACAGCGATTTTCCGTGGTCTCTTTGCCCTACGAGAAAACCCAGCACTCCTTCCGGTGTGAATCTGTTATGCTCTGCACCTGATCCGAATGTTGCACTGTACATCCCCCAAGCCCTTTCGTACATACGTTTTGTCTGGGGCGCGAGCGCTGCTGCAATTAGGTCTGCGGCAATGGGAACTCCGCCATCAGCTTGTCCGCCTGCGGCCACCGTGCCCTGAACTCTGCCAACTTAGATCGAGACAAAGCGTCAGCCACTGCATTATCCACACCAGGCACATGTTTGGCAGAAAAATGCACATTATACAAGAGACATAGGCGAAACAGAGTCTTCAGCAGCCGCAGCACCAAAAGACATTTCGCGCTTTGATTATTAATAGCTAGGACCACGGACATGCTGTCCGACCAAAAAATCACTCTGGTGTTCGCTAATGATGCCCCCCAAATGTGTAGGGCGACAATGATGGGGAACAGTTCTAGAAAAGTAACATTGCGTGTGAGCCCAGACGCAACCCATTCCTCTGGCCAATGCCTCATGCACCACCTAGAGCCCAACACTGCCCCAAAACCAATGCTGCCAGCTGCATCTGTGTAGAGGGCTAACTCTCTGTTGCTCTGAGCTGGTTGTTGCCACAATAATGTACCATTGAAATTATCTAGGAACCCCCTCCATGTCACCAAATCCTCTGTGACCTCTGCCAACAACCTCGTGTGGTGGTGCTTTGCCTGCAGGCCGGACATTGCCCTTGCTATGTTCTTTGAAAAAACTCTCCCCATGGGAATCACTCTCAAGGCGAAGTTCAATTGACCCACCAAGCCCTGCAGCTGATGTAGGGTAACCTTCCTGGCATTTATGCAAGTGTTAACCGCCTCCTTGAACGCCCTCACCTTATCCTGCGGCAACCTGCACTCCCCTGCCACCGAGTCTATCTCAATGCCCAGGAAACATAAACAGCTGGTGGGTCCTTCCGTCTTCCCTTCCGCTAACGGAACTCCCAAGGCCTGCGCCAGCTGCCGGAAACCCTGCAGAGCCCATTCACATGCCCGGTCACCTGGGGGACCCATGAACAAGAAGTCGTCTAGGTAATGCACCACATCGTCCGAGGACACCAAGTCTTTCACTGCCCACTCTAAGAATGTGCTGAACGTCTCAAATACTGAGCACGCTATGGACCACCCCATGGGCATACATAAGTCAAGAAAGTACTGACCCTCAAAAGTGAAACCCAGTAAACGAGTGTCCTCTGGGTGAACGGGCAGAAGGCGGAAAGCGGCTCTATGTCTGACTTGGCCATTAGCGCCCCCCTACCTAACCTCTGTAGTTTTTTAATGGCTTCATCAAAGGTGGTGTATCGAACTGTGCAAAGTGCCTAATCCAAACCATCATTCACAAATAACCCAGAGGGATGAGATAGGTTGTGAATTAAACGGAATTTGCCTGGCTCCTTCTTTGGAACCAACCCCAGGGGCGAACAAACCAAAGATTCACATGGCGGAGAACTAAAAGGACCCGCCACCCTCCCCGCATGCACCTCCCTCATAATTTTATCCCAGACCAACTCCTGTTGTTGCGTAACTGATTATTGATTCTTGGGTGGGACCGATGAAGGGGGTGCGCGGGAAGGAATACGGAACCCGTCCTTGAAACCGTAATTCAGCATGTGAGCATCCTTGCTGTTATTGTATTTACTGAGCAAGTGCGTGAGAATGTGTATGCGAATTGGGGAAGGGCACTTCGCCCTATTGCTTGAGCAATAAACCCCTAAAGGCTGTCTGCTCTCTCTGCTTCCCCTGCTTTCTAAAACACTTGAACTCTGGATGTCCTTGTCCCCTGCAGAAGGAGCAAATGTGCTTAAACTTACATGATGTTCCCTTGCTACATTCTGTCTTGTTGTACTGCCAGCAGGCCAGCTTTTTGTCTCCCAAAGTTTTGTTGAATCGAAAGGAGTGAGCCGCCCTCCCATGTGCATGCGGCATATTGAACTCCGCATGCCAAATATTGATCTCCCTCTGATCCCATGCTATCTCAGGCCTGACCGCTTTCATCTGCCTAAACTTAGTGTCGTACTGCATCCATGCCGACCCTTGAAACTCAGATGCCGCCCCATGTATGAGGGACATGTACCTGAATAACTGTGGGGCTAGCGATGGTATTTTCTCAGTGAGAATCGCTGCGTAAATGGAAAACCCTGTTACCCAGTTCTTCAATGACCACTCCACCCACACTGCTTTTGGTTTTGACTCACTTTCCTTTGCCGACCTGGGCCTACTTGAGATCACCCCAGCATTGATCAAGTCAAAAACATTCACAAATTCCCCCTTGTGAATCTTGTCCCGCATCTCTGATGGAACGTGCCATGTAATTGCTGATGAAGGGGCCAGCAACAAAGATGAAGACCCAAATATCAAGGGGGTCACCACTAGAGGCGATTGGACTACGCTCGTCCCCCCCGTAGCTGGGGTGGTAGAAGGCTGCGTGGCTCCCAGCCCCACCGTCGCCAACAACCCCCCAGTCTGTGCCCACACCTGCGCCGCCACCCCCCCTTGTGCTCCTGCTATTGAACTGGTCCGGGTGGTGGTGGAACTGGCACCCCTCCCAACACTACGGGGGCCTGGTAGGCAGCAGTGCTCCCTGCTGCTTGCAACCCCCCTTTCCCCTTTGACAGCATGCTTGACTCGGTTGGTGGCGGAACCATCACCCCCGCCGTATTTCCTGGGGGCTGGAGGGCCCCGGCGCTACCTGCCGCTTGTGACACTCCTGGCGCTCCCCCAACCTGCGGTGCCCCCATAGAAGTTGTTGTCGTGGATATGGCCATAATGCTCTGCCCCACTGTGCCCACACTCATGTTAAGCACGGGCCCCTGCGCCGCCTGATCTGAGCTGCGAGCTGCCATGCCCAGAGCAATTGACTCACCCCCCACAGTGGCTACTGATTCAGGCTGTGTGCGCGACTTGTCTTGTTGCCCCTCCCTATATCGAGCCGGGACCTTCCTCTGCCGTTTTGATGCCTTGCCGTCCGACTGCTGCTGAGGCTCGCCCGCCAACTTCTGCAGTGCCGCCTCCATGCCATGCCGTTTCGCCACCTTCCAGAGCTCGTTCAGGGCTTGGAAATCCTCCTGGGTCGCGGGCTTTTCGGAATTGGCACGTGCGCGCTTAGGCGCCATGCCTGGAACCCCCTAGCCAGAAACAAAAAGACAGCATGTTAAGACCCTGGTCTCCTGATACTGTGCAACACCTCGCCTCCCATACCATCTGCTCAATTTATATGAAGCACAAAAATTTTTTTTGCTTCTTTATTTAATTCAATGTGGTACTTGCTCCCCTAAATTAACCTTGCGCCTTTAAGAAAGAAAGGCACCCAGGAAAACCATGAATGTAACTGCCATCCCTGCCTGGGACATTTCATAGCTGTGCCAGCATATATAACTTTTGTCCCGGGAGCTCCAAAACCCTAAGAAACCTTTAGACCAGAATTGCATGCTGTGCCAGAGTAACATCCACAAGGCCGCACGCGGCCCAACCATTTCGCCTACCATGAGGCTCGAACCCTGGTCTCAAGAAACCCTGACGACCGTCCTGCCGATCGTGCCACACCCCCTTCTGGGCGTGTCCTTGCTGCCGCGTGGCCATCCATCATTCCACAATCATTAAGATGACGCCGCTGATCCCCACTAGCCCCCTCCTCTGGAGACGGAATCTCCGACCCCCCAGAGCAAGGGCTACCGCATCGCTCACCAGGTGACAACATGCCGTGTGAAACCCGTAAATGTCTGTAAAAGACCTGTGAAGTACTCGGGTGCGGAAACTGGAATGAACACCATAATGGTCGTTAAACCTGTACATGGTCCCATAAGGACCTGTGAAGTTCTCGGGAGCGACCACAGTGATGACCCCATAACGCCTCCTTAAACATGCCGATGGTCTTATAAAGACCTGTGAAGCACTCGGGTGCGGCTGTGTGGAAAACCAGCGCGTCAATCTCCCGCGTGCATTACAGCAATGTTCACATGGAAGGGAACAATCATAAATCCTCCTGAATGCTGATCCCCACATTTATCGTAGATCCCTCGGCACAATAGGCCGTGTTGCCCACTAAGGCCCCGCCCCCTCGCACTCAGGCGCGGCCTCCATGATGCGTAGATGTATATTCTCCCGCCACATACTATGTATTGTACGTCCCCAACCAAAATAACCAAATTGCTGCACCAACCCCCAAAACACCAAATTTACGCCCCACATGACACTGCGTCCCCGCCGAGCCTCGAACCCCGGTCCCCTGGATCAAAGATGAGCGCCCTGTCGAGCGAACCACCCCCGCTACCCAGGCTTATCCACTCTCCGCACAGCTACATGACAGCTGGACTGACGGCCACCAACCGGAACCGGCACAAAATGCCACACTCCTGCTATTGAAGAAAAATTTGCGCTGCGTCCATCATCTCCTTGTGTTTGCTTTGTTCGCCCTAAGTTGGCAGGGTATGCCCAGACATGGGTCCCTTGCTCACTTTGCCACTGGATTCAAGCTAGCCTGGCTGATGAGGGCTGTTAGCCCGAAACCGGTCCCAGGATGCTTGTTTCCGGTCTAGGGAAGACATGGCTTGGCAGTTCGGGCTGGACTGTTCCCATGAGGCACAGGGTCAAGACTGATTTGCATATGGCTGTGTCTGAACTGGGGTGGCAAAGTGAGCTAAAGAACGATGATGGATTCAACCCAGATCTGTGACTGGGGGTGAGTGTCTGAAAAGTTTCAGCGCTCCGTCCATCATCTCCTTGTGTTTGCTTTGTTCGCCCTAAGTTGGCAGGGTATGCCGAGACGTGGGTCCCTTGCTCACTTTGCCACTGGATTCAAGCTAGCCTGGTTGATGAGGGCTGTTAGCCCGAAACCGGTCCCAGGATGCTTGTTTCCGGTCCAGGGAAGACATAGCTTGGCAGTTCGGGCTGGACTGTTCCCATGAGGCACAGGGTCAAGACTGATTTGCATATGGCTGTGTCTGAACTGGGGTGGCAAAGTGAGCTAAAGAATGATGATGGATTCAACCCAGATCTGTGACTGGGGGTGAGTGTCTGAAAAGTTTCAGCGCTCCGTCCATCATCTCCTTGTGTTTGCAACATTCTGCGGCCACAGAGAACACATCATGTATATGGTTACCTTTACCCACAAAAAGTTTCTCTCCAGCCAAAAGTGTGTCCAAACATTCCAATGTGGTGTGGAAATCGTGAAAGTTGCAATGAAAAAAAAGTACTCCTCATTTATGAGCCATGCTGCTCGCAATTGTATTAACAGACTTCTATTGTGATTGAGGACGTTTTGAAGCTGACAACTCAAACTCCATGCTTTAGTGGTTTTTCCTGTTGCAGTGGCATGTTTTCCATAGTCATCTCTACTATTTGCCAAAGGATACACTGATTTAACTGCAAATTACTAGTGCTTTTACGTTATGGCAAAGCCAACTAACAAAGAGCAAATATTTTCTTTGACAAAGCATCAATCATTTTAGACTCCCTATCTGGTGGTGAGCTAGGGAAGACATTAGGTCTCCTTGCATTGGCTGCTTGGCTCGCCAAAGAATCTGCAACAGGATGATCCGTAAAATTGAAAAGAACCCTGAATTTAGAACTTAATTTGTATTTTTTTAAAGTGCAGAATTATTTTTTTAAAAGCCAGAAATTGGGACAGCAGCAAAAGACCAAGGCTGTCTAGTCTTGGTTCCCCTTCATGCCTTTTTCTTCCACATCCTACACTTCTTTTCTCATTAGATCACTCTTGCAGGTTCTTTCATCCCTCCTTTCTACTTTGGTCACTGTTTCCCAGTCTTTCTTCTAAGGCTTCTTGGCCTCCATCTGTAACTACTCACACAAATAAACTACTACCCAAGCCATGGGTCTAAATTTATTTAGCTCGATTGTAAGAAAAGCTGAAGTGGACACATGCTTCTCCCAGATTTCTGTAATCCTTTTTAATCCCTCGACAAAAGGCAAAAATGGTGAGTCTCCCGCCTGAATGGGGTCATGTATGCATGAATTAAGTGATAGAAAGCCTACCCTCCTGCAGCAGAGGTCTCCAACAACATCAGCGCAGCACAGACACGCTGTGAAATAAGAATGGCATGGGCAGAGGAAGCAATGTATTTTTTTCACTGGCATAGTAATGACGGCTTGACAAGGATGGGTCCCCAGAATCAAAAATTCACCAGAATCGCAGACCCTCCCTTTCACAAGTCCACTCCTAAAACCACTACCCAGATAAGTTTCTCAAAGGTTTTCAGAGCACATTCTGGGTCGTCTTTTAGGTGTGGAGAGGAGGAGCTATCTTCTTACCAGAAGAATGTCTGTGCTTGGAAGAACAACACTCTTCATGGCCTGGATCTTTTCTCCTAATGAGAGTTCAGGGATAGGATGGAGGTATGTTCCTATAGGATCCATACCGATCTTGATGTCGAAGGGGACCTTGCTCTGGGGTTCATGTCAATCTCCCTAGAGCATTAGGCCTTCGAGGTCCTGCCCGACAAGAACTGCAATTCCGGTCAACATACCAGACTCACAAATGCCACATAAAGCAGGCACGATATGGGAGTTTTAAAAAAAAAAAGCTTTGCAGCAACTTGTGTACCCAACTTACTTTATTCAATAAAAATATACCAAATAAAACTGAAACATTCGCAAATTTTTCATCTATTGGCCACAGTTACCCTCGTGAATAGAAAAAGGATGTGAATAAGTTGGGTGTATAGCGGTGGTGTATTTTCTGCACTAGGGTGTCACTGCTTCATTGACAGTGCTGGAACAATTGGATTTACTTACCACCCAATGCGAGAGCTCTGCATTGACCGAACTATGAGTGGCTCCTTCTCACAGTACTGGAAGAGCAGGATGCAGGTCAGGACTGTGGTGCACTTTATAAAGCGTGCGTCGGTCCGAGTGCTGGAACAGCAGGTGAATTTCCGTGTCCGTACTGAGGTGCACTATAAGCAATATAGGACTCAGTTCTACAATTCCAAATTAGTGCTTCAGATTAAAATGAGGTACAGAGGCAGAACTGTATGTGTGACTGTCCCAGAAACGAAATTGGCTTCATTGCTTCAGGTCATGAGTGAAGTAGGTGATGTTGTTAAAGGAGTATGTGAGGTGCCTTGACTTGTTGTAGGTATGATGTTACTTGTTGTATTATATATCTGGATGCAATGACAGAAACAGCAAAATACAAGTCGGGTGGCACACTATGCTAGCCACAGATTTTTAGTTTACGTGCTTTAAGCCACGCCCTTAATTACATTGGCCATGCCCCTTTGAGAGACCCCCCCAGTTTTTTCATCCCACTTAAAGTCCTGTATTGGAGCGTGACCAGTTAGACATGAAATTAGTGGTGGCGGAGAACAATTGGCAAGTAGATTGTGTATTTTTGTATAGTAACCAGCAACGTTAGGATATGCTCCCGGGTAGACCCAAAACCACAATACTGTGAATCCACAATTGACCAGTAGCGGTCGGTGGTGGGAGTGCCACCGGGCGCTGACGTGGGGCGGGGGAGGGGCAGGGTGGGGGGTAGTAAACTACGGATTACGGCCGATTACAGGTAAATACACATATAAATAAATAAAACGAATTTCGTTGCGCGCGCTGCATCGCATTTGGCGAAAGCAAAAAGTTTTAGGGAACTTTAGCCAAAAAGGCCAAGTCCTACAACTTTGTAAATGCAATTACAATACAATACTTTAGCACCCCATACCCTTAAAAACACCACAGTGTCACCACATTTCTACTACTCCTTTTGTGCATGTTCTACCAACAAATTCTCTACAAACCCCCACTTGGATTTTTCTCTTTCCACTACAGCAATACCAAACCCACCCCACCACATACTGCCCACCATAACTACACTTCTGCCCACTCTGCAGAACTTGTATACATCTGCACAGTCTAGCTACGCAGCACTTCTCAAACACTGCACTACTGCCCTTCTCCAAAGCAATGATCACTTCACAACTCCAAACAAGCAAATGCCATGATGCCATGACTCTGATACCACCCACTACCAGTTCATAGCACTTTGGAACCCTCTACCACTATGGTACCATCCCAACTACTCTACAGTCACCCTAAACATCATGCTACTACCCACCTCCATCATGCAACCACCCCCCCACTACACTCCCTCCACACATTACCGGTCTATTATTCCTACCATCAAACTGCTACCACACCACCCTGCTACTACCCACATAACCATACTAAAACCCTCCACAGCACTACCAGTTTTATCACCAAAGTGTCAGTTCACACCACTAGACTTTGACCCACAGTGACTGGCCTGCCACCTTCCAGCACTTGATTATCACTTCATCACTTCAAGCTCCATACTAGGACCTCCAACATCACACTAACATACATCAGTACTACACTGTCACACTAGCACAGCACCAAACAGGAAACATATTCCACGCTATAATCATTCACTTCAATATTAGTCCCCAAAAGTCTACTGAAATCCTTAGCACCGCAATGCTATACCTCACAAACACTCCCGCACTGCACTACAAGCTGATTAATGCACTTTCAGCCCCATGCACCACCCTTGCACTGGTAACACCTCAATATCAGACACTTTCAACACCAGGACTTTGCTTCCAACCATAACCAGGACACTGCCAACTCACAGCACAGCACTACCCTTACCAACATTGTGGTTTCACAACCAAAGCACCTTCTAACATATGTAACTACCAGTGCCTCAACTGCACTACCACATCACAACAGCACTACCAACAATAATCCCCTTCCTCATCAGTCCTCTGATTACCAATCCTGAACAACGACTACCATTCCACCACCCTGTGACTGTGCTGTCACCAAATAGCTGCACAACTACCCTGGCCACCACACTCCCAACTCCCTCCACTAGCCAGACACCCTCCGGCACTGAACGTGCTAAGCACTATAGAAATATTTACCCCATTACATCTAATGCTATGCAACACTCCATTGAAGTGTTATAACCCTCACTAATGAATTTTCATACCCACTACCACACTACCACTCCTACTACCATAGCATCATCACCCATGCGACACAATCTGCCTTGGAACAGTCTACCTTCATAACACAATAGCATCCTACTACCGTACAAAACCACTGCACTAGTACCATATCAAACCAACACTGCACTGCCATAGCTACCACAACAATACCACATTCACAGACAACACTACCAACCTCCAACACTGCTCTTCTTTCTTCTAGCACCACAATAGCATCCCCCCAATGCAATACATCTTGGGAGGTCATGTGGTACTTATATTGGGCTATTTCCACTCCAGCAACATTGCAATCAGAGTCAAGAGAAGATGAAGCCTCTTCATGAGAACTTCAGCCCCAAAAGGCCACAGAAACAGCACACCCGAGGGCTTCCACTACAGCAAGAAGTCAAAATTCTAAATGCATACTTCTGAAAGGGCCAGGCCCAGAAGTTCTAGACCTGTTCTAGAATTACAATCCGATCGTTCTTTTTAGCAGCATGTAAGCATAGAGGAGAGAAAATCGTTATTAATGCCAATCAATCCAACAGGAATTTCTCTGGACACATAGAGGTCGATTCCGATTCGGGCCGGAAAAAGCACCGACCGACTCGGAGCCGGAAAAATTACCGACCGACACGTACCAGTGGCGCCCGACACGCCAAGTACGATGCAAGCCGCGATAAATCCGACCGACACGTCAGGAAACCAAGCCGACCGACCGAGCCGCTCGGAAAATAGCAATCCGGCCGGAAAAACACGCGAATCCAACCGACCGACACGCACCCGGAACAAATCCGACCGAATCGTACCCGCCAACTCCAACCCGCAAAGTACGATGCAAGGCGCGAAAAACACGACCGAGTCGGACGGAGGACAAGCCGTACGACCGACACGCATACAAAACCGAGCCGAAGCAACACAATACACCGCGACCGACGCGTACGCAGCATACAAAACTGCACAAACACAGCGTGAACGAAACGGAAAACACCGTACGAGACCAATGCAGGGTCCGACTCGGTCACAAGAACGTTTCCAACATACACAAACAGCACAAAGGAAAAATCAACCAAAAAAAGGCCAAACAAGCAATTACCAAGCCAATAAATACTGGGGGGTGGGGACAGAGAACAAAGACACACCCACAACTCCACCTATATAAAGGACACAAATCACTACCATGAGCCTTTGCAAATGCCATTCCACTGCCAGCACCCAAGAGAAAGCAACCACACACCCACAGCTCATCCCTCACACAAGCCACACACCAGCAGCACACCAACAAATACCTACCTCACATACACCCAGCACAACACACACCCACACACCCTCACCTGCACACCAACACACACATCACCCACCATCACCACCCATCACCATGCCCCCCAAGAAGAATCCCAAGTTCCTAGATAGTGAATTGGAAGTCATGGTAGAGCGAGATCCTCAGGGTGGAGCCACAGCTGTTTGGCACTCTGGTCCAACAGACCCCCATGTCGCAGAAAACCAAGATGTGGGAGAGGATCATCAACAGGGTGAACGCCCAATCACCATGTCGGCGCACAAAGACGGACATCCAGAACAGGTGGTATGACGTGCGCAGGAGGGTACGGGACCTGCTGAAGATAGACTACATCAACAGCCAACACACCGGCAGTGGCCCTCCTGCCAAGCCAATATACCTCAGGCCCTGGGAGGAGAAGGTGCGGGCCATCCTTCCGCCAGTGAGCGTATATGGACTAGAGGACATCCCAGAGCCTGGTGAGTACACAACAAATGTACACAATAAACTGCCACAAAACACACACATCACTGTCAAGGGGAGAGTCAAACCATGCACTCATAGCAATTACACAGCAACTAGAACAGAATCATCCCAAAATGTGTATGTCAGTCAGATAAACACAACACATGCCATCAAAAAAGTCACATCCAACTGTGCCAACACATGTACAAACACAACCACAACTACAGCTAGGCAGTGGCACAAATAGAACTAACACACACATCCACACATGTAGCCACCACAACAACACCAACACACAGTGAAGACCACTCAAAGGAAGGAATTCTGTGTATGCTGGCCAAGTCAGTGTAGCCAATAGCATCATGGGAGTCGCAGTCACACATATTGCCCCCCCCACAACTGTCCCATCAACACCACCATGAACCATGCGCACATCACAGGGAGTGGAGAAGGACTCACAAGATGGCTGACACTGGCTACTGCTGTGAGGAGCACAAGGCCCTGCTGGCAACTGTGCACCAACAAACAGCAGGACACCACTGACTGACATCCTGAGAGACAACTTCCACTCCCTGCAATGCAAGCACGTTCCATGGTGGGATATCTGGCTGGCTGGGTGGGAAGGGGGACTTGCAGCACTGACCATAGTCACCAGCACCTCCCCTCACACCCCCCCAACACAAACTCCACAGTACCCACCTGGTAGAATGCAATGCCCTCCATCCTAACACAAGATCCCACAAAGCACCACCACCCTGGGTTATGTTGTGTGAAGCACAGGGACACTCTTGGGACTCTTAGCCAAACAACTGCCAGGACAACACTCCCAGCCATCCTGTCAGCACAGCCAGCCCACCCCACAGGGAAGCAGAGTCAAAAGGAAGGAAGCATGGGCATGCTGGGAAGGGGGTGGAGGCAATAGCATGATGGGAGTCGTAGTCACAGACATTGCTCAGCCTCACAACTGGCCCATCAACACCACCCTGAACCATGCTCACATCACAGGGAGTGGAGAAGGACTCACAAGATGGCTGACACTGGCTACTGCTGTGGGGAGCACAAGGCCCTGCTGGCAACTGTGCACCAACAAACAGCAGGACACCACTGACTGACATCCTGAGAGACAACTTACACTCCCTGCAATGCAAGCACGTTCCATGGTGGGATATCCGGCTAGCTGGGTGGGAAGGGGGACTTGCAGCACTGACCATAGTCACAAGCACCTCCCCTCACACCCCCCCCACACAAACTCCACAGTACCCACCTGGTAGAATGCAATGCCCTCCATCCTAACACAAGATCCCACAAAGCACCACCACCCTGGGTTATGTTGTGTGAAGCACAGGGACACTCTTGGGACTCTTAGCCAAACAACTGCCAGGACAACACTCCCAGCCATCCTGTCAGCACAGCCAGCCCACCCCACAGGGAAGCAGAGTCAAAAGGAAGGAAGCATGGGCATGCTGGGAAGGGGGTGGAGGCAATAGCATGATGGGAGTCGTAGTCACAGACATTGCTCAGCCTCACAACTGGCCCATCAACACCACCCTGAACCATGCTCACATCACAGGGAGTGGAGAAGGACTCACAAGATGGCTGACACTGGCTACTGCTGTGGGGAGCACAAGGCCCTGCTGCCAACTGTGCACCAACAAACAGCAGGACACCACTGACTGACATCCTGAGAGACAACTTCCACTCCCTGCAATGCAAGCACGTTCCATGGTGGGATAACTGACTGGGTGGGTGGGTGGGTGGGAAGGAGGTCTGGCTGTCAACCAAACACAATCAATGCAGACCATGTTCACACCCCAGAGAATACATAGAAATGCCCAAATAATGCAGGACAATGTGCCACACCAATATCAACCCCTGACTGTGACGACTTAGGACAATACAATGTACAGGCCCGCACCCCGAGGCACAGTCACAACTGTCAGGTGTGTCAACCACTGATGCCTGCAGAAACATGACATACATTGTTTGTGTCTCCCAAAAACAGGTGATGATAGGGACACAGCAGCAGACGCTGAGGAGTCCCAGTCCCAGGCTCAAGAGGATGCCGAGCTCACTGGCGTCGTACAGCCTCTGTCCTCCTCGGACGATGAAGAACAACCTGGCACATCCGGTGCAAGTCAACATGCTGCACCAGCAGGACCACCAGCTGCAGCACCAGCAGGTCCACCAGCTGCACCCCCTGCACCCACCCCTCCAACGACTGTCACCACGAATACCATCCCTGCCGACATGGACAGAATAAGGAACAACACCAGCGCAGTGACCCTGGACCAACCTGGGGCCATGGACACCACCACCACCACCAACCCCCAAGGTGGACCAGGGTTATCTGTGCGTGCAACTGCACACACTGCACATGTCAGCAGGGGTGGTGGGAGGGTGGGAGGTGGGAGACAGAGGTCGCTGCTTGCAGACGTTGCTGGTGTGCATGAAGACCCACAACTGGTACGCATAGCTGATGCGTACCAGTCCAGCACCGGAGAGCTCAGCCAGGTAGTGGGGCTCCTCAGAGACATCAAACAGCAGCAGGCTGCCCATCATGCCCGCTTGGACTCCCACATGTCCCACGTGGAGTCACACATGTCACGTGTGGACTCCCACATGACCCGCGTGGAGTCCAAGTGGGATGTACTACATGAGATGACGGCGGTGCACAGGGACATTTTACAATGCCTCCGCCAGATGAACAGCAACCAGTCCACACCTCCCTGTGTGCCAACAACATCTGGTACCGAACAAACTGCAACTGCCACAGGGAGGAGGAGGACTCTGGCGGAGAGTCCCCTGCACCGCAGCAGCCTGCACTTGAGGGCCCCCCCCCAAGAAGAGGGGTCGTCCGAGGAGGGGAAAGTGAGAGGCTGATGGCCAAGCGCAACTCCCAGGAAGCCTGAACCTGTTCTGGATTTTCGCCTTTGTGCACAGACTGTTCACCCTGTTGATGGCAACACTACTCCCACACATTGCATGGGGAGTACAAGTTGGAACAATGTGTCAGACAACTGTGGCCCCGATACTGGGGATCCTGTCTACCTGGACTTTCTATTCATCTAGGAACTTGGGATTGCAAGATTCATGTACAGCACAATCCATCCTATGCACTATTATCACAGATGTATCACAATAAACACAATAATACACCATACTTGCCTCTGTCGTGATTCCAACGTGGGTGCTGTTATGGGGATGATGAACAGCAAAATTACACTGTGTATGCGAACTGCAACAGCAAGGACAACACAGGCATGTGAGTACAGGCAACGTGACACATATGAGGGAGACACACCACCAGGGCTACACAACACATACACACCTAGGCCATCTGACTCATTGCCTACACTGATGTTGCCAGGGAAGACGGTGCAATGCACAGACACCACACCCATTCCCAGTTGTAGTCAAGTAGCCCACAGGTGCAGTAAGCAAATGGCAGTCAAATGTGTGACCACAGACAACGCACATCACTAAGTGAAGCACAGGTTTATTACACAGTAGCAACATGCCGTAACCACTACAGATGCAAGGTAACCCCACCTGGTAGCGGGCACACAGTCAACAACTGTAGACAGAAGGAAGTCCATGGGTGTGGCGCACATCACCTGTAGGGACACAACAGCTACCAGCCTGGATGTGCAATCACGTCGTCGGTGGACACAGTTGACCAAACGAATCTGAAAGTACCCTGTGAAGGACAGAAATGACACACAGTCAAAAGCAATGCAGTACAGGACAGAACAGCAAAACTCATGCACAATACATGTTACAAGATACCCACCCAGAACCAAGTTAGCATGTCAACACTGTTGGGGAGTACAGCCCACCTGTCACCACACATCGCAACACACATCCTGTCAAGTAGCCCATGGACACACTCCAACAGCACCAGAGCACCACCCACACATCATGCCAACTCACATCATTCACATGACACCTCAGGATACTCACATTCAGCTAAAGAAGTTGGTGATGAGCTGTGTGCGGACATCACCATCACCATCATCATCATCATCGTCACTGGCATCGTGGTCCAGGCCAGGATCCTCCACAGGTGGCGGATGTTGGTCATCGTCATCCTGGATGAGAGGCAACTCCTTCCGCACTGCCAGGTTGTGGAGCATGCAGCAGACGATGATAATCTTGCACACTTTCGCAGGGGCATATGGGAGGGACCCTCCGGTCTTGTCCAGGCAGCGGAAGCGGCTCTTCAGGAGACCAAAGGTCCGCTCAATCACTCTCCTGGTCCGACCATGTGCCTCATTGTAGCGCATCTGGGCAGGTGTCACAGGGTTCCTGAGGGGTGTCAGCAACCACGGCATGTTGGGGTATCCCGAGTCACCTACGGACAGACAAGTGCACATCAGCTGACTTGGAAAAGTGGGCGGAATACTACAGATCAGATCACACACAATGGCACAAAGTCAGTACACACCGACAAGCCAGGCACGCTGGTTCTGCATCTGTGCCATCAACCTGGGGATGCGACTACTCCTCATCACAAAGGCATCGTGTGCTGAACCAGGGAAACGGGCACACACGTGTGTGATGGTCATGTCTGCAAGACACACCACCAGTGCATTGACCGAGTGGTAGTGCTTGCGGTTCCTGTAGGCCTGCTCCTGGGCCTGTGGTGGTACCAAAGCCACATGTGTCCCATCAATGGAGCCAATGACATGCGGCATCCTCCCCAGGGCATAAAAGTCACTCTTCACGTCAGTGAGTCGTCGCAGTCTAGGGAAATAGATGTACCGGTTCAGGAAGAGCAACATTGCCGCCAAGAAATCGCGGAGCACACGGCTGAACATGGTCTGTGACATCCCACCAGCAGACGCCACAGTATGTTGGAAGGTACCGGTGGCAAAGAAGTGTAGGGCTGCCATCACCTTCACCTTGGGGGTCAGCGCTGTAGGATACGGCCGGCCAGGCTGCAAATGTGGGGACAACTGCACTGCCAAATCCTCAATCAGCTGCCTGGTGAAGCGGTACCGTCGGATGCTGTCCCGTTCCACCATCGTTGCCAGGTCTGGGAATGGCCGATGGACAGCAGGAGCCCTGCAGTGCAGAGGAGAAGTAAGCAAGATCGTCAGTCACCCCACATATGCGGCATTGAACACACTCAAGATCCCAACATACATCATCATGAGGCACAACTACATGAAGTGTGCAGTACCGGAACGACATGTATGGTACATACATGGCCAACATCTGTCAACACGGTCCTACAGGTGGCATCAATTTGTCCCAGGTTGGCCCATTGGATATCATGATGCTGTGTCACAGTCACCCCCAGTGACATGTGAGGACAGATGTGCCCCAGGCACCACAGCTCAACGACAGGCACATTCCCAGGGACCCTGTAATGCCACATGGACACTGGCATCACCTGGAGTATCATGTGTACACCACAACAAAACAAACATGACCCCCACAGGTAGTGGCCACACTTGCCATGGCAGGAGAGCCATGGACGTCTGTGACACACACGCACAACATCAGAGTCCATGCACACACAACGTGGATGTGGAGACTGTCTCCCATTGTGCACATGAAATCAGAGACATTGTAAACACTACATGCACAAAGACTGTGGAGGGCCATCACTATTGTGCCACTGGGACACCCTGGCTCAAACATACCGTCCCACATGGGACTCACGGGGTATGTGACATGACATACACAAACACCACTGTGAAATGTGACCATGGCACATGCACAGATATGAACAGTTGCACATCACAGTGGTCACGTACACGTAACACCCAGGATCCTGTCCCCATTAACACGTGCACAGCCTGGGGGTGGCTGCCCACAGGTGACACCCACAGGACAACATGTACACCAACATACACACAATAGGAAATGCAGCCTTACATGCCTTATGATAAGGTTTGGACAGGCTGTCGTGATGTAGGTGTGCCCCTCACTCCCTGGGAGCTATCTGTGGCTGGCATATGTCCATCTGAGACAGGCATGCTGACATATGCCAGTCACATGTACAGTGATGCGTTGAACAGCAATGGACCGATCGGTGTCTCCGGCCGGCCCATTGCTTTCAATGTGTGCGGGTACGCGTTGTACCCCTGTGCGCGTTGTACTGCAATGGATCGATCGGTGCCTCCGGCCGGCCCATTGCTTTCAATGTGTGCGGGTACGCGTTGTACCCCTGTGCGCGTTGTACTGCAATGGACCGATCGGTGCCTCCGGCCGGCCCATTGCATTCAATGTGTGCGGGTACGCGTTGTACCCCTGTGCGCGTTGTACTGCAATGGACCGATCGGTGCCTCCGGCCGGCCCATTGCATTCAATGTGTGCGGGTACGCGTTGTACCCCTGTGCGCGTTGAACAGCAATGGACCGATCGGTGCCTCCGGCCGGCCCATTGCATTCAATGTGTGCGGGTACAGCGTTGTACCCCTGTGCGCGTTGTACTGCAATGGACCGATCGGTGCCTCCGGCCGGCCCATTGCATTCAATGTGTGCGTGGTACGCGTTGTACCCCTGTGCGCGTTGAACAGCAATGGACCGATCGGTGCCTCCGGCCGGCCCATTGCATTCAATGTGTGCGGGTACGCGTTGTACCCCTGTGCGCGTTGTACTGCAATGGACCGATCGGTGCCTCCGGCCGGCCCATTGCATTCAATGTGTGCGGGTACGCGTTGTACCCCTGTGCGCGTTGAACAGCAATGGACCGATCGGTGCCTCCGGCCGGCCCATTGCATTCAATGTGTGCGGGTACGCGTTGTACCCCTGTGCGCGTTGAACAGCAATGGACCGATCGGTGCCTCCGGCCGGCCCATTGCATTCAATGTGTGCGGGTACGCGTTGTACCCCTGTGCGCGTTGAACAGCAATGGACCGATCGGTGCCTCCGGCCGGCCCATTGCTTTCAATGTGTCGGGTGCAGCGTTGTACCCCTGTGCGCGTTGAACAGCAATGGACCGATCGGTGCCTCCGGCCGGCCCATTGCTTTCAATGTGTGCGGGTACGCGTTGTACCCCTGTGCGCGTTGTACCTCAATGGACCGATCGGTGCGCACCCATTGACAATGGGCTTGCCTGGCAACGGACGCGTTTTCGAATATTCGAACGAGTCGGTTGCTGGAAAATCAGTTGGTCACCCACAACAATGTTGCAAAATCATGTATGTCATGAAGTTGAAATTTTGAAGGATGCTGTGGGCGTGTTTTGGTGCTGCTATTCCATGGATTGGCCAGATTCAGAAGATGCAAACGACTTGGACCTATCACTTTGGACACAAGGGACAGTATCTGCCTCTCCAGCACATATATATTGCTGCATGTTCCCCTGAGAGCCCACTTGCCTGCACTACATGCTCCAGGACGACATCTGCCACTGCACTGCTGCTGTCTCTGCCCCTCTGGACCCTGCAATGGCACGTACTGTGGAGAGAGCCCCAGCCTTCAGCCTTGAAGAGAACCAGGCCCTGCTGGACAGCCTACTTCCACAGTACAGCAAGCTGTATGGGACACCAGGGGAGCAGGTGAGTGTTCTGTGCACTGCCTTTCTGAATGTGCATTTTGTCTGACTAGCAAGGCTGAGAGTCAGCACACCACTGGCTAGCAGGCTCACTGAGTAGTTGTCACCCCCCATAGTGTGTAGTGACTTGCACTGGACAGGTATGGTGCAGTGACAGTGCTTCTGAACAGGGTTTTACTCCCCATGCAATGATACCATGTAGTGACTTCTGGAAAACTGTCCATGGGCAGCCGTGCACTGCCTGGGTACACCATGTGCCCCTGTGATTGCGACATGTATATGCAACTGTGTCATGCACGGATATGTTGCATGTGTAGTAATGGCCTTATCACTTTGTCATCCTGACAGGCTTCTGCCCATCGGAAGCATGAGATCTGGAAGGACATCGTCCGGGCTGTCCGGTCCGTGGGGGTCTACAAGCGCCGGATCCGCAACTGCCAAAAGAGGTGGCAGGACCTTCGGGGCTGGACCCGGAGGATTGCACGGGTCCAGCTGAAGCTGTCGCCTCCTCGCAGGAGGGGCGGAACACGGACCCTGACCCCCCACATGCTCAGGATCCTGGCGGTGGTCTTTCCAGACCTGGATGGGCAGCTGAAGGCCAGAGAGCAGCAAGGAGGGGGTGAGTCAAAGACTGCACTGTGTACTCTGTCTAACATGCTATGTGCCCTCCTCGGGCCAGGTTGAACTGCCACAGTACAGCAGTCATGTTGTCCAGGAGCCATGTCCCTCTATTGTGCACTGCCCACTCCTCATCTGATACCCAGGTGTGGCCCTTACATGCAGGGAATTCTGTCACTTAGGACTGTGTCCTTGCAGTTTGCTTGACTCAAGGTGGGAGACAGCATCTGTTTCCCTGACTCTGTGGTGGGCATCATGGGTGGGTCCATTGCTTACACAATGCCTGTATTCTGACATGTATTCAGCGTGTTACTTTGATCTGTGGTCCAATTGCTGAGCTGATCCACCACATGTGGCTGGGGTACCTGGCACACACCCATGCTGCGGGTGGGAACAATGTTTGGGCCCCAGGAGTATGTATATGACGTGTGTCACACATACTTAGCCAGCTGCCTACAGTCCAGGGCTCATCCCTCATTCATGTGGGGCTGGACAGTCATGCCTACTCCAGGCCATACAATACACTCTGTACTCCCACTCCCGTGTATCAGAGGACACATTGTGCACAGTGATTTGACCCCTCAGGTGTCTGCCTCTGTGTCAGTGTGCTGTGGATTAGTCGCCAGGACTGCTGTGGAGTTTCTTGGTAGGGGCTCAGCATGCCACTGGAGATGTGACCATAGGAGACGATACTTGTGTGACACATAGGTGTCTGATCAGCTGCCCATGCAGACTGGGGCATGTAAATGTGAAGTTCAGGCAGCTGTTCCCCATGCACAGCAGAGTGTGAGGGGCTCAGGTTCAGAGGGTAGTGTCACAGGTCTCCCATATGTCCAATAGGTATGACCTGGACAGATGAGGGTTAAGAGGATGTGTTGTGGGGGGGATGTACATGTGCACTTGTGCAGCTCCAGGACTTGCATTCCCCATGACCTACTATTGTGACACAGTGCAGAGTGTTGTTGTCTGGCTGCAAAGTCATACATCACTGAGACAGTGATGTATGACTTTGCAGTCATGCCTCCGCCATGGCATGTGTCTACTGATTGGTGATCCTGCAGGGGAGTGACATGTGCTACATGCACACCATAGTGGCGCTGGCTATCAGGACATGGGTGCATCATGGTGTCTGTCGCTGGTATGCATCACATGCATTTCCTATTTGACTCTGGGCATCCCTTACATCCGTAAACCTGTACTGACTCAGTGGCAAGAGCTGTGATGTGTCCACACCGTGTCCTCTGCACTGTCCAACTACTGTGTACTTGGTGCATGTGTCAACACTGGGGTGTTGCAATCCAACAGACACCAGACAGATGGGTGCAAGGCCATGTGGGATGTGAGTGCCATGCTTGGCATCAGACTGACAATTGACTTCTCCTGTTCAATTAGTGCACTTTTAGCAATGTACAACTAATGATGCCAGGGCTTGCTCTGTGATGTGCTGTGCTCACAGTGGTGTGTGCGTTATGTGCAGGTGACTGATGTCTGTCTGTTTCCCCATTGTTTGCAGATACATCCACGGCCACGGAAGGGGACAGCTCCACGGACCAGGAGGAGCCGGAGAGCCAGACTGGGTCAGCAGCCGAGGAGTGGTCGGAGGGACCCAGTGGCACGGAGGGCGAGGGAGCCACACCGAGGAGTCCTCAGCAGCATCCACCTCAGCTGAGGACCAGAGCAACTCGGAGGATGACTCCCTTGTGGAGGCGGGTGTCAGCAGCCACCACACCCCAGCTAGTGTTGCTGTCCCCGCCACCACCAGCACCACCACCGCCCTCCCATCGGCTCCCATTCCCCAGGTCCGTGGAGGCTCCCATGTCCGGGAGCGTGTCTCCTTTGGGCCAGGCACCGCACCCCCTGCCCCTGTGTCCCCTGCTGCCCTGAGTGAGGAGTCTGTGTACCTCCTTCGCCAGCTCCATGTAGGGCAGACAGCCATGCTGAGTGTCCTCCATGCGCACACCGCGCTGTTGACTCAGCTGGTGTCGTTCATGGAGGGCATCTCATCGGGCATGTCTGACCTACAGAGGGGCAATAGGTCCATGGACTCCTCCCTGACGGCAGCAGTGTCCCTCCTCAAACGGTCCCTCACCCCTCCTGCCTCTGCTCCATCCACACTCCCCAGCACCTTACCCATCCCAGGCACACACACACTGGCACAGGCACACACCAGCACACACACATCCAGCACACTGACACACACGCCAATGACAAAACGCACACGCACGCACATTCAGGGGACTGAAGCCAGACTCACAGGGGATGGGGCCCTGGAACACACACACGCATCCACATGCACTGCGCAGTCCTCAGTTCCCTCTCCCTCCAAAGCACCCTCCCTTGCCTCACCTGCAACCCCAAAGTCACAGCAGCTCTTCCTCTGTGACCTCGGCCTCTTCCCCACCGATGAAGCTGCTCCAGCATCCCGGGGGAAGAGGAAGCCCACCCACACGGAGCAGAGTGCCCCTCGCCCCCGGACACCCTCCCCCAGGTGCAGACGGACTGAGGCCCCCACCCGCAAGTCCCCCGGAGTGCTAAGAGCAAGACCCCGCCACCGCCCTGCAGCTCAGGCACAAGGTCTCCGTCCTCCATCCCTCAGGCCCCCACTGCACAGGTGCCCCCACCACACCCTGCCCCAGGTTCCCCCACCCACAGATATACCATCCCCAAGATGCTCCGGCCTTCTCCCCTGCCACTTGCTCTCCCAGCACCACACCCCCCGCTGCGCTTGTCTGTGCCACTGATGTGGTGAGGGTGTCCTCCCCCTCTGTCCAACCCACCTTGCCTGTTCCCCATTCTCCTCCCCTGGAGGTAGGCACTGCAGTGGAGTCCACTACCGCCCTGTCTGACTTGGGCACTGCAGTGGCGGACCTGTCCACCCCATCTGCAGGGTCCACTGCAGTTGTGCCGGCACCCACGACATCTGTGTCATGCCCCCAGTTGTGCCGGCACACACCATGTCAGACACCTCCACTGCAGTTGTCAGTGGCTCTCCAGCACCCACCACCCCTTCCCTGACTCCCCCTGGTGAGCCCTGATCCTGTCCCTGCGGTGCCTGGCCTGCCCCCCGGTTGCCCCTCCTAGTGGATTGTCCCTGGTATTGTGCAGGCATGCGTAGGGTGACATCTGCCAGTGTCACCCTGTTTGAACTTTGACAATGGACTGGCCATTGGCCTTTGCTCTAATTTCTTCTGGACGTCGTTATCAAACAACACATATGCTGAATAAAGCAACTTTCTTTTCTCTAGTGCTCATGCTTCAGATGTACATGTTGTTGGTGCAGCTAACCATGCCCTTGCTGCAGTGATGGTGATATCTGGTCTCATGATTATGAAGTGTTACTGTGCAGGAACCCATGTGGTCCAGGGGGAATGTGTCCTATCATGTGGTGTATCCATGTCATCAATAGCAGCATCTGAGGGTGTCATGTGTTCAGTATTTGGCAATGGGTTTCCTACTTACATTGGCAATTTCATATCTGTGGCTTCCACCCCTGCACATCTGTTGTGCCTGCCATCGTTGCATTTGTCTACTTCCCTGACCGTGTTGCCATCTCCAGTGGACATGCAGGTTTGGGCATCAATGGGGAGGGACTCATCCGTGTAGTCAGTGCAACATTGCTATACAAGTGTGTTGGATCTGTGCTGATGATTCCGTTGGCACATCCATGACCAGGCTGATGTGATGGGAGCCCTCATTTGGTGCTAATTGTTGATTGTGTGACCAAGTGCTCAGCTGACATGATGGGGCCCTACTGAGGCAACATATGGCACAGCTTTCCTCACACAGGAGTGGAGTCCCCTCATGGCAGTGTGTACACGTGTGACATTGCCTGCGCCCAAGGTGTGTGTTGTATGTGCATGTCTGTGTGTTCACTTTCATTCATCTGCGCATGCTGTGATCCCTAGTGTTGTACCTGTTTGTGATGCTTGCTGACTTGAGCTATGTTCCCCCAAAGTCTTCTCCCTGTGTTCTCTGTGATGTGGGTGCATGGCACATTACTGGTCATCAGGGTGTCACCCATAGGTGTGTTTGCTGTCAGGGCAGAGTTTGTGTGCTGACGCAGATGGGTCACAGTCAGGTTTCCCTTTGGCACTTGTTGTTTGCCCCTGTCATGTGATTTCCAGTTTGTGTTATCTTTCAGTGATTGTGACACGTTGTGTGTGTGACTGCTGGCACTCCTTAGGGTCCGGGCTGCAATGTTGGTTGTTGTCTATGTGTGTTCTTTGTGGGTGACCTTGGCTTCTTCATTGGTGTGTGACTGTGGCTGGGATCCCATTGGTCGGTGTGGTATTGCCGTCATGTCCATGTACAGCGTAGTGTGCAGTGTGTCAGACATTCAGGAGTCTTGTTGAGTGTCCATGTGTGATGTGTTTCTACACCTTGGTTCCCACCCACCACCCTGGAATAGTCATGGGTGCATGTGCAATGTCACCAGTGCATGTGTACTTCACTGCTGCACATTGTTGGAGGTCGAGGGGTGTGGTCTTGAGTGTGTGCAGATGAGAGTTGTTGCCCGGCTAGTCCCCTGCCTCCATGTTGGCCTTGGCTTACTGGCCATGCTGATTGATTTGTGCTTGTGTAGGTGTGATGGTAGTTAGTTGCTCAGGACACCTGACTGTGGTTCACAGTGTGAACGACATTTAGCTTTGTCATCACAGTGGTATTTTTATTCAGCCCAGGGTCACCACATTGTGGGGGCCCTGGGGGTGGTGCTGTGGTGTGTCTGTGACTTGCTGTGTCAGTTGTTGTTCCTACGTGCCTGTGTGACATGTGTGTTTTGTGCTCCCTCTCACCTGTCAATGCCTGCTTGCCCACATAGGGGATTTGGATCCATGAGTTACCTTAGTGTGGCAGTGTATGCACATCTGTATGATTGGTATTCAGCTCTCCTCATGTGTTGTGTTGTTGCCTGGGGACACTGGCACCCCCACCCCTCACCTGCTGTGTATGATGACAGTGTTGGTCTGCCTGTTTGTGTTTGTGCATCTGCACCACTGCATTGGCATATCTTGGGTGTGCCATTGGCTGTATGTTGTTTGGTGTGTTTCCCCTGCTGTCCCTGGGACTCCTAGGTCATCGGTCAGCACAGTGATCATGGTTTGTGTGTCCCATTGCTGCCATGGTATGGTATCTGTTCACCTCACATCTGCTGTCTCCACAGGGTATCTGCATTTGTGTGCCCATTGGTGCAAATATGTGGTTCTGCATTCTGATGGTCACTTCTGTCATTGTGTCATTGATGACTGTTGACGGTCTCAGCCCCCATGGGTGTTGTTTGTCTGCACATGGCCAAAGGAATGTTTCATTTGCACTGCAGTATTTGGCTCCCCCAATTTATGTTGCAATGGGACACATACACTACTTTGCCACAGATGAGTTTTTGGTTCTGTGACCAGGAATGATCCATGCAGTTTGGCAGTTGCAGCTCTTTCTTTGTCAACAATTACCTTTTGGTCACTGTGATGATGAGGGTGTAGACCCCATTGCCACAATGGTCAAAATGTGCTTCAGCTATGGACCCCACACTTACCTTTTGGTCACTGTGATGATGGGGGTTTAGACCCCATTGCCACAATGGTCAAAATGTGCTTCAGCTATGGACCCCACACTTGCCTTTTGGTCACTGTGATGATGGGGGTTTAGACCCCATTGCCACAATGGTCAAAATGTGCTTCAGCTATGGACCCCACACTTGCCTTTTGGTCACTGTGATGATGGGGGTTTAGACCCCATTGCCACAATGGTCAAAATGTGCTTCAGCTATGGACCCCACACTTGCCTTTTGGTCACTGTGATGATGGGGGTTTAGGCCCCATTGCCACAATGGTCATGGGCTGCTTGCATTGTGGGTGCCACACACATATATGTGTGGCACATGTGCTAGGGGGTCACATTGTATGTTCAAAGTCATGTTCGGTGTTGTAGGCATTTGACACAGCCTGCTCACACGCTTGTCATGGTGGTGGGGGGATGTCTTAATCTTGCATTCCCTAGGTTGTGGTGTGCTTGTTGTGTCATGCATTGTCCATCCTATGAGTGGGGGTGGTAGTAGTGGTAGGCATCCAGCCCCCCTGGCTAAGGGTGGTAGTTGTGGTAGGCTTCCTGCCCCCTGGCTAAGGGTGGTAGTAGTGGTGGGCATCCTGCCCCCCTGGCTAAGGGTGGTAGTAGTGGTAGGCATCCTGCCCCCTGGCTAAGGGTGGTAGTAGTGGTAGGCATCCTGCCCCCCTGGCTAAGGGTGGTAGTAGTGGTAGGCATCCTGCCCCCTGGCTAAGGGTGGTAGTAGTGGTGGGCATCCTGCCCCCCTGGGTGAGGGTGGTAGTAGTGGTGGGCATCCTGCCCCCTGGCTAAGGGTGGTAGTAGTGGTAGGCATCCTGCCCCCTGGCTAAGGGTGGTAGTAGTGGTAGGCATCCTGCCACCCTGGCTAAGGGTGGTAGTAGTGGTAGGCATCCTGCCCCCCGTGGGTGAGGGTTGTAGTAGTGGTGGGCATCCTGCCCCCCTGGCTAAGGGTGGTAGTAGTGGTAGGCATCCTGCCCCCGTGGGTGAGGGTGGTAGTAGTGGTAGGCATCCTGCCCCCTGGCTAAGGGTGGTAGTAGTGGTAGGCATCCAGCCCCCTGGCTAAGGGTGGTAGTAGTGGTGGGCATCCTGCCCCCCTGGGTGAGGGTGGTAGTAGTGGTGGGCATCCTGCCCCCTGGCTAAGGGTGGTAGTAGTGGTGGGCATCCTGCCCCCCTGGGTGAGGGTGGTAGTAGTGGTAGGCATCCTGCCCCCCGTGGGTGAGGGTGGTAGTAGTGGTAGGCATCCTGCCCCCTGGCTAAGGGTGGTAGTAGTGGTGGGCATCCTGCCCCCCTGGGTGAGGGTGGTAGTAGTGGTAGGCATCCTGCCCCCCATGGGTGAGGGTGGTAGTAGTGGTAGGCATCCTGCCCCCTGGCTAAGGGTGGTAGTAGTGGTGGGCATCCTGCCCCCTGGGTGAGGGTGGTAGTAGTGGTAGGCATCCTGCCCCCTGGCTAAGGGTGGTAGTAGTGGTAGGCATCCTGCCCCCTGGCTAAGGGTGGTAGTAGTGGTAGACATCCTGCCACCCTGGCTAAGGGTGGTAGTAGTGGTAGGCATCCTGCCCCCTGGCTAAGGGTGGTAGTAGTGGTAGGCTTCCTGCCCCCTGGCTAAGGGTGGTAGTAGTGGTGGGCATCCTGCCCCCCTGGGTGAGGGTGGTAGTAGTGGTGGGCATCCTGCCCCCTGGCTAAGGGTGGTAGTAGTGGTAGGCATCCTGCCCCCCGTGGGTGAGGGTGGTAGTAATGGTAGGCATCCTGCCCCCTGGCTAAGGGTGGTAGTAGTGGTAGGCATCCAGCCCCCTGGGTTGGGGTGGTGGCGCGCATTCAGGCCCCTGTGTGCATATGTGGCATTGGTGATGGGCATCCCGCCCTATGGTGCTGCTGTTGCTGGTGTAAGTATATTCAGATTCCCAGTGTATGTGTGTGATGTGTCGTGTACGTGTTGTATGTGTTTTGTGGTTGGTGTCTGACTTACCTTCTGCGCCGTACGCGTCCGTGCCTGTTCCGGTAGTAGATGTAGAATATTGGTATGATCGGGACGAAGGGATTCATGGTTGGTTCGTGTCGTTCGTCCTTCTCGTTGCTTCGCGTCGTCCTCGTCGCTTGGCTTCGTCCTCGTCGCTTCGCTTCGTCCCTCGTCGCCCGCGTCGTCCTCGTCGGTGCTGTGTTCGTCTCGTAGCCGTGGATCGTGTTGTGGCGCGATTCGGAGCTTATGTGCGCCTCTCCCGGATGCTTTGACGTGCCGTGCGTAGCGACGGGTTCGGCGCGTACGGAAAGCGCATCGTACTTGTCCGGCCGGACGGGGCTGCATTTTCCCTTCCGTGCGACTCGATCCGGCGTTTCCGGATTCGCCTCGGTCGGAGAACAGGACCTGGTTTGGGTGAGTACGGCTCGGCCGGAATTTTTGCTGTTGTGCGCATCGTACTTGCTCGTTCGGTGTGCTGTACGGATCGGTCGGGAAACTGGCTTTCGCATGGCTTTTTTCCCGACCGAATAGTATTGGGTGCGCCTCCGACCGAGATCGGAATCGGCCCCATAGTGACCACAGACAACTACATAAGGTTAGTTAATTTATTAAAAAGCCAAAAATAGCTGGACATAAAGACAACTCAAAACAAGAGTGTAAAAATCCATCAGAATCAGCATAAAGCCAAATCTGTGAATAAAGTTGAGGCGGTGCAACATGCACAAAACAATTAACTCAAGACATAGGATGCAGAGGATCAGGAAGCATGAGTACAAATTTCCCTGCATCGAGGGTTGATGGAAATAAAGCCTTAGTTTATCCCTGGACTAGCGCTAAAATGGTATCCCTACTTAAGTATTGTCAGGAAAAGCAATAAAATGTGTCAGCATGTAAGACTTCAGGCTTTCCACCACCGATGGGTCAGATTGCTTAAAGCTATCGAGCCAGAGCTTGTTCTAAGATGCTCTCTCTCCGAAGGCAGAGAAGAAGTAGGCACTTTCCCTGCTTAACATTGCATTACTACAGGTATTTTTCCCAAGAGTCCTTGCAGGTCACGCCATCCACTCCGAACACGATCTCATAGGTAATTTATTTTCCACAGGATAGCGGCGTTCCTGAACTGCAACATGTTGACCTTCATTCCCAGGCCTTCTACTGTGTGAAAAACACAACAATTTCCCTTACTGGCTTGAGCTTATGATGTATCTCCTTCTTTCCTTGCCTGACTAATAAAACATTGACATTATTCTAGATAGCAAGGGCGCTTCTTCCACCTGCAACACAAAATGTGAAAAAGAATGAAATCCACAGCACACATTAAATTAAAACTGTTAATTCTAAAGTGAGAGCTTCCAGGGAAATTGCATTTCAGGCCTACAAGATTCAGCTAACAAAAGACAATGGCATATGAGCTTTACGGAATGGCATAAGAAATTAAGGCATGCTCAGTTAATATTCCTACCTACATGGAAAATGACACATTAATAAACACATTTAATAAATTAAGGATTGTCAGTTGCATAACACAAGTTCTTCACGTTAATGTTTTCTGGTAAATACATTTAATTTCTACGTTAATTCTTCAAGTTACTTTATAATGGACTAAATACATCACGTTTCACGTTATTACATGTCGAAATTCTAACACTTCATGTTAACATGACAAGGGATTATATACGCGTGCACTCTACATGTGTGATTATAATGCACCCATAGAAATAAAATGTCGTTTCCACTACATCACTTCCATAGGTGTTTAAAGAGTTAGATTGGCTGGGAGAGTAGAGAAGAGAGAGGCTGCAAATATTTTCATAACATTATTTTGTATGTTTTATAAAGCTTTTGCAAAAAAGAATCATTAGAGTTGACCTGAGAGAAAATATCTTCTAGAGCTATACTCACAAAACAAAGATAAATAGAAAACAGCACAAGCGGCACACAGCAGAATTCCTAAGGTTACCCATCACTGCGTCATCAGGTACACAGCACATGCTGATTAAGTATCACCTATGTGGTGCAATATAATATATTTCTACATACTAATAAAATATACAGTGTTTCATACTGCACTGACAACATTTCTGTATATTGTATAAAAGGAGGATGGAAGGCTCAATGGGCTCAATGGGCTATGCTGAGACTTAAATACATAACGACCACATCATATGTCACTGGACAGCTTTAATTCTCGAATACACCTTTCTAGTTTAGTGAACGGGTAATACTGCACAGGTATTCTGCCAACTGGTCTTCTATTTGATTTCATTTTATTTGTACATTTTTCATTCCTGCATGTGGCTCCTTCTTTCTCATGCCTTTAGCCTACATTCTAGTTGTGCTTCAATGAAGTAGAAAAATTGTGGTAACTGTTGGAACATGCTTCTTTTACATCAACTGAAGATGGACATTCTAGCACTACCATCCCAAACACCACAACATTGCTTTTCCATTTATAGCTAAACGCAACCATCACCTTCATGCCCCTAGAGGCCAGAGTTGGTCCTGGAAGAAGGTGAACACATCATGACCTTTCGCTTCCAGAGGTAAGAATAGTAGTTTCTTAGAATGGACTAGGAGATAGTTATTGAAGATCAACTCCTAGGCATATGAGTATTTTGGATTGGATGAATGATTTGAGTTGTTGAGTGATATCATCTTCATGTTTCATTGACTAAAATGAATGAAAAAAAAGAATATATTGACTCCAGATGTTCGTACATGCAAACAATGCAATAAACAAGTCAATAGACCTGAGCACAGTGTGCACTGTTCACTGTTATATAATACAAAACTTAAATGCTTTTCATCAATGTCATCAATATGACCATTTTTATTCTCTCAACTTTTTTACTCTTTTATACTTCTTGATGTAATTCCATTGACAATCATGAATATACATACAATACAGTACCATATTTTTGATACAGACTTTCTTAATAGTTCAACTGTTAACAATTTTACAGTAAACCAGTCTTAATTTTCAAGCAGCCCAATGCATTTCGGGACTGAAGTCCCTTCTTCAGGGGAAAATCTGCAAAGGAAAAATATCAAACGATGTACAAGGGTTGATCCTCAATTTGAATCATATCATGATTTGCTTCTTATATGTGTATTTTTCCCAACATTAATGACTGCTACAATTAGTGAATAGCTGTTCCCCATACTTGTTGCTTTATTTCTCATGCACTACTTCCAGGCAAAACTTATGAATTGTGCCCCTTTCACCACTCTTGAAATCACAACCTCCAATGTGTTCGTGCCACCATCAATTATGTGAATAGTGCTTGTCGTTCCCCAGTGTTTGATTCTGGTGACTGCCCCCTGTGCACCCGAGGGTGGTTCACCCCTCTTCAAAATTACCACTGCTCCCTGTATTGAAGAAATTTCCGCGGTTTTGTGCTAATTCCGAGGTTCACACCTTCACTTACTTAATGGTTACTGTATTGAATCATGGTTAGCATATGCCAAAGTCACGCGGTTGACTGCAACAATAAGAACACAAATCAACAATCTAACTTAAATTTACTCAATATTTTACACTCCACTATCGACTCCTGAGTTACACTGTTCTTACTTGTGTAATCCTGCTCGCGTGATCTCTCAATACCATCTACCGTATATGTTCCTCTTGCGTAACTATGACCATCTGCAACCATAATATCAGAAATTCACTGAATGCCACTATTTAAAATGCTAAAAGCTGCTGCAACTTCTGCCGAAACCTATGCGTACCTTCTCCCGTTGTCCTGCTCAGACTTCTCCTCTAACGCGTTGATTTGTGTGTACCCGCTTCTGGTTTATAACCAAGACTGAACGAATCTCCAGTGAACACCGAAAACAGACTATGAATCCGCTTTCATTGCTACGTATAAGGCGGCCGCCATTATCGAGTATGTTGCTCTACCCCGAGCTAAATCTGTTGTTGACGCGTTAACCATGAACCCTATCTATCACAGCCATGTAAATATATTACTGAACTCATTGTCCTTCGGATGTGATCACACTCTATCCACTTGTCGTCTAACCTTTACTCCAAAAACGCAACGGATATCCCAAACACAATTCAAATGTAACCAAATGGACACTGAATGAATATTAAATATCACAATACTAAAATCTTGTAATACCGATGCCACTATATGCCTGACAACAATTCCTCACTGTCAATGATACAGAACTCACGGCACATGCCCTCTCTCGCATAGTGGAATACGGTGTACTAAAGTGAGTTTATTAATTCATTATGTGCCCCACCACATTATCATTCTATCACATCACTCATTCTCGATGTGTGTTGTGTCTAATTGCTGCTACTCCTGCTGAAAGAATTGGATGGTTGTGTGTTAAAGCGCACTAATGACCATGTATGTTGGTTGTTGAATAAAAAGTGTTTTAAACTTCATTAACGTTGGAATGCTATTATAGAAAGCAAATCATATCAATCTTATCATTGAGTCCTTTAGGTGATAGTGTATTTAAGTGTTTAATCCAATATATTTCCAGTTGTAATAATGTTCTGGTGGTATCTCGACCTGGTTGAATTTTGATCACCTCTATGATTTGAAAACGTAATTGTGAGATAGTGTGCCTTGCTTCCTGCCAAAGTACAGCCAAACTTGAAGTTTTGTGTACGCATTGTACTTTTATGTTCTGTGATTTGCGTCTTTATCTTCCTCTCTGTTTTGCCTATGTAAACCTTGCCACAGGGATATTTAATGCTGTAAATGACATTATTAGAATTACAGTCTGATGTATGTACTAGTTTTATCACTTTCCCTCGTGATGGGATGAGTTAAGTTTATCCCTGTAATCACGTTGTTGCAATGTATACAGTTCAAAAACATTTTTGTTCCTTCAAACCTTGTATCGCTTTTGCCTTGTGGTTTAGCAAGTAATTCTTTAAGATTTTTTGATCTTGTGTAGGGGAACATTGGGCTTTCTTTGAAAATGCTGTTAAAATCAGATTCATTTTGTAATAATTCCCACCTGGTGTTGATGATCTTTTTGATGGCCGCAGAACTAGTTGAGTATCGTGACACAAAGATTACTGATTTTCTTTGGATTTAATATGTTTTTGTAATAACTTTGATCTGTCCAACTTGTCAGCTCGATGAATACATTCTGCCAATGTTTCCTCTGGATAATCCCTGTTTTTATATTTTTGTGCCTGTTGCATGATACTTTGTTTGCTTGTTTCTTGTTCAGAGAAAATTCTTTTAATTCTCAAAAATTGAGAAAATGGTAAGTTCTGAAATAAACGTCTCGGATGGAAGCTTGTGTACAGTAATGCATTGTTTCTGTCCATTGACTTGGTGAAAACCTGTGTTTGTAGTTTTGTACTGCTTTTAGTTATCAGCACATCCAAAAAAGCTATCCTCATCTCATCAATGGTGTGAGTGAACTTAATTCTGGGATTATGTGTATTCAATTTGCTAATCCTCTCTTCCAATGCTTCCTTGGTGTCTGTCCAAATCAGGAATATATCATCTATGAATCTTGAGTACATTGTTATTTTCGGGTTCCAATCTTTGTTCTTATAAATGTGATCTTCTCCAAATTTTGCCATACATATATTGGCATATGTTGGTGCTCCGGAAAAGCTCATAGATGTTAATGTTAATGTTATGGTGACTTGTAAAGTGCATGGCTGCCCCAGCAAAGGGGCGTCCCGGCGCTGAAAACAGAAAACTGCAAAGCTGGAAGCAGAGCAAGACAGCTTATAACGGAGGGAAGAGAAATGTTTTCACAGCTTTACGGAAAGGCAGATAGGACTTTATACTGCGAATAGAAATGGGAAGCGCATTCCAGAGCTTCGAGGCCAACACATGGAAGGAGCGCCCTCCTGCACGAGCCCTCCTCACCCTGGGGACAGCCACAAGATTCTGTCCCATGGAACGAAGTTGGCGGGAGGGAATATAGAAGGTATGAAGATTGGTCAGGATACATGAAGATGAAACATTAAGGATTTTAAAAGTAATGCAGAGGGCCTTGAACTCTAAACGCTTGGCCACGGGCAGCCAATGGAGGCGGCGGATGGCATCAGAAGTAGAACACCTCCTCGGCAGGCCAAGGAGAGCTCAAGCCTCTGCATTCTGAACCCTTTGTAGTCTGACCATCTCAGACTGATTGACCCCCAGATAAAGGGAACTGGCATAGTCCAGTCTTGACAGGATCAAGGCCTGGACAATAACCTGCCTAATAGGGGATCAAAAAAAAACAACAGAGGTCTGAGCCCCCGCAGTAACCCAAAACAAGTCCCTGCCACCTTCTTGGTTTGGGTTCGAAAGCAAAGGGCGGTGTCTATCCAGACCCCTAGGTTTTTTACCACCTGTTTGGGAACAGGTGCTGGCCCCATCGTAGCAGGCCACCAGTGCTCACTCCACAGCTCCACATCTCTCCCTACCAGCAGTACCTCAGACTTGCTGGCGTTGAGCTGGAGACAGTGGCAGTCATCCACTCCGAAACAGCCTCAAGTTCGCTACGAAACTTACAAGCGTCCCGGGTAATGTCATCGGAGAGTGTGACTACCAACTGAGTGTTGTCTGCATACGACACTACCGTAAGCCCTCTGTTCTTGGCCACTCTCGCCAGCGCTTGAACGTACAAATTGAACCTGTACCTGTTAGTTGTAAATAAAATTTATTCTGCCATTCGAAGTAGCTATGATGCAAACAAAAATGTAACTATTTCAGGAGAAAAACTTTATCTGCTCTGACTCTGGGTAGTTGTAATAATGCCCATTCCACCGCCTCCATTCCTTCCTGGTGGGGGATTGAGGTATACACTGCTGTTACATCTATAGTGCAAAGTAACCAATGTTCTTGGACTGATGCTTCTATGGTTTGTAACTTCAGCCAAAAATCCGTAGTGTCCTTTAGGTATGAGCGCCATGTTTGTACAAAAGTTTGTAAAAAGTGATCCAGATATTTCCCCAGGGGTTCAAATAGTGAATCACAACTCGAAACTATGGGGCAAAATGGCGGATCCTGCAAATCCTTGTGTATTTTAGGAATCATGTATAATCGCGGTCTGCGAGGATTTGTGGCTGTCAGAAATGTTCGAGTAGTTGAGTTTATTCAGCCCATGTTTTCCGCTTTTTCCAATATTGTATTTAACGACTTGATCAATTGAAAAGTATTTGATAAATCAATAGTCAGGAGTGCACTTCACACTTACACTTACTACATGCAAACAGCCACACTCTCCATAAAGGATATCTCACATGCCACTGTCATGGAGGCGTTTATTTACAATTATTCAACCTGACCACGAGCCCAGAGAGGACCACACACAAACCCACGTGGTCTGGCGGTTTGTAGGACTGCGGACCCAGGAGTTCATGAGCAAGGGAGCTGGTCTCGGAGCCATTGATGAAGCCCCTCCACTCCTGGCCTGACAACACTCAGCCTGCTGCATGAGGCTCGGCGGAGCTGAGCTGAGAGGCAATGGCACGAGGCCGGGTGCAATGCAACACCAGCTATGAGGCCTTCCCACCCCATCAGTTGCCGCTGGTCACACCCATCAGAGCTGCGCGGCCACTCAAGCGAAGAACAGTCGAGACAACACCCAACAATATCGCCCACCTGGTGAGCTCTGGTGACAGGGGAGCAGCTCTATCCCTTCCTCCTTATCCAGCGAGCTGCCCAGGCCCCGGAAACTAGTGGAGGATCGACTGGCCCTTCCCCTCCTAGCTGCTTCGGACCCCTTCTGCTTGCTGTGCCTCATGGCCATTTGAGTGATCCAACCCATCATTGCAATTCCCGCTCAACCCCTGAATTCTCAGTTGGGACCCACAGCTTCACTGCATGGAGAGGGCATGCAAAGTTCTGCCCCGGTTGATCGCAGAGGCCACAGATTGGAAATGGCAAATCATCCAGAGAGACTACCAAAAGCACCTATATTGCAACATCCAGATTTGGACTGCACACCACTTATCCTGGCTCATGAAAAGGCTTACACCCAATTGCCTCGAGTTGCTGGTCTTAACTCGCCCCTTCCTATACTCTCTGCCACACCAGTACCTGTAGACATGGACAGGCTACTCACCAACAACTTACCCTCATTACTGCCACAATCCGCCATTCCCCTGACCGCAATACTCTGACTTCAGAGGCTTCACAACACCACACACCTCCATCAGCAGATAATTTGGACGCTGTCCTGGCAGTGATAGAGAGCGTCCCGGCCTTCATTGAGTCCAAGCTGGGCTCCCTCATGACCGAGATGGGGTTCCTCCAGAACGTCCACTGAAAATTGGCAGACAGAGTGGCAGATGGGGAAAAGGCGCTGGCCTCACTGCAACCGCAAGCAACGGAACACCAGTGTTCTATCCAAGATCTGCAGAGATGTGTCCAGACCCTCAAAGAATGGGCAGACGACGCAGATGGGTGCTCCCGGAGGAGCAATGTCCGAATCCTCGGTCTGCCTGAAGGTATCAAGGAAGGCCGGGACCCACTGTCTTTCCTAGAGAACTGGTTCCACTCCTTCGTCGACCCCTCTGATCTCTTTCTTTTTTCCCCCCTGGAGTGGGCCCACAGGGTCAGAGCACGATGGCCCCCACTGGGATCCCCACCACGACCGATGCTTGGAAAACCACTTCACTTCAAGGACTGTGATGCCTTGCTGAAGGCAACCAGGGTGAAAGGACCACTGTAAATCATGGACAGTCATGCTTTTTCCAGATTATAGAGAGGCACAGCAGCAGCAGGGTGCCACCTTTCTGGGAATGAAGAAGTGCCTGCGATGATTGAACATTGAATAATCTCTTCTGTTCCTTGCCCACCTAAAGATCCTAATTGATGGCACCTCCACCTTTTTCTCTGACATTGGAGAGGCCTGGGACTGGACAGAGAAGTAACCCACTGCTGCCAGGGAAGATCCAGAGGCAACAACCTCCCGCCCTCTGCAACCCAGATGCAAAAGGAGGAACTGACTGTAACTAGGGCCCTCCCCCTCTTGCCCACCCACTAAAGCCCCAGCTTTGGAGGAGATCATTGTGGGCAGATGCCACGCTCTCCTGAAGGCTGCATCCCTTGACAATGGAGCTGAGTTCACAGATGGCAAAGGGAGACCCCACATCCTTAATGCAGACAAGGACTCTGACACAACAGAGGGCCCCCTCCATGGCTCTCAAATTCCCCTGATGTTGACCCCACAATCAGCGGATGGATTGATATGACCAGCCTGACTCCTGCCGGGTGCTCATCCTGAGGGCACTCATTTGAGATTCGTCCATGTAGTCCAAGTTACCTGCAACTCATCGCTATGCTGCCACAGCATCGAGCACTCCAGTTTCTGGGACTTGGAACTTACATCCGCTCCTTCTTCCACTCCCACTCCCCATCCCCTATCCTATCCTACCCAGCTCTGTTCACACACACTGTCGAGCCCAGGCCCCCAATGATATGAATATACTAGACGGCTCTGCAAGTAGACACTGCTTATCGCCTCACTGCAACAACCTCTGCCTATTTGATGGTAATTTGTATTGACTGGTCTGGGCGTACCACCATTTGCAGTAGGCTACTGCAATTGTTGTTCTCCCCCATTGTTATGTCGTTGCATATCCCTACCCTACACCTGGGCCAGGTATTTAAGAGCTGCTCCCATGGGAGCTTTAGGTTGACACAGTGGAGGTGAAGGAAGCGGGCCTCTCACAAGCTTAATATGGCGCTGCCCACCCTAACTCCCTACACTCTCCATGACCCAGCATGCACTCACTAGATTCCTCACACTGAATGTACATGGCATGCACACAGCACAGAAACGATTTGCGGTATACTCCTGACTTAAATGGCAACATGCACACATACACTTCCTCCTGGAGACTCACACTACTACCCTGGAATTCCAACAACTGCGAAAGCGCTGGGGGGATGATTTTAGCCACAACTTACTCCACCTACGCTTGGGGTGAAATGATCTAGATCCACCTAGAGGTGCCCTTCCAGGTTCTAGACACAATCATAGATAAAGAGGGGAGGTTCGTGCTCATAGGCGGTCACCTGGATGGCTCACAGCTCCTACTGGGGAGCATCTACACCCCAAACACAAATCAAGTACCCTTCTGAGATATATTGTCTGAGACACTGTGCAAATAATACATGTCCCATGGATCCTGGGGGGGGTGACTTTATTTGCATGCTATATCTCCATCTGGACTGCTCCCATCCGCCAATCCCCTGTTCCCTCAGCACAGTCAGGCAGAGCGCTTCGCTGGGTGGATTCGACATTGGGCACTGGCTGACTCCTGGAGGGCAAAGCATCCCAATGCCCAGGTTCATATGTTCCACTCTGTACCCCATGCTTTATACAAATGCCTAAATCTCATTTTCTGCTCCCAAGCCCTCCTGAGCTTGGCACAACACGTAGACCACCTGGGATGGGTACTCTTCGACCATGATGCCTACGTAGTTGAGATGTGAATGAATACCCCTCGCCCTCCAAAACCCCCATGGCGCCTCCCAAGAGATTGCCTGGAGAACCCAGTCTTCTGGGATTCACAGGAATCCCACATTCACCAATATTTCACTGAAAATCACACCACTGCATCGACCAGGGCAGTAGAGTAGGATGCATTCAAAATGGTGACACTGGGTATATGTCTACAAGAGGTGACAGGAGTGCGCAGGACTCTCGACAGGAGATTGAATCAATAGAGCACAAGTTCCCCGGCACTGGAACAGGAGGTGGACAGCCATGAAGCCGGGCTGTTGGGCAGCCGGTGCAGACCGAAGCTAAAAAACAACATGCCACCCTTCTAGAATGCCTGATGTGCATCAACGTAAGCACCTATGCAGCCAAAGTCCATCGCAAAGGTGATAAGTTCAGCTGCTGGCTAGCCTGACTAAACCACCACGATACCCTGCACACCCCCATAGTGGAAATCACACATTAAATGTGCCCATTTTCTTCATGAAATGACGAAATTCTTAAGAGGGTCCAACATATATTCCATTATACGTTCCGCGCAAAACGGACGGAGCACACACCGGGGTTGCACGCTGCAACGTAATGTCTTTGAGCATCACAAAACTTTAAAAAGTTATATTTGGTGTGCATTCTACCTCTCTTGCAGAATTAATAGTTACTTCTCCGTCCATTGGTCAGTTTGCATCGAAGCTTCCCGACCAGGAAGACCATCCTGTCCTGGGGGAGGTGTGAAAATACCCACACCTAGAGCAGGTATTGTTTCTGTCCTCTGAGAGCACTGACTCTCATGCCATGAGGTCAGAAACATGTCTTATGGTGGCAGGCTGGTGGAACCTGGCCAGATACCCCACTAGTGTTTGGTTAGGTTTCAGGGAACCCTCCAAATGAGTCTGATGTGTGAATTTATTAATAAATCCAACAATGGCATCAGTGAGTATTTATTAAGACAAGACGTTTGCTACCAAACATCTTAGAAATCAGTGACGCCATCATGGAGCTAGGAACCTCGTACTGAAGAGTATACAGCCCATGTATTATTTATTCCTTCCTTGTTAACTTACAGCATCACAGAATGGACTGAACATTGTAGGGGCATTTCTGCTCATGCTGATATGCCCACACATAAGGTATAGTGCACCCTGCCTAGGGCTAAAGGCCTGCAGTAAGGGTGGCTTGCCTATATCTTATGCAGTGTAGGGGTGGCCTTGCATACAGGGCTGTGTTAATTCTGCAAGAGAGGTTGAATGCACACCAAATGTAACTTTTTAACACTTTGTGATGCTCAAAGGTTTTACATTGCAGCGTGCAACCCCGGTGCGCGCTCCATCCGTTTTGCGCGTAACATACAATGAAATATATGTTAGACCCACATCTGGTCACAACCCAGGATGCAAAGCCATGAAATGAGATAAACTCACGAATCACTAAGTTCCAACAATATTTTTTCATTGATAATCCATTTTATTTCATCAAATTTAATCCATAATCAGAGTGTATTCATAATTCTATTTTCAACCACAAGCTCAACATATGCCTATCTAAGCTTTTCTTCAAAACACATGGGGATTCACCATTCCTCGTAGTGCAACGTTGAATAATATAACCCAATGCACTTCGGGCAATAACTGCCCTTCCTCAGGGGTAACTACAATAGAACAAAACATATGCTAATCACCAGTCCTCATCCCACACTCATCCGTACAGTGAGCTCGATCGCTCAACTTCTGCAGGCGGAAGGGGGGACTCGCTCTTTGCGATGTCTCATCTGCGCTTGTGCTGACTCTATCCTTCGTGCCCCCCCATTCTGCCCCCCAAGGAGCAACAGTCATCTCCTTGGAAAGTTATAGACAAAAGGTGTAGCTATAACTCACATAAGTTGAGTGATCAAGCTCACTGATGAAAAGGGGTAAGTGACTCACTTACTCACTGCAAGCGACCTAATAGGTAGCCAGCTTCGCCTTGGTGCTGAAGAAGGCCCACAGACCCGTCAGGGCAACCAAGGGCTGAAACATGTCGACCTACCACGACCAGGTGCGGTGGATCATTAACATTTCCACCAAAGCATCACCCACCCTTTTAATCTTGCTCCTTCCTTGGTAAATAAAAAACTGAACAAAGGAATGGAGGTAATTTTAACCTCGCTCACAATTTTTCGGACACTTTTTCACTCTCTAATCACAACTGTCTAAAAACCAGACAGTCTCCCTCAAGGTGGAGGAATGTGGATCACTTTGAGAACTGACCACTCAAGTGATACAAGACCCAATGATGATGCTATTCACCTAACCTACAGAGCGGAGAATCAACATATACCTCCGACCCAGGTAGCCCAGAACTACCTGCTGTGACTGAACCCTGGGATTTCCAAAACTCTGACTCCCCTGGAGTAGAACTTCCCCTGAACTCTGGGTGACCGTTGTCCACCAAAGCTCCATGGCAGAGTATTGCTTCCATCGACCGTGACGGTAAATGTGTTGGCGGTACTCCGCCATCTAACCCTATGCTTTCTTCCCCTTGACCCCAATGGTCTCTGCCTGACGGTATTGACCGCTGGTGCTTAAAATCTGTAAGCATTTGTGTCTTGTACTGCATTTGGTTAACAATCAACATACAAAGCACTTGCTAACTGTTGAACAAAGTTCTTGGTTTCTAAAAATATATATAAAGATACGAGTTTATTTTCCTATTTGGTCTCAGATTTATTCTTGAGTGCGTGTCTCATTTATTGCCTCTGTGTGAGACAGCAAATGCTTAGCACTGCCCTCTAATAAGCTTATCTGCTCGCACACACTACCACAAAAAGTGCATTCGAATGATCTGATTTTACCTCTGCACACCTTTTGGGGATCCACTGGACTCTGCACAGTGTACTTCATTTTAGTGCACTATATAGAGAGCCAGTCTCCTACAAGGTATCAACATTGCTTTCCTAGCTGAAGAAGATATCATTGATGTTTCGATGTATCTGGCCAAAAACTGCAGCTGCCAACCAGCATGGGCAGGCTTGGTGCCCCCTCCTATGACCCTACTTTCTGGCACTATAACTGTAATAGCTGTCTCGGCTGGTGTGGCTCAGCGAGACATAACAGGGGACACACATCCTCACAACAACCACTATTAGGGGCTTTCTGTTCCTTCAGCACACACCCTCGGCACTGTGGTCCCTCCAAAATGAGGGTAACTCACCAATGTATGGCCAGGGTACACCACCTCACACGGCAAGTTACACCATATGCCCCAGTGCTCCAACTACAAGGTCTTCCGCTTGCAGGATTATCGCTGATTTGTTGACAACTGATCCTTCTTACTTGCTTTGTACCATTACTGTATTATAATGCTCTCGCAGAACACGCCATGATGTACCCATACATGTGCACCCCAATGTGCTCCTTGGAAATAATTTCAATAAAAACTGCTTAAAAAATGTTTTTAATTGGGGGGCGTGGCCAGCAGCATGGCTACCTAGCTGCATTTGCCGGGGCTCCGATCGCCCGACATATATCCTGTCTAAAATCCTGTCTTCCTGCCACGAATGACAAGCTAATCCCCAAGCCGAGCGTGTCTTAAGCCTCAGCCCTGCAGAAGAAGCTGCCTTCATAGCTGATGAGACGCAACCTGGTGTAGAAACAAGATTAAAACGAAGACGGGTCTCGGCCGCCAAGATGGCCGACTGGACCCGATAACTGCGTAGCACTGACCTGAGGCGACTTCACAGCAACGACAGGAGGGCTGCCCGTATGCCACGAGGGGATCGCTGCCGTACCCCCTCGGCCTGCTGTGATGAGAGGTGCCCCGTCACGGTCCTAACGAGCTGTGCGCCGTGGATGGGCCCGTTTGAGTGCAGCAGTTGTTCCTGTGCTCAGCTGCATGGCTGGGCCACATTGGGAGACGGGCTGCGGACGCGCTTGGGGGCAGAGCGCAGCCACTAGCTAGACTGACTGGAGAGGACACAGCACTGCAGCGGGGGCCTGAGAGCCAGAGAGTGAGTGGCACTAGAAGCTGTAGACACATGAAGGCGGCGTGGCAGTAACCCGCATCATTCGACTCATCCAGTCCATAGACACGGGGACAAACCATGGGGCTGGCAGACTGAAGGGGATTGCCCAATGACACATTGGGGGGTAGAAACCCCTGTGGTGACAAACCGAGGTAGAAGCCACGCAGTGACACGTTAGGTCTGTTTCGTCGTTGCTCCCGGACCGGCCGCCTGTAGACTCCCTAAAGTGAGTGGGCCAGTCACAAGCATACAAAACTGGTTTCTTTCTCCTCAACTGGAAGACTACTCTGGGGCCTCACCACGCCAGACGACAACAAGGGTGGAGATACCGCTGGATCATGAACGGGACTGGGCTTCCAGTGCTGACTAGTCCTGCGAGGTAACACGGGGCCGGAACACCTGAAGGGAAATGCAGAAGTGGCCCATTGAAGGCATCACTGGGGATTGAGGAAACTGGTACGCACTGGAGAGGGGTCCCTGCTGAAAAAGGAGTAACACTAGGAGGTACCACTGAATGCTGAACTAGCCGCCAGACAGACATCTTTGCAACATAGTAAGGAAAGAGGACATATGCTAGCAGCCCTTCAATTACCGCCGCGCGCGTGGGGGGAGCGACGAGCCTTCCTCTTATACACTGCTTACTATAACAGTCTCCCTGAAACGAGATTGTGATCTTCCCACTAGTACCTTCAGCCTCTGGACGTGCAGACGGCAGTAAGCAACTGTTGCGCCTGTCAACGGCCAAAGATAAAGAACCCAAGACGCAAAAACAAGGAGATATGGACAAGTACACTAAGGTGCTTCCTGCGCACACAGAATCAGAGGGGGAGAATGCAAGTGCACCAGATAATGCAGCCATCCTCCAGGCAATTCATGCCTCGAGAGAAGCCATTGAAGGTAGAATGGCCGAGATACGAATGGAGGTGTACCTTCTTCGACAAGACGTACGCAACATCGCGGACCGCGTCACTCAAACAGAGGCTCACATATCAGAGGTGGAGGACACGACACATAAATCCCAAGGAGACATCAAGGAGCTCCAAGTCAACATGAGAGAGGTGATGTGGAAGGTCGACGATGCGGAGAACAGGGCTCGGAGAAATAATCTCCGCTTTATTGGGATACCAGAAGGACAGGAGAGCACTGATCCAGTTGCCTTTCTGATGACATGGCTGAGAGAAGCCCTTCCAGGCGCCAAGTTTTCCACTTGTTTTCTCATTCAACGAGTGCATAGGATGCCGGCAATGAGACCCCCACCTAGGGCCCCTCCACTCCCCCTAATCGTGCGATTCCTGAACTATCAAGATCGAGACATAATCTTAAGAGAATCACGGAAAATGGGAGAACTCAAATTGGCCAACACTAGAGTCATGATTTTCCCCGACTACTCTATAGAGGTGCAGAAGATGCGGAGGTCTTTCGATTCCGTAAAAGTCAAACTCCGGGCCCTGGCATCCAATATATGCTTCTCTTCCCGGCCAAGCTCAAGGTCATCTTCCAAGATTCAACTTAGTTTTTTCAAACACCTGAAGATGCCTGGGCGTGGATTGAAGAACGCCCGAGGCCTAGACCGGAGATAGGTAGCAACACGATGAGTCCTGGGGACTCGCTGTCATGCTTGGGAGCCTAGACCACAGAGAACAAGAATGAAGAGGTGACTCATTGCGAGAAATCCGAAGCACCCAGGTACTACGCAGCCTGGGACCCCATACCGGAGGAGAGGGGGACCCTTGGATGGGGAGGCGGGGGGCTCGGGCCACCAACAGAGACTCGACCCAAGGGGATAGTACCCATGCTGATCACTCCGATCAAGAGTCCCTGGAGGAAACCTATGGCGACCACCCCCTTCTTAAGGCCATCCACAATGTGGAAGGATCTGGGGTGACAGCACCGGAAATGGCTACCGAACGTCAACTGCAACTAAATAAAAGTGGCGAAGAAATGTGAACTATGGGCGTGAGGGAAGAGCATGCCGGCAGTACAGCGACTGCAAGGAGGCCCCCCTCCTAGACTTGTTCACACCCGGGAGAGACTGTGTGAACCACTCTCCTGGATTAGGATAATATCCTTTGTTGTTTTGGTTATTTTTTGGGGATAAGGGGATGGTGAAGGGAGGGTTCGACAGACGCCTCAGTGGACACATACGCTTGTTGTCATGTTGACAGTTGAAGGGTTAGACGTAGGGTGCGAGAGGATGTGGGGTGGGGGGTTCAAGGAAGGGGAGGGAGGGGAGTTTGGAGTTTTTCGATTTAAAGGGTTTTTGTTATTAGCAACAGCAGGATGTCTTAGAATACAGAGTCAGAAGCAACAGGATAGGGGTTGGCAGGTTAGGGAACACTCCTCACACGAACCACATAAACCACAAACGTAATGCACGACGCACCATATACCGTGCTGACGTGGAATGTCAACGTATTGGGTAGTAAGATTAAGAGGGGCCTAGTGAATAGATACATCAAACGGACCAAGCCTGACGTGGTCCTCCTACAAGAAACTCATCTCCGAGGCACCCGGTGTGCATTTATTGGGAGAGGGTCCTACGTTACACTGGCACACGCTGGATTTTCCCCTGGAGCCCGTGGAGTGGCCGTTCTCATTAAAAAAAAAACAACCCTTCCAAGTAGTTAAGACCTGGGTTGACCCTGGGGGCACATACTCAGTGGTTCAGGGTACGTGGGGATGGAGGGAGATTACCCTGGTCAGTGTCTATGCCCCGCTGCGACTGCAGCCCCAGACGTTACAGGCAGTAGCTAGGATACTGTTGGACTCAGACTCCTCAACTCACATAATAGGGGGCGACTTCAATGATGTGATGAACCCACGCTTAGATAGATCTCATGCAGCGACTGGCACTCAGGCGCCTACCCCACTGGTGGAATTTGTGAGATCGTTAGGACTGACCGACCTTTGGCGCCGACACCACCCACTTGACCGTAGCTACTCTTATTTTTCAGGGGCACATAAGACCTTTTCCCGAAGTGACTGCCTTTTTGCTCCGGCAGGGGAGATTCAAGCCATTGAGGAAGCAGAATATCTAGCAAGAGGATCACTCACCATTGAAGTTAAGGGTATGGGGTAGGGAACATAGACCAAAATCGGACTGGAGGCTGAATGCCTGGGAGCTACGTGACAAAATAGTAACAGATACCATCGCCATTGATACCAAATAATTTTTTCAAGATAACAAAGGTTTCGTACCCTCGGAGGCCACCCTTTGGGAGGCATACAAGGCAGTCCTCAGGGGAAGGCTACAGGACGTAATTGCACGAAAGCATAGAGAGGAAACGTTACAAATACGAGACTTGGAAGGCAAATTGCAAGAATTAGAAAAGAAACTATCTCCAGACAATGAGGCAGCGATGCTTAGGCAATTAGAGGTCACGCGGAGGGAACTCCGGGCCTTAGTAGAGGGAGAAGCCCGCACCCAAATTCAGACCACACAGCTCCGACTATACGAGTTGGGGGACAGAGCAGGAAAGCTACTAGCCTGGTTAAGCCGCAAGGAAGGGGAAGCGAATTGGATAAATCAAATAGAAGTGGTGGGGACACAACATACAATGGCACCCGCAATCGCGGCAGCATCCGCGCATTACTACACTAATCTATACGCGGCCCGACTGACGACAGAAGAGAATAGCATAGATGACTATCTTAAAGCAATTGATATGCCCATCTTGCAAAGTGAGGACACGGCGGCCTTAGAAGCTGAGATCACTTTAGAAGAAGTCTATGCTGCCATTGCCAAACAGAAGTCAGGGAAAACTCCAGGGCCAAACGGACTGCCAGGGGAATTCTTCAAACAAAACAATAACATACTAGCTCCACGTCTATTAAACATGTTTTTAGCGGCAAAGGATGAGGGAGCGCTCCCCCCGGACCTCTGCCAGGCCACAGTGGTGGTCATACCAAAACCGGGCAAGCCCCCAGAAAATTGCAGCTCCTATCGCCCAATTTTGCTCCTTAATGTCGAAATCAAGGTACTGGCCTCCATACTGGCCACACGATTATTGACGGTCATCACATCACTGGTTCACAAAGACCAGTCGGGCTTCATGCCCAAGCGAGCTACAAGCCTCAACCTCCGTAGGCTGGCAAACTGGCTAGACACGGCCAAAGGGAGTGAGGTCCCCCATCTGCTTCTATCACTTGACGCCAAAAAGGCATTTGATACGGTACATTGGCCTTTTATGAGACTGGTCCTTGTAAAATTGGGCTTTGGGCACAACTTCCGGACGTGGGTCGATATTTTATACACAAATCCCAGGGCTAGAGTAAGAGTAAATGGCGTTAAATCAGCCGAGTTTCCCATCCAGCAGGGGACCAGGCAGGGCTGCCCACTGTCCCCCTTGCTCTTTGCGCTTGTTCTAGAACCTCTAGCATGCCTGATCAGAACACACCCAGACTTAACAGGGTTCCAGGACTCCAAGGGACGGCTGTTGGATGAACGAATCTCGCTCTACGCAGACGACATCCTATTGTATATAACTAGCCCTGATAAGACACTCCCGATCATTTTCCACGTAGTCGAAGAATATGGCAAACAGGCGGGGTACAAGATTAACTGGGGGAAGTCAACCATATACCCTATAGGGGGCCGCATTGACATGTGGTCCGTACCTGTGCGTCTCCCCATCGCTGAAGAGGGCTTTAAATATCTAGGACTCTTAATTTCAGAAAACGTGACAGACTGCCTCACCCATAACATTCAGCGCGTTCTAGCGGACTTCCAGGACCACATGGCTAGGTGGCGGCATCTCCCCCTGACATTACTTGGAAGAGTTGCTATGTTTAAAATGATCACACTACCCAAGTTATTATATATTTTCCAAAATACGTATTGTAAAATACCGGAGGCAATCTTCAGGGAGATAAATAATGAATTGCGGACTTTGCTATGGGACGGAGGCCACCCCCGAGTGGCGCTACAAACGCTGGTACGCAGCCAGTATAATGGGGGAATCGCGCTACCGGATGTCCAGGCATACTATGGAGCGGTCCCGGCAGCAGTGGGTAGGTCCCTGGACATATTGCGTACTACGCAAACTATATGGGGAAGTTCCTCATTTCTTGACCTGCCGGGGATTGATGAAGCAGTAGTATATCCCAAATAGGGTAGAACCAGTACTACCAGTCATTAGACAGAGTAAGTCATGGTGGCATAAACCTCTATCATTAGTTCATTATTGTTTTTTCGGTCCACCTTAGTGTAGATAGTTTTTTAACTTTAGGTCCTGACGAATCGCCTCTAGACTTGTAGAATAGGCGAGAAACATGTTGACCAACCACACGGAAGAGCGCCACACCTGAGACATTAACTTAGCAATGCGCCTTTCCTTTTTATTTTAATCAGGGTAGGAGATCCCACAATTAAAATTATTTTTGCTGGTACTCCCAACCCTGTTTTAATTCACATAAACATCACACACCACTCATTCATCTACACTCACTAAGCCCCTCACCCCCACGGCACCAAACGGCTATTTGGAAAAAGATCTCCGCCAAAGTGCCTCTCATTGGGAGCCCGTCAGGCATTGCAGCGCCGGCCAGACGAGGAGCAGCCCGATGATGAAGCATGACACCCAACTGGGTGTGTGAGGGCATTATATTCCAAAGAAATGGATTCCCATCTCTTTGACTCTGTAGCCTACTGTCTTTTGTATATTGCTACACTCTAGATTATTTAGGAACAGCACAACTCTAATTTTCATACTATGGAGCGGCACACCTTGTAGTCATCAATGAATGGGGGCACGCCCACCAGGACCATCCCACATACGCCCTGGAGAGACTCCAATTTCAAAAACAGTCTCACCTCCATTAAATATACGGGGCCACGGGGCGAGAAGCCTGCTGCCAGCAACGCAGAGGGTGATTGAGGCATGGAGGGAAGCCGGGCGTGTGATGAAATGGGAAAAAAGACTAACTTGGTCCACACCCTTGTGGGAGGGTAAACGGCTGCTGAACTTGCAAAATTACAGGGGTTTAAAGGATGGGACACTATTCGGATCACTACCCTGGGGGATATAACACGACAGGGTGCCCTGTTAACATTCGCAGATCTACAAACGGAATATAGCTTGACGGATAAGCAGTATTATAAATATATTCAACTCCGACATGCTTGGCAGGCGCAAAAACCTGACATTGCAGATCTCCCGGAATATGCCCCATTTGAAGGCCGGTTACTACAGGAAGAGATACCAGAGAAAGCAGTCTCCTAGACATATAAAATCCTAATAAACAATATGCCCGATAATCTATTAACACTTCGAGGCAAGTGGGAGGACCTTGTAGGCACATTGGAGGACATAGACTGGGAGACGGCCCTAATTCACCCTAGAGAGGTGGCGATTAAGCTCAGGCTACGACTGGTACAGTTTAAAATCTTACACAGGGTATATCACGACAGGGCAAAATTACATGCGATGGGTAGAGCGGAGACGCCGGATTGTCTGCGGTGCAGAATGGAGCGCGGATCCTTCGTCCACACTTTATGGGAGTGCCAACAAATACATAGCTACTGGACACGGATAGTGCAAGAACTAAATAACATACTGCATGCACAAATCCCGATGGACCCTAAGGGGCAGATTTACAAGCCCCTTGCGCCACTTTTGCGTCACTTTTTCCATGTTAAAAGTGACGCAAAAGTGGCGCAAGGGGCTTGTAAATCTGCCCCTAAGTATGTTCTATTAGGCATCCACACGGATGTTGATATTCCTAGATACCAACTTCTGCTTAGTAACTTAGGCCTTATAGTGGCAAAACGTGATATTGCTAGATACTGGGGGAGACCAGAACTTCCCACCATGAAAGAGTGACGGACTGGCATGGACATGTACATGGGTGCCGAAAAGAGTATATAAAGCGAGGGGATGCCCGAGAAAGTTTCTGAAAGTTTGGCAGCGATGGCTGAGCTACTACAATCTAGAGATGGAGGAGGAGGAGATAGATGTATCAGAAAGCACATAAAATGGCGCATAGGCGAAGGGCCCGTTACTCTAGGCTCACACCTGGCTGACGAACTTGAGAGATATCTAACACAAGGGGTAGGAGGTACCATAGGGGCCATGAAGAAAAAACATAATGCCGTAAACTCTGTATCCTTACTAGTTGTAAATTTTACCACTTGTAATCAATGGACACTAATTGAGATGTACCTGCTGAGTTGTTTGTTGTTCTATCAAAAAATAATAAAAATATATTAAAAAAAAAAGTTTTTAATTAAAAAAAATGCACTTTAACTCTCTCACCCATTTCAACACCTTAGACCCTAATCTATTTCGACCCCAAAAGTCTTAACCTTATTCTTGCACTAGCATTAACAGTAATCCCAATAATAGATCTAGCCCTTAACCCAACACTCATCCCATTCTGACAGAAACCTTTAACTTTTTTAGTATCCTGCCCCATTATTATGTTACATAATTTTTTTAAGTTATTTATATAAAGGGCCTATAAATAACATTTGTCATAACTCTATTTCTTTGTTACAATAGTTTCTTCATAATGGCATTATTTCATATTACTAGATTTACAGTGACCTAATCCCATTTGTTGTATGCTTCACCTGTGAGATCTTTTATCTTCCAAATAGTCTAGAAGAAGCCACCGTGCATATTCCTTCAGTGAAATCCGAGACAGCATCAAAAACACACACTCTCTATACAAGTAGATGCAGCACATAAAGCAGATAAATTCTGTGCAGATTTCAGAGGTTCTGTGTGAAACTAGGTGATGAACCATATTAAGAACTCTCTCCGAGGTACTTCATGATCACTGCTGATTAATTCTCTTATTTTATGGGTCCATATCTAGTCTACTGTTTGAATGTTACTGCAAAAAATAATCAATTGAAAGAAATGTGAATGTGAGCATTACATACTTTGGGTTAGACTCTGACCTAAGAGTCTACAGTATCAAGTCATTTACCATGAATTGTGTTGCACACTGCTTTTTACACTTGTGCATAAATGTTCAGGACATATTTCTGGATGCATAGATTTAGGGGCACATGCATCAAAGGTTTTTGCGATCGCAAACGGTGCGAATCGCAAAAATCGGCCGTTTGCGATCGCAAATTGGCCTTTGGAGATGCATGAAAGTGTTTCCTATGCGAATTTAAGAATTCGCAATTAATTGCGAATTCCTAAATTGCGATTGCATTAAGGAATCGCAATTTGCGATTCCTTAAATGCAATGCTAGAAGCACTTTCAAATAGCGATTTCGCTATTTGGGACCGCAAATTACAGACAAATCAAACTTGTCTGTAATTTGCAATACCTTCGAAAAATGCTCTAAAATGCATTTTTAAAGTTTTAGGTTACACACACACATGCCCTTGGGGCATGTGTGTGCGCAACATGGGTGCACATCACAATTTCAGGGGTGCAACAGGGTGTCATTTTGACACCCTGGCACTCTTGAAATTGCATTCTCAATTTGCGATTCTCTAATTGCGAATCGCTAATTGAGAATGTCTTCCCATTCATTCCTATGGGCCTCTAGGCCCATAGGAATTAATGGGGAGGTATTCTTAATTGCGACTCGCAATTAGCTGAGTCGCAATTAAGGAATGTTTAGGAATCGCTATTTTTATAGCGATTCCTACATGCATAGGCTTTTGCGATTCCTTAATTGCGATTCCTTAATAATCGCAATTAAGGAATCGCAAAAGCCTACCTTGATGCATGTGCCCCTTAGTCTACTGACATGAGGTATATAATGAAATCTGCCGTAACAGATGTAATGTAAGATAATTTATGAAAATGAATTCAAACTTACATTAAATTGGCTTGATGATTTAAATTATTTTGACAGCTATATGCACCTGTACCAAGAGAACAACATTATGCATCAAGCAGATATCATTTCTTGTTTATTTTTATATCAGTGAAGAGGAGTTGATGGCAGTCTTTATAACAGTGCTTCTCAAACGCTTTAGAACCATGACCCACTTTTTAGTGCAACAATCTTTCGCAACCCACCTACCTTTAATGGACATGAGGCGGGCAATTTTTTTATGTAACTAAAGCATCATGTGGTAGCGCACTGTTATTTACAGAAAGCACATTTTCCATTGAAATGGACACTAAATTTGCACAGAGATACAGGTTTACTCAATCAATCACTCAATAAAACTATTTTGCATCGTTTCCACCGCATAAAAAGCATCTACATACATTAATACATACAATTAAAATAAAAACAACCATATAGTGTTAAAATGATTTTTTTAAAATGGTTCAATGTTAGTAATACAAATTCATTAGGTAAAAAACAAAATTATTAATACAGATATTTAAGTGGATGATTTATCCTTTTTCTTTTGTTCCCCTAGGGTATTCGAGTATCACAACCAAAATGATGTTACAATCCATTCAAGGGAATTCTCTTATTTTATTCCCTTGATTGCTCTAAAGTTCATAATTGGGAGAGACAAAGAAATTAAAACAATTATCCAGAAAATCAGCTTCAAATTCACATCTTAACTCTGATATAATCGCCTACATTTCAGGGCAGCCCATAAAAAGGTTGCCAATACATGGCAAACCAGTGGGTCATTAAGTTGTTGCAAAAACATAACGCTGGGAGGCACTGAGTAAAGTTGTATTTACGCAGAAAGGGGACTATGGAACTTCTCCTTTGAGGACCATAAAAAGTGCAAACAAATAATATATGCAACTCTGTCTGGATGGGAAATTCATCACAGGGACATAAGGACAAATCCTTTACCGAATATGCATTTGAGGGAACCCCAAAATGGGTGGAATATAAATTAAATGAAACCTTGTCAGTATGAACTGATCTTGGGGATTCTTTACAAAAGCCAGAAAGGACTACACAAGGCACTCAATTGAGGGCGACCTGTGATATAAACCCACAGTGCTTTTATTTCTGTTTACCTGTCACCTGTCAGCAGCTGCCTTTGCCAAGAAGATCTCCTTCAGCTTTGCCTTTGGAAAACAGTACACAAAGAAGGGGTACCAAAAAGGTCTCGTAGACCCAAGTCTGCTAAAGTAGATGTAACATAATTCAACTAGGGGACCTTATTTGCCAAATCCAGTTTTAAGGAGTCTTTCAAGACTACCCGGTTACAGTATCACTTTCCCATATTGAATGCCATGATACAATTGGTGCTAATAAGATAAAATCTCCAATATATGGGAGACCTAGCTCACTGTGACTTGTATAGTTTGCACAACTATGGGGCAGGGAGAGCAATCTTTTGCAGAAAGCATCCTCCACACGTTGCAGGGTTTCAATGTCCACCATTCCCCATACTGCTGCCCCATATGTGGTATTAGCTCTTGCTTCAGCTTCAAAAATTCTTAAAACTTCGGAAATAGGTTTAGACCCCAATGTCTTTATAAAACAGAGTATAGCAGCTATGCTTCTTTCTAGTACAAGCGCACTTTTTAAAACCATGTTCTTCCATGTAATCTTCCCAGCAAATAGGATCCCCAGATATGAAAATTTTTCCACCACCTGTATCCTTCGGTGATCTATGTGTAAAACTGGGAGTTTAGTTGGGTACTTCTCTGCAATAAGAACATACGATTTAGTTTTATTAACAGTGAGGTCAAGTCTGTCCATAAACCTGGTATAATCCTCTATGAGCCTTTGCAGCACTTCAGCCATCCTAGCTAAGAGCACTGCATCATCTACATAAAGGAGAATTGGGGTAGGGGACGCCTCAGTATTTGATACATCCCTAACACTTTACACCAGGACAGCTTCCACCTTATTCCTGCAGAGTGTGAACAGGGAAGAGTGAGGATCACCCCTGTCTCACACCCCTTTCAATATCAAAACACAGAATTTGCACAGACATACAGTTTTACTCATAAAACCATATTACACACAAATTATAATGCGTGGAAATCAGGTGTCAGTGAATATTTATTATCTGTACATCATCAAGTAAAGTATTCAGATATGTATGGATCCTTTTAAATTCTCTGATTCCAACACACTTCAGAATTACAAAACAATGTGCTTCATTTTTGTTTTACTAACTGCTGAATGTGTACAGTATACTTACCAGTATTTACATTTGGTTGTATGCTATGAAAATATGACAACCTACATACATGCTTGCCATTCACTCTCCCTGTACCCCAGCAAGATTGTTACATAATTCTCTTTACTTTTCTCTCTCTCGCTACAAAATTAGAGGAGTCCCTAAACACCAGTACTCATGTTAAACAAGCATTTGCAATGCAATAGGACTCGCATTTACGCAAGACCTATTGCATTGCAAATGGGAGTGCGGGCGGGGGGCTGGGGGCAGGGGGGTGAGAAGACACGGACAGCGGGAGTGCAGGGGGGGCGAGAAGGCACAGACAACGGGAGTGCAGGGGAGGGGGAAGAAGGCACGGGCAACGGGAGTGGGGGCTGGAGGGGGCGAGAAGGCATGACAAAGGGAGTGCGGGCGGGGGGAGGGGGAGAAGGCAAGGACAACGGGAGTGCGGGCAGGGGAGGGGGAAACATCTACCACACTAGCCAGTCTGACCAACAGCGATTGATCACTGTGGCTTTATCTATAACTATGGCTATTTAAATATCTGGATGTAATGTGATGTATTTGGCTCTTGTATGAGCCCCTTCCTGAGAAATAACTAAGTTTGTGAATTGTACACTGTTCTATTCACTACCTTATCCTCACTTCATCCACTACACCCTCACCCATCCCTCCTGGGGCACTGCTTTGAATAATGTGTTAACATATGTTATAAAATACAGGTTGCTCAGTGTGATTAAATAACACTGTTCATTAAGAATACTACGATTCTGTGTATAACTGTGTATGATTTTCTTGGTTCTTTTAAACACAGTAATTCGTACACTGGGACCATTCTCCGTATAAATGGTAATATAAGCAACACATAGTGATAACATGTAGTGGCATTCAGGACTGGGTGTTTGCCTAGGTATGCTGGGTATGCACCTTGTATACTGTAAAACAAAGGAGAACACAGAGCTACCGATACAGCATTCTCTCTCAGACTCCAGGCTCCAGCGAGGCCTCCTTATCCCCCTTGATTTTTGGTCTGGCCATATTTCCCTTGCTTTTTCTAATCCTCTTCAACTCGTCCCTTTCTTCTTTTGCCGTCTTCTCCTCCAGTAGGCTCCTGTGGGTAAAGCTGTCCCAACGTGGGAACAGGTGGTACACTTCAGCCCAGGCAGCCCCTCTGGAGGGCAGTCAATTCCACTTTTTATTGAGTCTCATTGTTTTCAGTAGTATATATTTTTATGTAAAATATATATTTTTTTTAATAACTTACCAGCTGAGGACTGAACAATAGAGTGCGTAGGAATGGATGGCAGGAAACAAATTATCAGTCACTTAAACTAACATATGGGCCTTTAACATTGAATGTTAGCACCTTCATATGAAAGCCAAACCCGATCCACATCAGTAGGTTGGCTCATCAGCCGCTTACTGATTCCAGAGATTTACAAGGAGCAAATAACCAAAATATTTCCAAAATATTTCCATCAAGGTGTCTGCTTTTGATGTGCAAAAGACCACGTTCTTTTGGTAATGCATACCTTTTTCACGTCAGGCATAGCAAGCTGTAAGACTAAAGAAGTGATTTTATCACAAATGCTCTTTTGGAGTGCATCTTTAACTCATCAAGCACAACTTATTGAACTGGTTTCAGGAACTGCATGTTGCTAGTTATTAGGAATGACAGTAATTGAACTTTGTTTTATCTGCACTGCGTTACTTTTAAAGCTGCATTTATACTGGGAAAATAATACTGTAAGTACCATAATACAAACAAATAAAAGGATGAATTATTCACTTGTGACATGGGGCAACATGAGCCCTGTGTTCATCGAATTGTGGCAAGTTTCCTATTTTTAGGCTTTATGAATGCCCTGTACAGTAATCATTCACTCAAGCCTTTGGAGATGGTTTACTATGAGCTATTGTAGCTATGGGAGTGTCAATGATGGAGTTTAGAGAGTTTGCTGTGCTGATGTGACATTGGTTGTTTTCATAGGTCCTGCAGATTAAGAAATAGCATGTCCCACAGTGGTCAGTTATTGAATTAATTTGTTTTACTTGTTTGTTATCTGCATACCTGGTACATTAGAGTGCTTGCTTTGAGGCAGGTTCACTGCAAAATCTGTTGCAAATATAATAAATCAGAAACATAAAAGCAAGGCAAATTATTAAAGGTGTAAAGAAGAACTGGATGCTTTTCCATATATCCGTGTGTACAGCTTCAAAGTGACAAGTAACAATACATATTTAGCAAGTTTGGTTTGTGACCCCCCCTCAAGAATTGTGTTTAGGAAATTACTGTCTTCCGTTTTCCCTAATACATTTGACCAAACATTCCAACAGTCCAAAAAGCTGTTGCCTAAAAACAGAAGTTGTAACACATGGCACCGGACCACTTAAGGCTTGATTACAAGTCAGGTGGAACGAAATTAGCACACACTTTAATGAGTTTATTTTGCTGCTCCTCATTAGTACTAATTCGGTTTTTCCGCATCTAGCTTTAATGGGTGTGGAAGAACCATACCTGATATTTTCGGCCCGAAAATTGCATGAGACTTTGGCAGCTGCAGCAGCTAACTCTCATGTCACTTACTTTTCCTAAACAAGGGAAGGACACAATGCATCTCTCTGCTTCCACTTCTCTCCCTTAGCCTCCTCTGCCACTCCCTCACCCCATGCACCGGCCACTCATATATTTAAAGCCTGCTTACAGCAGGTGGCAAAATGTATGAGCAAAGTCCCCATGAAATGTGGTTTTATGGCCCGAAACAATCAGCCCCACGTGGTAATTTTCCATTTCATGGCTTAAACTCGTAATTGTACAATACTGGGGAGATTTTATTGCAATGTAAAGGAAAATTTGCATGCTAATTTAACGTACTGTTAATCCGACCCAGGAAAGTGTAACTCGTAGTTAGGGCCTAAGTGGCAAGGCAGGTGCACATGTATGTGTAAATGTGTCTGAATATTTCAGGTGCATGTATGCCTAATTGCCTTTCTGCATGGGTACTGTGTCTATGATCTGTGTGCATTAATGCCTGTTTGTGCATTGGACTGTGAGTATGCAAAGCCTCTGTCACTATTACTCTGTTTACAGGTATGCATGTGCGCCTGTATCATCGTGCATGCACTACAAAAATCCCAAAATATTATCTTTGTCAATACTTGTCAATTGTTGGTAGCTCTATGGTTAGGAAATACTGCAAATACCATCAGTTGTTAGTATCTCATCCAAACTTATTCTTATAGTTCTGAATTTATACTAGCTTAACAAAGCTTTTAGCTTAAATAAAATGGTATAGCTATAAACTGGAAAGGCCTAGATGCCAAGTGGCCCCATGTCAGCAGGGCCATACTGGGATCCTAAGCTTGCCCTGGCAAAGTTTGTCAGATCAGCCCCCAAACGGTGCATAGCAAGCAAGCGCAGCGAGTGAGCCTCACCACTTCAAGGGGGATTGGGGGTTCTCCCCCCCAAGAAAATGTGGAAAAATGGCAAAAAAGGTGCATTCTACAACACATTTCACATTACATAGTGAATTGCATTCGTTTTTAAAGCATGACCTTACAGTGTACCAGGATATGGCATTCTTTATTGGGGTGCTTCAATGATTCCCTCACTATCACCCTTCAACAGTGCCTCTCATCTCTCCATAGCCCCTCTCTCACTTGTATTTCATTTGTTTTACCGTGCCTGTCATACCAGCATAGGGTGTCAGAGCCTTTTACATTACACACACATACAATGAATCATGCGTGTGTAAACAATGTATAAAAGAGGTTACATAAGACAAAGGGAACTGCAAGGTTTAGCCACATGTTATCCATACTGGTAGGCATTTTTTAAGAGTGCTCGGTCTGGGGAAGCACAAAACCAGGATTCAGAACGTAACAAATTGGTTAGGGTTGACTTTACTAATAAGAATGCATTTCTACACAAACAAACCCTTTTTAGCAAAATTAGGGTAATGAAAGACTGGGGAAAAAACCATAACGTTCTTACTTAGATTACTATTGTAACATATGAACTGCACAGTAACAAAAGGATCTCTGTGACAAAAGCAGTAACCCACTGAGCTATGCACATAAAAATACTGTTCTGTGACCTGCATAGTACATGCTTTTTCCAGCAGGCATATAAACCCTCTGCCCTAACTTAGATGAATACAATTTCTGATCTCTCTCCAGCAGGTACATTAATCACGAGAATTATCTTGGCACTTTTATTGTTGTCTGAAAGCTGTTGGACATAACAGGAACTCTGCAGTGCTTTTAAAACTGCTGCACGGTTATAAAACCAGCCCCCAGTAACAAAAGCTGCCCCCCACCCTTCCAGTTGCCCGGGGAAGCACCCACTGCCCGGTACGGCGAGTCCGGCCTTGCATGTCAGCCTGCCCTGGCTCATTAACCAATAGTGCCACACATGCTAGCATTTTTATACTAATACTTGTAATTTTAACATTGACATTTGTCCTCATGGCAGCCATGGACAGGATGACATGCACACAACATAGAATAAATTGGGATCTCTTTTAGTAGAAACCAAAGCATTAGTTGCAGGAGGATAGTTTGCTGGTTCTTAAGATACACACAGATTGAGCAGGTAATGCTTGGGAATATATGCACATATCCCAAAGAAAGGTATAAAGCCTTCAGATATCCTCACTCTGATCTTGTGTGTAGTCATTCTTACATAGATCAGTTTCTAGGGGCACCTTAAAAGGTATATGACTCATTCTGTATTGCAGATGGTATGGGAATTCCTGCTGCATTTGAGTGCAAATAGTGGTTTGGGTAACAGTTTGCCCCTTGCCGAATGCCCTACGGACAGGCAAGTCTGAGTGAGTGCTTACAGTCACCTAACCAACACCATCAAAAGGGCCCTAATCAAGAACTTGCCAATCCTCAATACAGGGGACAAGCTGTTACCTAAACCTCTATTTGCACTCAAATGCACCAGGAATGTTGTGGATATTCTAGTACATACGAGACCCCCTCCTTCTTCCTGCAAGGTACACCAGAACACTCTATGGTCAGTCCTGTCTGCTAAAGGCCACTATCCTTGTGGATCTTGCTCTGTTTGCCCTTACACAAGCTATACCACCAGATAGACCTAGGACTTATGACTCCATGGGAACTTTTTACCCTAACCAACTGCAATACAGAAGGAGTCGTATACCTTTTAAGGAGCCCCTGCAAGCTGATCTATATGGGCATGACTACCCGCAAAATCAGAATGAGGATAGTGGAGCATCGCAGCTCAATAAGATGTAAAAAATACAACACCAAACTGACAAGACACTACCTAGATGCTGGCCATACAGAAGATGAAATCAAGTGGGTAGTCATAGACAAGTCTGACTACCACCCTACGATGGGCACCCATGAATCAGTCCTGTTCCGCAGGGAACAGCGGTGGATCTTTAGGCTCCACTGCTGCAAACAGGGCCTGAATGATGACATCCCCTGGACCAATTTGGGGCATTAAGAGATGCACCCTACACTTGTCTTACACCCCACAATAATATGGTGTACCCGCTTGGAAGATGATATCACCCGGCACATTGTTGGACCCGGAGGGCACATGACCAACCACAGACTGATATGTCCCCCTCTGAGAGAACCGGTGACACTTGTCTAGCCCCCCAGTGTCACCCACCAGATGGCCTATCCTTGCACCATTACTTCCACCCTGGAACTTTAATTTCCCAGGTCTGGGTCCTTTCTGAATAGTTCCCTTTCTTCCTGCCAGCATTCCAGATTATACTGTTGTCTCAGCTCATTCTACTTTTGGATGATCCCCAACAACGCATGAACGCCTGCCGGGTTTCTTCCCCCTTTCACACAGCCATCTGTACATGGAACTACAACTCCCATGACCCCGGGGGCTTTTGACGCTACATACGTAATCACATCAGTAGGTGCTTTCCTTTTTATATCCTGTCCAGGCGTGCTCTTCACGCTCTCGCCAGGACACCTTAATTTTATACACGGACCATAATGAGGTAAGCCCCTATCCCTCCACTCAACCTCTTGCCCAACCACGCTCCATGGTGCAATTCATGTGGGCTGCGGGTAATCCTGGCTCACTCATGAGCCCCTGTCCATTTTGGAAAGGTGCATTTCCTACCGAGCAACCGGCCTGCACATCACTGCCCCTGTTTGGCCATCCCCCACCCAGGCATGTTCTCCGTGCACAGACCTTCCGAGACAGGCCCTCCTCTCTAAGCACCACCCCTGTTAGGCCCCTTTGTGAAGGTCTTCTAAGGTGCCAGCTCTTCACGAGCCCCCTGCTTGCTGTGTTTCCCACCTTCATGTCACCGCTCTCTGTTTGGCTATCTCCACCAGGCGCATTCATTCACTCTACACGAATTTCCCGTGACAGGCCCTCTACTCTATGCACCATGTCTTTCAGGCTCCTTCTGTGAGGGTCTTCCTAGGTGCCAGCTCCTTACGAGCCCCTGTCCACTTAACCCGCCCCCACCCATCTCTTCACCTCCCAGTCACGAGATGCCAGGGAGGTTCCAGGTGGGTGCTGATGGGTGCCACCATTCACAAGTGGAAGGAAGGGTTTTTCACAATATGCCGCCTCCCTCTCTTGAGAGGGTCTGATTGTGCCATCCTCCACAAGATTACTGACTCTGGGCCTGACAATCCTTTTCATCGGTGCAGACCATATACAGGCTTGGGAGCCACTGAATCTCTGCGCTGACAATGGGTACCCCTTCGGTCATTGCCCATCTGGCACAATGGCTGTGCTCCCCACACAAAATGAATTTGTTCAGAAAAAGAATTGTCCATATATTGTTTTTCGTAACTTTCATACATTTGGTCTGTTGACCTAATTCTAACTCCAATACTTGACAGGTTACTACATTGGCTACGATGCCATGATAACTGTAATCTTTGTACGCACTGCCTTTTCCTTCTCACACTCTCTTATGGGTCTATTGACTACGGTCAGTGTTACACTATTGTGATGAGTGGTGCTGTTTTCTTTCTGGTTTTATCTCACTATTTAGCTGTGCAACAAGTGGTATCATCTTAATCCTGGAGAGTGGATTCTCTATATCACCGTATAGGTAAAATGACGTCCTGAATTATCTAAGCAAGTGACCACATTGTATTCACTAAGTCTCATGGCTAACTCTCTCTTAATATGCAGTATGACAGAACCACTTTGATAGGATTCATGCGTAATTTGTTCAATTTTTTTCACATAGACGGTGGAACCACAGCAAACATGGGTCATCGTTGTATCTGACAGGCTACTGAATTGGTGGCCAGTATATATATATATATATCCTGCTCCTCACATCAAGAGTGATCATCACAAAGTCCGTTTCCCACTCAATCCCCTGGATTTGCTGTAAAAAGTCCTTCGTGTCCCTCGTATACGAAGACAGTTGTAACACGAGGGGAAATAAGAAATAGTGTACGTATCTCGATAAATTCTCAGTTAAGCTCCCTATCGAGGAGACTATCGGTTGACCTGGCGGACTAGTGGCATCTTTGTGGATTTTAGGTAGGTGGTAGAATGTTGATCGTATTGGATATTATGTAATGATCATATCTATGCAAGTATGCTTATGATGAATTAATAGGCTGCTGGATGAACTGTATATAGTAGTAGCATGTTCCAAGATGGCGCTCAAATAATGAGTTACGATGTTTGTCCGCTTTTGCTTTTCATGAATTGATCATGTGTTAAATATCGCTATAGTTACGGTGCACGCTGACATTGACAAAGGCTAAATGCTGAAACTTGGTTTTTTCGAGGATTGAATCGCAATAAATCCGAAAGTGGGTGCTGGTCTATTTACTTCTGGGAGTGAGGAGCAGGACATTGCTGCGGCGCAAGACCAAAGCACCCGTTCGAGAGTGCGGGACCATTGGCAGCAACAAGGAGCTTGGAGTATATATATATATAGAGAAACTGCTCAAGACAGAACTCACTAAGTGGTGGGAAAAGAAGTCCCTCCAGAAGTATCGGGATGTAAATCGTGTACCGAGGGGTCTTAGAGTTCTCATTGCACCAACTTTTGAGAATCCGAACCCAGCTATGTTGAAGGAGTGGGCAGAGAACAACTTGCAGGCGTCTATGAATATGGTTAACATTCTTATCAAATATGCGGAGATAGACCGAGAAGGGATACTATCAGAAATTGATCGAGTGAATGGATTATTGAATGCCATAGGGCACAAGATGCGGTTACAAAAGGTTGTGCAGAGATAGATGTGAGGATCAAAAAACATGAAGACATCATCAAAGCGCGCAAGATCTTTAAATTTGCAAGGGATAAAAATGATTACGCCACTGGGAGAATATTTACATTCTCCAAAAAATTTGACAACTACAAACGACAGGCGATGGCAAACAATCAGAACCTATGGTATCTGCAACTACTGCGAATATTACACCCAATATGGAATCCGATGCCAGTTCATTCACTACCAATAGTGACTCTGAAGAAAGTGGACCAAGTACATCTGGAGCACAGCTAATAGGTATCATGAATTTAACTCCAGCGGAGGAACTGAATTTTCTTCGTCAGGACCGGAGGCAGACCATGCGCCCACGCAATCCTCCAACACAGCAAGGCGAGGCAGTAACCAACGTAGGAGGGAGAGGAGGCGCAAACATAGGCAGCAGTACAAGCAGAGGGAATGTGACCAAAAAATGGAGATGATAGTCCAGCCTGCCAACAATACTGTGATCAATCTCACAGAGACAGTACTAACTGTAGCTGAGTCACAACTTTGATCCTTGGGCTTGACGTACTGCCCTGAGAGTAATTTCTCTTATAACCAATCTAGAATTGATGGGGCTTATTTATGAGCCCTTGCGTCACTTTTACGCTGCTGGTGCGTCACTTTTTGTGACGCACCAGCAGTGTAAAAAATGCGCCATGGTGCGTCATATTTACAAAGTGACGCATCTAGGTAGATGCGTCACTTTGTAAACCCCTGCGCCACATTATACCTGCGCCAGGTATAATGTATGCAGGGGGGCGTTCCGACGCAAGAAAGGGTCGTAGCAGTGACGCAGTGAAATCTATAAGATTTCACTGCGCCATTTCTTTGACCCTAATGCGTCAATATCTTACGCCTGCCTCATGGCAGGCGTAAGACTGACGCAGGCCCTTTCACATGTGGCTTGCCCCATGTGAAAGGACACATTGCTGGACCCTTGACCTTGCCAGGTAGGTCGCTCCCCCACCACACAGCTCCGCCTGTGTTGTCTGCCCGCTGCTTCTGCAGGTAAGATCGCCCTCCGCTTGTGGCCCCGGTGCCCGTATTTTCTGCTTGTCTCCCCATTTTCCTTTCTGTGCCCCTCGCTGCCCCATTGTCATTGTGCCCGTGATTTTGTCTGCTTGTCTCCCCATTTTCCTTTCTGTGCCCCTCGCTGCCCCATTGTCATTGTGCCCGTGATTTTGTCTGCTTGTCTCCCCATTTTCCTTTCTGTGCCCCTCGCTGCCCCATTGTCGTTGTGCCCGTGATTTTGTCTGCCTTTCTCCCCTTTTTCCTTCTGTGCCCCACGCTGCCCCATTGTCGTTGTGCCCGTGATTTTGTCTGCCTTTCTCCCCTTTTTCCTTCTGTGCCCCTCGCTGCCCCATTGTCGTTGTGCCCGTGATTTTGTCTGCCTTTCTCCCCTTTTTCCTTCTGTGCCCCTCGCTGCCCCATTGTCGTTGTGCCCGTGATTTTGTCTGCCTTTCTCCCCTTTTTCCTTCTGTGCCCCTCGCTGCCCCATTGTCGTTGTGCCCGTGATTTTGTCTGCCTTTCTCCCCTTTTTCCTTCTGTGCCCCTCGCTGCCCCATTGTCGTTGTGCCCGTGATTTTGTCTGCCTTTCTCCCCTTTTTCCTTCTGTGCCCCTCGCTGCCCCATTGTCGTTGTGCCCGTGATTTTGTCTGCCTTTCTCCCCTTTTTCCTTCTGTGCCCCTCGCTGCCCCATTGTCGTTGTGCCCGTGATTTTGTCTGCCTTTCTCCCCTTTTTCCTTCTGTGCCCCTCGCTGCCCCATTGTCGTTGTGCCCGTGATTTTGTCTGCCTTTCTCCCCTTTTTCCTTCTGTGCCCCTCGCTGCCCCATTGTCGTTGTGCCCGTGATTTTGTCTGCCTTTCTCCCCTTTTTCCTTCTGTGCCCCTCGCTGCCCCATTGTCGTTGTGCCCGTGATTTTGTCTGCCTTTCTCCCCTTTTTCCTTCTGTGCCCCTCGCTGCCCCATTGTCGTTGTGCCCGTGATTTTGTCTGCCTTTCTCCCCTTTTTCCTTCTGTGCCCCTCGCTGCCCCATTGTCGTTGTGCCCGTGATTTTGTCTGCCTTTCCCCCCATTTCCTTTCTGTGCCCCCGCTGCCTCTCGCCATTCCCGCCGCTGCGTCCCCTGCGGCCCCGCCCCTGACTGCCCATTCGCTGCCCCTGCCTCCCGCCTCCCAGCTGCTCCTCCCTCCCACCTCCCCATAAATGGCGGCCGCTGCACGGTGAGGAGAGCGACCCTTGACCTTGCCAGGTAGGTCGCTCCCCACCACACAGCTCCGCCTGTGTTGTCTGCCCGCTGCTTCTGCAGGTAAGATCGCCCTCCGCTTGTGGCCCCGGTGCCCGTATTTTCTGCTTGTCTCCCCATTTTCCTTTCTGTGCCCCTCGCTGCCCCATTGTCATTGTGCCCGTGATTTTGTCTGCTTGTCTCCCCATTTTCCTTTCCGTGCCCCTCGCTGCCCCATTGTCATTGTGCCCGTGATTTTGTCTGCTTGTCTCCCCATTTTCCTTTCTGTGCCCCTCGCTGCCCCATTGTCGTTGTGCCCGTGATTTTGTCTGCCTTTCTCCCCTTTTTCCTTCTGTGCCCCTCGCTGCCCCATTGTCGTTGTGCCCGTGATTTTGTCTGCCTTTCTCCCCTTTTTCCTTCTGTGCCCCTCGCTGCCCCATTGTCGTTGTGCCCGTGATTTTGTCTGCCTTTCTCCCCTTTTTCCTTCTGTGCCCCTCGCTGCCCCATTGTCGTTGTGCCCGTGATTTTGTCTGCCTTTCTCCCCTTTTTCCTTCTGTGCCCCTCGCTGCCCCATTGTCGTTGTGCCCGTGATTTTGTCTGCCTTTCTCCCCTTTTTCCTTCTGTGCCCCTCGCTGCCCCATTGTCGTTGTGCCCGTGATTTTGTCTGCCTTTCTCCCCTTTTTCCTTCTGTGCCCCTCGCTGCCCCATTGTCGTTGTGCCCGTGATTTTGTCTGCCTTTCTCCCCTTTTTCCTTCTGTGCCCCTCGCTGCCCCATTGTCGTTGTGCCCGTGATTTTGTCTGCCTTTCTCCCCTTTTTCCTTCTGTGCCCCTCGCTGCCCCATTGTCGTTGTGCCAGTGATTTTGTCTGCCTTTCTCCCCTTTTTCCTTCTGTGCCCCTCGCTGCCCCATTGTCGTTGTGCCCGTGATTTTGTCTGCCTTTCTCCCCTTTTTCCTTCTGTGCCCCTCGCTGCCCCATTGTCGTTGTGCCCGTGATTTTGTCTGCCTTTCTCCCCTTTTTCCTTCTGTGCCCCTCGCTGCCCCATTGTCGTTGTGCCCGTGATTTTGTCTGCTTTTCTCCCCTTTTTCCTTCTGTGCCCCTCGCTGCCCCATTGTCGTTGTGCCCGTGATTTTGTCTGCCTTTCCCCCCATTTCCTTTCTGTGCCCCCGCTGCCTCTCGCCATTCCCGCCGCTGCGTCCCCTGCGGCCCCGCCCCCTGACTGCCCATTCGCTGCCCCTGCCTCCCGCCTCCCAGCTGCTCCTCCCTCCCACCTCCCCATAAATGGCGGGCCGCTGCGCGGTGAGGAGAGCGACCCTTGACCTTGCCAGGTAGGTCGCTCCCCCACCACACAGCTCCGCCTGTGTTGTCTGCCCGCTGCTTCTGCAGGTAAGATCGCCCTCCGCTTGTGGCCCCGGTGCCCGTATTTTCTGCTTGTCTCCCCATTTTCCTTTCTGTGCCCCTCGCTGCCCCATTGTCATTGTGCCCGTGATTTTGTCTGCTTGTCTCCCCATTTTCCTTTCTGTGCCCCTCGCTGCCCCATTGTCATTGTGCCCGTGATTTTGTCTGCTTGTCTCCCCATTTTCCTTTCTGTGCCCCTCGCTGCCCCATTGTCGTTGTGCCCGTGATTTTGTCTGCCTTTCTCCCTTTTTCCTTCTGTGCCCCTCGCTGCCCCATTGTCGTTGTGCCCGTGATTTTGTCTGCCTTTCTCCCCTTTTTCCTTCTGTGCCCCTCGCTGCCCCATTGTCGTTGTGCCCGTGATTTTGTCTGCCTTTCTCCCCTTTTTCCTTCTGTGCCCCTCGCTGCCCCATTGTCGTTGTGCCCGTGATTTTGTCTGCCTTTCTCCCCTTTTTCCTTCTGTGCCCTCGCTGCCCCATTGTCGTTGTGCCCGTGATTTTGTCTGCCTTTCTCCCCTTTTTCCTTCTGTGCCCCTCGCTGCCCCATTGTCGTTGTGCCCGTGATTTTGTCTGCCTTTCTCCCCTTTTTCCTTCTGTGCCCCTCGCTGCCCCATTGTCGTTGTGCCCGTGATTTTGTCTGCCTTTCTCCCCTTTTTCCTTCTGTGCCCCTCGCTGCCCCATTGTCGTTGTGCCCGTGATTTTGTCTGCCTTTCTCCCCTTTTTCCTTCTGTGCCCCTCGCTGCCCCATTGTCGTTGTGCCCGTGATTTTGTCTGCTTTTCTCCCCTTTTTCCTTCTGTGCCCCTCGCTGCCCCATTGTCGTTGTGCCCGTGATTTTGTCTGCCTTTCCCCCCATTTCCTTTCTGTGCCCCCGCTGCCTCTCGCCATTCCCGCCGCTGCGTCCCCTGCGGCCCCGCCCCCTGACTGCCCATTCGCTGCCCCTGCCTCCCGCCTCCCAGCTGCTCCTCCCCCCCACCTCCCCATAAATGGCGGCCGCTGCGCGGCCGCGCCGCTGGCGCGCCAAAGGCGCGCCTAAGGCAAGCCCGTCTGCGCCCGTCCGCGACTGGACCGCGCCCAGCGCCAGAACCCCTGGATCCCACCGATGCAACACCACTCGACGGACCTACGACGCCGCCACACTCACCGCACTCAATGCCGGCCGGAACCCTGCCTGCTACCGAGCCTCACCGAGACGCACCCACGGACCCTTCACCTGCCAAACCTGCCGATTCACCTGCCCCCGGACGTGCACCACCTCCGCCAAGTCGAGCACCAGCAGCAACCACCTGAAATGCATCCTGCTGAACACCCGCTCCGTCCACAGGCACGCCGTGGAACTCTGGGACCTGCTCGACGCAACAGCACCGGACATCGCCTTCCTCACCGAAACCTGGATGAACGCCTCCTCAGCGCCCGACATCGCCATAGCCATCCCGGACGGATACAAGATCACCCGGAGGGACCGCGTCAACCAGACGGGAGGAGGCATCGCCATCGTACACAAGAACACCATCCGCATCTCGACTAACTCCGACGAGACCTTCACCGCCGCCGAACACCTACACTTCCAGATACACACTGACCCCAAGACCACCCTCCGAGGCACCCTCATCTACAGACCCCCGGGACCACGCACACTATTCAGCGAAGACATCGCAGACTTCATCAGCCCGCACGCCATGCCCTCCGCCGACTACATCCTCCTAGGGGACCTCAACTTCCACCTGGAGAACAACAACGACAGAAACACCACCGCCCTGCTGGACAACCTCGCCAACCTCGGACTCAAGCAACTGGTGAACACGCCCACCCACTACGCCGGCCACACGCTTGACCCCGTCTTCTCGTCCAGCAAGCACATCTCCTTCAGCCACGCCACCGGACTCCACTGGACCGACCACAGCTGCGTCCACTTCAGCTTCAGAAAGACTGCGACCCACCACCACCCGCAACAGGCTCCCCGCCGGAGCTGGAGCAAGATCACCGCCGAGCAGCTCACCGCCTCCCTCAGCCAGAACACACCCACCAACACAACGGACCCAAACGAAGCAGCCAGCAACCTCGCCAAGTGGCTGACCGCCTGCGCCGACGACCTCGCACCACTAAAAACCCTCCCAGCAGACCCGGAAGCAAGAAAACCCCTTGGTTCACCAACGAACTCAAGGAATCCAAGAAGAACTGCCGCACTCTCGAGAAAACCTGGCGACTCGACCAGACCACAGACAACAGGACCGCCCTCAAGCACGCCACCCGCAAACACCACCAGCTGATCCGTGCCACCAAGAAGTCGGCACTCAAAGAACGACTGGACAACAACGCCCATGACAGCAAGGAACTTTTCAGCATCGTCAAAGAGTTCTCCAACCCCAGCGCCGGAAACAATGACATCACCCCCTCGCAAGACCTCTGCAACTCACTCTCCGCGTTCTTCCACCGCAAGATCACCGACATACATAACAGCTTCGACGCACAAACCACGCACCCTACCGCCGAACCAACGCCCGCCACCACCACCCTCTGCAACTGGACCCCGATCAGCACCGAAGACACCACCCGCACGATGAACTCCATCCACTCCGGATCACCAACCGACCCCTGCCCACACCACGTCTTCAACAAAGCCGACGCCACCATCGCACCCCATCTCCGGGACATCATCAACTCCTCCTTCCACACCGCCACCTTCCCGGAGAGCTGGAAGCACGCCGAGCTTACCGCCCTCCTGAAGAAACCAACGGCGGACCCCACCGACCTCAAGAACTACCGTCCCATCTCGCTCCTTCCGTTTCCGGCCAAAGTCATCGAGAAGACCGTCAACAGACAGCTTGCCGCCTTCCTCGAGACGAATGGATCCCTCGACCCCTCGCAGTCCGGGTTTCGGGCCAACCATAGCACCGAGACCGCCCTTATCGCAGCCAGAACCCTAACCGACAACGGGGAAACAGCTGCCCTCATCCTCTTGGACCTCTCCGCGGCGTTCGACACCGTCTGCCACCGCACCCTAGTGAAGCGCCTCAGCAACATCGGAATCCGAGAGAAAGCACTGGAATGGATCATCTCGTTCCTCGCCGGAAGAACCCAGAGAGTCCGCCTCCCCCGTTCAGATCCGAAGCCACCGAAGTCATCTGCGGCGTTCCACAAGGATCTTCACTCAGCCCAACCCTCTTCAACGTCTACATGAGCCCCCTCGCAGCCATCGCACGCCAACACAACCTCAACATCATCTCCTACGCCGACGACACCCAGCTGATCCTCTCCCTCACCAACGACCCCACCACCGCCAGAGCCAACCTACACGACGGGATGAGAGACGTCGCCGACTGGATGAGGAACAGCCGCCTTAAACTGAACTCAGACAAGACGGAAGTCCTCATCCTGGGCTCATCACCCTCCGCCTGGGATGACTCCTGGTGGCCCCCGGCCCTGGGCACCGCGCCCAAGCCAACGGACCACGCACGCAACCTGGGCTTCATCCTGGACTCCTCCCTGTCGATGACCAGACAAGTCAACGCCGTCTCATCTTCATGCTTCAACACCCTGCGCATGCTCCGCAAGATCTTCAGATGGATCCCCACTGAAACCAGGAAGACCGTCACCCAGGCACTCGTCACCAGCCGACTGGACTATGGGAACACCCTCTACGCCGGAACCACAGCCAAACTTCAAAAAGACTCCAGCGCATCCAGAACGCCTCCGCACGACTCATCCTGGACATCCCCCGACACAGCCACATCACCGGACACCTGAAAGACCTGCACTGGCTCCCCGTCAGCAAGAGAATCACGTTCAGACTCCTCACCCACGCACACAAGGCCCTCCACGACCTGGGCCCAAAGTACCTCAACGACCGCATGACCTTCTACACGCCCACACGCCAGCTACGATCAACCAGCCACGCCCTCGCCACCGTACCACGCATCCGCAGAACCACCGCCGGAGGAAGATCCTTCTCCTACCTGGCAGCCAAGACCTGGAACTCCCTCCCCACTCACCTTCGGCGAACCCAGGACCATCTCTCCTTCAGGAAGCAGCTCAAGACCTGGCTGTTCGAGCAGTAACTTACCCCCTCCCCCAGCGCCTTGAGACCCTCCCGGGTGAGTAGCGCGCTCTATAAATGCCGTGATTGATTGATTGATTGATTGAGTTGCGTCACTTTTGTGACACACTCCAGCAATGCGTCATTTTTGCGCCTACAGATACGTCAGAAATACTGACGTATCTGTAACTCCTTGCGACATGATGCGTCATACTGTAAATATGACGCATCATTGGTGTCGCAAGGAGGGCGCAATAAAAAGTGACGCATCGCTGTTTTCACGCAGCAATGCGTCACTTTTCATAAATGAGCCCCGATGTTTTTAAGTTTATTCGAAAATTGAAGTTAATCAAATTCTTCCAATTGAATACATTTACATCTACCTCCAGTGATACCTCTAATCCACAAGAGTCTAATACCAACCTACAGGCAAAAGATATTCCAACGTTACGGCTGTTACAATCTATGTCCAATGAGGATAGTACCTCCGTTAATTCAACACAGCAAGAGATGTCTGAAATGGGCATCAATATAAGCAAACCAGCTACTAGCCCTTTTCGTCTGGCTTCAACATTTCTGTCACTTATGCCTAAAGATGCTGTTGACACTTTCAATGACAGAGTAGTGGAGGAATTGAAACGCCTTAATCGTACCATCAGCCAGAAGCAACAGTTTTGAAAATTCAAACAAGTCCAGTACCATGCCTTAATAAAGAAATTAAAGGACAATCATGACATCATTATTAATAAATCCGACAAAGGTGAGAACATTGTTTTATGGCCAAAGGATCAGTATATGGCGGAGGCAAAGAGACACTTGTCAGATCTCACGTGCTATAGAAAAACCTCCCAACAAGCTCTAAAAGCAATTCAGGATAAGGTGTCAAAACATTTATCCCAATGGGAGCGGCAAGGATTGATAACCAAAGACGAGCTGAATTTTCTAAAGGTTGAATACCCTGTTATGCCTGTCCTCTATTTTTTCCCCAAAGTGCACAAAAAGGTGGTTCCTATTCCAGGAAGGCCAATTATTTCGGCCAGGAAAAGTATAATGGAAATGATATCCAAGTATGTGGACTACTTCCTACAGCCTCACGTCATCAACTTGCCTTCGTTTGTGAAAGACACTAGCGACTTCCTCAGAAAACTTTATGTTGTTACATGGCAATCTAACTTCTTGCTTGTAGTAATGGATATTGAATCCTTATATACTAGTATTCATCATTCTGATGGGGTATCTGCAGTGAAGTATAACTTGGATAATAGATCAATTCACTTACAGGAGCACAACTGTATGCTTATTAAAATGATTGAGCTTTGCCTATACAATAATTATTTTCTATTTAATAGAGAAGTTTACCAGCAATTGCGAGGAGTCGCAATGGGGGCATGTTTCTCCCCCAGCTATTCATGTCTTCATGTTGGCTGGTGGGAGGAGCATGTCCTCAAGACACAGCACAAGGCAATGTGGGAGACCCATGTTAAACACTACTGGCGTGATATTGATGACGTTTGCATGATATGGGAGGGATCCAAAGAGACAGCTATGTCGTTTGTAACATCGATAAATGATAATGCACAAAATCTATGATTCACCGCTACCATAAGTGAGAATAATGTTGAATTTCTAGATGTACTGTTGTATATCAATGAGGGTCGGATTCACACTAAATTGCACCGCAAAAAGACCCGGGGCAACTCTATTTTACATGCGGATAGTTCGCATCCCCGCCACCTAATTCAAAGCATCCCATAAGG